>JAJOZX010003056.1:117500-505000 GCA_023014485.1 Bathynomus jamesi | reverse complement strand
ATACAAAATACCAATTCAATATAGTTACCCCTATTGTCAGCGTTTTCTTCTTCATTGTGACCGCGAAATGCTAATTCTTGCATACCTAAAAAACATGTTATCCTAATCAAACGTTTCAAAATTTCTCGATTCTTATTAACTTCTTCGTTATGTCTGGAAATGGCAACTGATTTCTGCTTGTCGAGTATTAAATCAATTCTTTCTGACTTTCCAAATGTTTTAAGATCAACAAATGCATTTATGTGAGCAAGAGATTTTTCATGGCGAGAAATTGCAGTATGTAAATTGTTTAAATCGTCGTATCCACGACTAACAGAATTCCACACAGAGTTATCTCTTGAAAATAGGAAACTCGACCAACAGTACAATTTGTTATTTGAAATATTTCCACATAACCAGGGAACATCATCATACAGCTTAGGATTAAATTTCCTAGTGAAGCCTTTATTTTCTTTGCTTAAATTCAAATGTGGAATCGGTCTGCCATTATTCAATATGCGCTTTTTCTCATCAAAAGAGAGTGAGTAAAATCTTCTAGTCTTCAATTGATTAAACACATCGTCAGTCATTATGGGCACTACAATGCTATAATTTATTTAACTGATTATCCAAAATAATTAAAGCACAAAAGGGAACACCGAACACAAGTGGATGCTTGCGGCGGTGGTACTGGAAAGAAGCCTTGTCAGAATTGCCAGATGTTACTTTTTGGTGAATGCACCTATAAAACTGAATGCATGCCGTATTATTTTCATTAATTAAAAAAAATCAGAACAAAGCTTTTTAATTATTTTTAGTAAAAATATTAAGTAAATTTTCTAAGCATATTTTAAAACATATTGCCTTTTGAATTTAGCTATGAGGCTAAAAAAAAATATCTTATGGATAGTGAGAAGTCTCCTTAAAAAATTGCCCAAGGCAAGGCGGTGTAAACAAAATCATGTCTTATTTCACTAGACAATTAAGAACATTTTTCTGTACCCAGACTGAATTAGTGAATGCTTTAGCTACAAGTATTTCGATCTGTGTACAGAAAAATGTTCTTAATTGTCTAATGAAATAAGACATAATTTTGTTTACACCGCCCAATAGCCAGTACATGCGTGATTGAAGCCTTAGACTATTTTTAGTTTCTGAAAATTATTTTTGTCAATTATAATCCTTACTTAGATCTGAAAAGAGACATATTTAACACATGCATTGCATGCGTTGCATTCATTAAGAAATCGCCACTGATATATAATATATATTATATATATATATATATATATATATATATAAATTATATATATATATCTGTATATTATATATATATATATATTATATATATATATATATATATATAAATTATATATATATATATATATATTATATATATATATATATATATATATATATATCTGTGTATATATATATATATATATATATATGTTAACCCCTCTGTCAATGGCCCTGGGGTGGTTCGGATCGACGGGGGTTCTAGTTAGGAGGCAAGCAAAGGATATTTCTTCTATAACATTCTAATTCTTTTCGGTCGCCACTCTGTTAAACTCTTGGCTACAGACTCGCCAGACTGTTATGCCAATATCTTCTATGGTGCTTGGGTTGTCTCTTAATTTGGGCAAAGGGTCGCCAATTTTTAATTCTTCTTTCTATAATACTCTGATACTTTCTCTGATACTAAAAATTATCGACTTTTCTTTTATAACTTGTCGACTTAACTGACTAAGTTCCTGAAGAGAGCAAGGCTCGAAGGAAAATATAAAAACTTTCTCTTGCTTTAATTTACTTCTTAAAAATGTACAGGTAGTGCTCTGAATTTACAAGGGTAGAGGTTCGACCCCTTTCGACCATGGCTCAGGCCGGAATCTAAAAAAAACTAAGGAGGCAAGGGGCCTCTGCCCCCTCCTCGCAGCAAGGCTGCTAACAAGGGAGGCTCGTAATGAAGTGCTATAATCAAGAGCAATAATGAAGTGACTTGATGAAGAAGTGTCTTAATTTTACAAATACATGTATAATATAAACTTAAATGTTTGGGGGAAGACAGTCGAAGGTTAAGTTTCCCCCTTTTAAACACATGATCAGATGTTTGAAAGATTGCAAATAAAAATTTTAAAAAAATAAAAATAAAAACTAATTTGTATTTTTCGCCGAGTCTACATTTATGAAGGCGATATCATTTCGTAATAGTACACATAAGTACAAATTAAGTACACGACTGAGTACGTATTAATTTTGGTTCATTACAATTACGATTACAATTATGGATTACTTCATATTCACTTATTGTTTAATTACACTTCCATTTTAAAGTACATTCTTACATTACCGTATATATTAAATCATTACATTTAATTACAGTTTCAATGAAGTACATTACGTCGTTTACCATTCTTACAGTGTTTTTATATATTTATATATGGTTATACTATATGGTTATACTAGATGGTTATACTAGATGGTTATTATATATGGTTATTAGTACAACACAAGTACATGAGACATGACACACATGATATAACATAATATGTTATAATATGTTATAAATTTGAAATCAGAGCGAAAGGAGGTATTTTATCTTTGAGCGTTCGAATCTGCTAGTCAGCGGAATTCGATCACTTAACCTCAGCATTTTTTTGGAGTTCATCTCGGGAGGTCATATAATTAAAAATAAAAATGAAAAAAATAATACGAGAACGTATTTATGCGTTTTCGAACGAACGAGAAAAAATGAATGTTTAATAAAATTGACATACGATAATGGTCAAGATAAAATATGGACGTATGGGGGCGCGGTATATGGTCGAATAATAGTTATATTTATACTACATAACATATAAATAATGACTTCTATAGAGTGTACAGTTTTTATTATGATAAAGAATTTTCATACATTGCATACTAGAGATATAATGAAGGGAAATTAATGACGGGAAAATGTGACGTATGGATGAATATGGTTGAATAATAATATTTATACTACATAACACCACAACATTATTACTAAAGAATTTACCATACATTGAATACGGAAGATGTCCAAATACAAAGAACGTGATTCAGTGTACAAAGTATGGGAAACGTAAAGAGAACAAAGTTATTTTGTGACGTCATAGTGTATAAGTCATTATTAGAAAAGATGAATTAGAGAAATACAGTAATGAATAAAGAAGTATAAATCGAAATTCTATCCAAAACTCGCTTAGGCGATTTTTGGTTTCTTATGTAAAAATGAACATTCAAACATAAAACTATAAGAACATAAGTACTGCATGAAGACAATGAATCCATATAATGATGGTGTAGGAATTGTTCATTGTTCACTTTTTACAGTATTTCCCACTCCAAAATGGTATTAATACAATAATAATAAAATTAATACAATACAATTGAGAAAATAACATCTAATGAATTCAAATTAGATGATGACGAATTTTTTCTTTACATTACAAATTTTTATACAGAACAAGTGAGTTATTATATAATATAAAAGAATTCAAAGATTAATACTTTAATTTAGACAAACATTTAATAGGATTAATACATTAATTTAGACAAACAATTAAGTTAGACAAAGAATGATATTGTAAAATTTTTTAGCAAAATTTTATTTTTTTTCTGTGGGGAAAATTACATTCATAATGAATAGGTAAAAGGGAAAAATATAAATTTTAAAGTTCATGGATTTTTCAAGGCTTCCATGATAGTACAATTGATAAACTACTTTTATTGACTATTGCAGGTAAAAATAGAATTACGTAATGGATGATGTATAGACCTGTGGTCTAGTGTGTATTTTTTTGTACTAGGTATAAAGTGTGTATCTGATAATTTCGAGAGACAGATTAGCTGAGAGGATTGTTAAATTAACTGAATAAATGCATGAGCGAGAATTTATATATAGTAAGCAATAATTATGATGTATTATAATGATGATGTTTGCATACGAGTTTTAATGCAAAAGTGACTTGAAGTGCGGAAAGAAAATGAATTCGAATATGTATGAAAAGTAATAGAATTCAATTAGGATTATCGATTTTACATAATTAATCAGTTACACGTATAAGGTAATTAAAAAAAAACTTAGAGGAACCTACAATTAATGAAAGTAAATCTCACGGTTTTAAAATTGAATTTTGAAGATGGAATTAAATTCGACTAGTAACATTCCTAGCTATATATGAACTATATAACCATTAACATTAACCAGAAGTATCGGCACGATAATTGATTTAAGAAAATTAAGAATACAGATTAAAAATATAAATCAATTATGCATTTTAATGAGCTAAACATAATTTTATAATATTCTTAAAAATAAAAGTAAATCGAACCTTAGATGAGTTTCGGCCAAGAATAAAAAAGTTATTGAAATGGAAGGAAAGCATTTCGAACAATCTTTTCTTTTAATAATTTTCAATTAAATTTTACATTAAAAATTATTTTTATATAATAAAAAAAAATATTAAAAAGGTTTAATAATTTTTGCATGTTAAGTAGAAAAATCATACTTTTTCGTTAAATGTTGATAGAATTTGAATTATTTGATATTTTGACCTGAAAACTTGTTTGCATATGATAAATACATATGTTTTATTGTGTAGAAGTTTTATTAAAATTAAATGACAAAAAAGAACAAACAACTGAAATTTAGGGTATGTGCGATCATACGGGGGAATTGAGTGACTAAGCAGGGGGTATAAGTTTGAAATTGACAATACGTCTTTCGTGAGCACTTTGCTCTTTTAAAAAAAGATTGCTTGTCACACTACTTAAAAATTAAAAGAGTTGAAACAAAACGGAGGGACGGCATGTTCCTCAGCATAGTAATTTAAAAGGAGTCATTGGGACAAGATCGATTAATTAATTATTACACAACTATTATTATCACATATACATTACAATGATTATCAAAGTCATTACAAACAATTGTAAAAACTGTTTTGGTTACAACAATAAAATGTCATTTTACCGATATATTTATATACTCAACAATGGCATGAAAAAGAAAAGAAAAATCGGTCCATTTCCTTCTTACAACAAAACAAAGAAAGGTTAACCTAAAGACGCAACCCGGTCAATTCAGGTTGAATTAAATTCTCTTTTACAACAAAAACAAGGTTGAATTAAATTCTTAAATTACATTTTCTTAAATTAAATTCTCTTAAATTACAAAGAAAAAGTTGAATTCAATTGACTGCATTGAAATAACTTGGGACTCGAAATAAAAATGACCTGGGACTCGAAATAAAAATGACTTGGGACTTGAAAAATAACTTCGACTTGAAAAATAACTTCGACTTGAAAAATAACTTCGACTTGAACTCTCTAACTTCAAATAAAACTCTCTGACTTCAAATAAAACTCTCTGACTTGAACTCTATCAAGTATTTCTATAAATCTCTGGGGCGGTTGTCCGTCTTGGCGCAACCTTCTGACTTGACCTCTTATCAAGTATTCTGAAACTAACTTGAAATTAACTGAAAATGGAAAATGACTGCACTTGATCTCTATTCAAGTGGAGACGATTAACCTCTGTTTTGGTTGACCCTCTTGGTACAACCGACTTACTTGAAATGCAATCAAGTATCTCTATAACTTAAACTGTCTAACTTGAAATTAACTAAAAATGGAAAATGACTGCACTTGATCTCTATCAAGTGGAGACGATTAACCTCTGTTTTGGTTGACCCTCTTGGTGCAACCTTCTGACTTCAAAAACTGACTTCAAAAAATGACTTCAAAAAATGACTTCAAAATTACTTCAAGTATCTCTCTAAATCCGTAAACTCTCTGTAAACTCTCTGTAAACTCTCTGTAAACTCTCTCTCTCTTAATTTGCAAGTCAATTCAATTCAATAATTTGAAAAAATTTGCAAATATAAAATGTAAACAACATTTCACTCGAATGTACACGAAGGTACGATACTATTATGTTTGATACATAAAATAAAATTATTCTATACTGAATATAACAGTGAAAATAACTCTGAAATTAACTCTCTTGAAATTAACTCTCTTTGAAATTAACTCTCTTTGAAATTAACTCTCTTTGAAATTAACTCTCTTTGAAATTAACTCTCTTTGAAATTAACTCTCTTTGAAATTAACTCTCTTTGAAATTAACTCTCTTAAAATTACTGTTTCAATAAAAACAAATGTATCACTGGTGTCTGAAGTGTTCACTGTGTTTTGTGTTAAATTCTGGCTCCATACTAAATATTAACTGTTAATAATACTGATTTTTCAAATGTTTACAAATTACTTAAAAAAAACCAACTCTGTACTTAACAATTTCTGGGGCGAAGTCCTTAGAGACGTGTCCTGAAGACGTCTTGCTGGCTACTTCTTCTTCGATGAAAACTAGGCGTGGGGAACTTGGAGTCGTGACACACCGGTTCAAGGGTGGATGTTACGAACTAGAAGTCGTGACACGCCGGTCAAATGGTTTTATCCTGATGCAGGGTAATTTCTATCTTCGCCAAAGAGTGGCCTCTTCTTAAAATCTTCTTGTTAAAATCTTCTTCTTCTTAAAATAATCTTCTTCTTAAAATAATCTTGTTAAAATCTTCTTCTACAAATAATCTTCTACAAATCTTCTACAAATCTTCTTCTACAAATCTTCAAAAATCTTTTTCTTATCCTGGTAAAGGGTCGCCACAATGTTATCTTCCTTCTTATATGTCCCTGGGGTGTCTCGAGTTGACGAGGCGTTTTTGTTATGTTATAATAATGTTATAATGTTTCAGACCAACAAAGACCCTAGGATCCACTCATGGCTGGTCTACCTAACTGTGTTCGTAATCGTGTATTGTGTATGTCCTCCGTGGTGGCGGAGGGGACCTACAATTTTACGTGGGTTCCGAACCACAAGAACATAAGAAACTTATTTGAAAACTGCCGGTAAATTGGCAACGACCAATTTTTACGAAACTAAATAATTATCAATTTAAAAATAATTAATTATCGGTTTAAAACTAAAGATAGAATCTCTCGGTCCAGAGGAGCAAGTCATAATAGACTACTATCCACAAATATGTTACATTCTATATCTATTTATAAAGGACATGCAAATATATCAGATCCAAAGAATCCAGTCAATTTCATTACGGTATCCATCAAGTCACGGTCCATATCGATTGCGGACCAAGTCAAAATTTACAACCATATACATTATCAATTTAAAAATAATTAATTATCGATTTAAAACTAAAGATAGAATCTCTCGATCCAGAGGATCAAGTCATAATAGACTACTATCCACAAATATGTTACACTCTATATCTATTATATAACGGACATACAAATATATCAGATCCAAAGAATCCAGTCAATTTCATTACGGTATCCATCAAGTCACGGTTCATATCGATTGCGGACCAAGTCAAATTTACAACCATATACATTACAATATATACTAGGGCGGAGTGAAAAACTCATTTTTCGAATTTTCAAACTGGCTAGTGCTGAAAATGTGTGGAGTAGTGAGGACATAAGCTGGTATAAATTTAAAATCATAACATTAATATCTTCAGGTGCCACAATGAGGCAAGCAACGGATATTTCTTCTATAACATTCTAATTCTTTTCGGTCGCCACTCTGTTAAACTCTTGGCTACAGACTCGCCAGACTGTTATGCCAATATCTTCTATGGTGCTTGGGTTGTCTCTTAATTTGGGCAAAGGGTCGCCAATTTTTAATTCTTCTCTTTCTATAATACTCTGATACTTTCTCTGGATACTTTCTCTGATACTAAAATTATCGACTTTCTTTTATAACTTGTCGACTTAACTGACTAAGTTCCTGAAGAGAGCAAGGCTCGAAGGAAAATATAAAAACTTTCTCTTGCTTTAATTTACTTCTTAAAAATGTACAGGTAGTGCTCTGAATTTACAAGGGTAGAGGTTCGACCTCTTTCGACCATGGCTCAGGCCGGAATCTAAAAAAAACTAAGGAGGCAAGGGGCCTCTGCCCCCTCCTCGCAGCAAGGCTGCTAACAAGGGAGGCTCGTAATGAAGTGCTATAATCAAGAGCAATAATGAAGTGACTTGATGAAGAAGTGCCTTAATTTTACAAATACATGTATAATATAAACTTAAATGTTTGGGGGAAGACAGTCGAAAGTTAAGTTTCCCCCCTTTAAACACATGATCAGATGTTTGAAAGATTGCAAATAAAAATTTTAAAAAAATAAAAATAAAAACTAATTTGTATTTTTCGCCGAGTCTACATTTATGAAGGCGATATCATTTCGTAATAGTACACATAAGTACAAATTAAGTACACGACTGAGTACGTATTAATTTTGGTTCATTACAATTACGATTACAATTATGGATTACTTCATATTCACTTATTGTTTAATTACACTTCCATTTTAAAGTACATTCTTACATTACCGTATATATTAAACCATTACATTTAATTACAGTTTCAATGAAGTACATTACGTCGTTTACCATTCTTACAGTGTTTTTATATATTTATATATGGTTATACTATATGGTTATACTAGATGGTTATACTAGATGGTTATTATATATGGTTATTAGTACAACACAAGTACATGAGACATGACACACATGATATAACATAATATGTTATAATATGTTATAAATTTGAAATCAGAGCGAAAGGAGGTATTTTATCTTTGAGCGTTCGAATCTGCTAGTCAGCGGAATTCGATCACTTAACCTCAGCATTTTTTTGGAGTTCATCTCGGGAGGTCATATAATTAAAAAAAATGAAAAAAATAATAAGAGAACGTATTTATGCGTTTTCGAACGAACGAAAAAAATGAATGTTTAATAAAATTGAAATACGATAATGGTCAAGATAAAATATGGACGTATGGGGGCGGGGTATATGGTCGAATAATAGTTATATTTATACTACATAACATATAAATAATGACTTCTATAGAGTGTACAGTTTTTATTATGATGATAAAGAATTTTCATACATTGCATACTAGAGATATAATGAAGGGAAATTAATGACGGGAAAATGTGACGTATGGATGAATATGGTTGAATAATAATATTTATACTACATAACACCACAACATTATTACTAAAGAATTTACCATACATTGAATACGGAAGATGTCCAAATACAAAGAACGTGATTCAGTGTACAAAGTATGGGAAACGTAAAGAGAACAAAGTTATTTTGTGACGTCATAGTGTATAAGTCATTATTAGAAAAGATGAATTAGAGAAATACAGTAATGAATAAAGAAGTATAAATCGAAATTCTATCCAAAACTCGCTTAGGCGATTTTTGGTTTCTTATGTAAAAATGAACATTCAAACATAAAACTATAAGAACATAAGTACTGCATGAAGACAATGAAATCCATATAATGATGGTGTAGGAATTGTTCATTATTCACTTTTTACATATATATATATATATAAAATTATATATCTGTATATATATGTTAACCCCTCCGTCTATGGCCCGTGTTGGTTCGAAGTCGACGGGGGTTCTAGTTAGGTGGCAGCAACTGATGTGTGACTTGAAGTAGTTTTCTTCTATATTACTCTCCGAGTTCTTCTATAGTGGCTCGGAGGACTCTGATAGACTTACTAAAATGCTGAAGGTTCCGGATTCTTCTTATAGCGTATCCGGAAAGTTTAATGACTAAGTTCTTCTGAAGAGAGCAAGGCTCGAAGGACAATAAAAAGTTTCTCAACTGTAAATTTACTGCTAAAATATACAGGTAGTGCTCAGCCTCTGAATTAGCTTCTGAATGACAATGGAATAATTTTAGTGGGTTTATATACCCAAAAACTGCTAACATTATTATTATTAAATGCTAAAAAGGCTGTATTATTTTTGCACAATATTTGAAAATAAGTAAATTTTTTAGCTGTGGTAAGGCTTGAACGAGTAAACAAAATATTTGAAGACGAAACCATATTTTTATCTTAAACCGCGACTTTTCAGATCTGATGTTATCATGATCTGCCAAGTTAACTAAAAGTGGAAATCGGACTATGCATCTTTACACTAAAATATGCATATGAGTGAAATTTTAAGGTTTAAGATGTACAATTTTAATGCTTAGGCAAGACATGATCTCATTGTTTATAACGAAAGAGAGTGTATACAAAATGTGAACATTGCAAAGCTTAAGCAGGATTCCTTATTAAGCGAAATCTAAAAAAATGATTATGAGATTTTAAAAACAACAGGTCACCAATTATTTAGCAAAGTAGAAAGCAAATAAATTTTATCCAAACTCGCGTTGGGCGATTTTGGTCCTTATGTAAAAATGAATACACACACGTACATACATATGAGTATAGGCATTATATAAAGTTAAATATATAAGAATATACAGGATTATATAAATACATGAACCATATAACACATGAATTTTTAAAATGGATACTTTTTCTTACAATGGATACAGAGACTATATAAATGAATACAAGAATTACATGAAGGATAAGATAATATAGGAATATGGGAATTATTTATGGTTCATTTTTACAGGGCTCTTCCCTCTAGAATGATATTAATATAATAACGTAACATCCTAACTAATGCTAACTAGATGATAACTATTGGTTTTATAATACAGATTTATATATACAACATAAGTCGGGTGGTTAAGTCTAGTTCACGTGGTCTGGGTACGCACTCTTGGTCGTGCATAAATAGTTTCATGTTCCGTGTCACTTGGTTTTCTTTGTTCCCAGAATGATCTTTTCACCACAAATATACCGAGGATAATAGCACACACAATAATGATACTAACGGCAGATGTTGAGAAAATGGTTACCGGTTGTAGTATTTGTAAGAGGTTGTTTTGGTTATCATCCGAAATTTTAAACCGGCTCAATTGATCATTCCATTCAGGGGCATGTAGTTCGGGTAGGATGGTTACAGGTTTTATGGAGAGATTTAAGATCTCTATGACGGGTTTAAATTTAATTTGCGACGGGAATGGGTATGAGTTATTAAGGGTAACCTTATACGGGTTGTATATTTGGAGGGCTTTTGAACGCAAGGAGCAACCAATTGGTAGCCGAATAACCATAGGGATTGTGATGAGGGAATAATTCGATGGACACTCGAGAGTAGCGGCAGTCCTGTTCGCGAAGGAAACCCAGATGTCTGGTCCAATTCGTAGTTGGATGGTTTTAGGGGAATTAAATTTTTAAATGAACATACGGGGGCATGCCGGTCACGAATTAAATCGATAAAGCAAGACCTAGTAGTTGGAAGAATAACTGGTTTGAGTGGAGGGCAGACGAGTTGTTTATTTGGTTGCGGGAATCGGCAATGCCGGACGTCGCTATCTGACATCATAGAATAAGCTGATAGATCTTTGGTGAGGAAAAGGTAAGGTGGTACGGTGGGTAAATACAATCGATAGACATTAGAGTTATTTTGGTAGGGTGTTGGGAAAGGGTGAAATTTATATACGTCATAAGTGAGGACATCGAAAAATGGTATAATTATGAGGTATGTGTAGGGGCGTGGTCCATGTACAGTCCAGGTGTATTCTAGAAATTGAGGGTAATTAGTGTGGTTGAGTGGGAATATGGGTGATAATTTTAATTGTGACTGGGCGGTGTGAATCAAGGACTGAAGTATTTCCCATGGTATTAGGGTGGAAAGAGTGATTTTTCCATGGGCTAGCTGGGTTGCACGCAAAACCTTGGAATGAATCGTAGTTATTCGTTGTAAGTATTTATCGATTAGGGTTACTTGTATGTTCATTATCTCTATTAATTCTAGATATCGTTTGTGTTCTTTGTATTGAGCTAACATGGATTCAAGGTATGTGAATCTGTCCGAAAGGGAGTGAAGGAAGCGATTGTTTTCGTGTAATGACCTAATAGTTTGTTCTAACATGTGTCCATTATATTGTCGATTTCGCGCGAAGAGATTCAATTTAAGTTCAATTCTTTTAATATCTTCTTCGGTTGCTAATCCGAATAAACCTTTGAACAGTTTCCCTCCTATATCTATCAGTCCCCTTTTACTTCTTTGGTTAAAGTTTTCTGAATTTTTAGTTTCAGTTTGTATCCATGGTAAGGCTATATTTCTGATAGGGCGCGTGCTGTAGTTTGAATATTTTCGAGGGTATTTTCTAACAGAACGCGACTAATCTGATCTTTTCCTTGGAAAGAATTTGGACTTTACTTTTAAACGTTTTTAATTGGGTTTGTATCTGAAGGAGATTGATTTTAATTCTAGCAGGGGGTTGCAAATTTATATAAAGGTCTGCGTGCCCTTTCAAAAATTTACCTTCTGCAAGTTTTTCTATAACAACTCCGGTAGAAATTCTAATGCTAGGTCTACAAGAGTAAATAATTTGGAAAATTATAAGGGGGACAATTTTATTCATTTCTACGCCTTAAGTTATACGGAGCTGGGGGTAGTTGTGTGGATACTTGTGTGGAATTGTGTTTGTGGGCGAAGGGGTCGGCCTCGTTTTGGTGGCAATGGGGGTCGACCGTTGAGCTCGGATTCTGAGCGGGTTCGTTTCTTATGTGAAGGTTCTAGTTCACGTGGGTGATGCATTTGCGGGCGGTATGTAGGGTCCGTGCGTCGATCATCAATCGGCGAGGGTGGTGACAGAGGAGATGGTGGAGTTGGAGGAGATGGTGGAGTTCCACTGAGTGATCCTCTCGAAGGGGTTTCTCCAGGGTCTGGGTCCGATGGGACGCTTGGCTCTGGGGCCTCCTCTTGTTCAGAGATTGCCTCGAGTACTGGTGGTATTACGAGGTACCAATCTTCGTCATGGGTAGCGGTTCCCGCGGTGACCACTTCAGTTTTTTATCCCTGCCCGATTTGTTAATATCTTGACCTTTTGAAGGATAGGCGGCTCGAACGCCTGGCAGCTGTTTTTTGGGAAGGTGTTGTTCGGAAGCTATCTTCAAATTGTCAGCGTGAATGATCTTTAGTTTGGAATGATCCCGGAGGTCGAGGATTTCATAACGATTTTTTCCGAGGTTTTTCATAATCCTATATGGGCCATCCCATTTGGGTATAATTTGCGATGAGCACCTGGCGGTTTCACGCTCTTCAGATAACATCGCATACCGACGATTATAGTCCGTTGACGGGGATGACGCCTATGTTGCTCTTGCTCCATCTGTTGGTTTCGTTGGTCGAGGGCATAGCGGATTATGTCAAAAATCTTGAAAGATCGTTCAGCTAGTTGCTGATTTGCTTCTGCCATTTCGGAAGATGTTAGGACTGCCGGGTCGGTTTGGTCGGGCAAATCAAAAGGTAGACGCTTGTCGTAGTGATAGAGAACGAAATGAGGGGTGTCCCCGATGGACACATTATAGCCATTGTTGATGGCTGTTTGTACCATGGGAAGGGAATCATCCCATGTACGGGAGGATGCATCGACAACGTGGCGCAGGGCTTCCAAGATCTTTCGATTGTGCCTTTCCACTAAGCCGTTTGCCTGCGGATGGTATGCCACAATGTGTGTATTTTTAATTTTACACATGTTACAGAGTGACTCGAACAGTTTGGAAGTGAAACTAAGGGCGTTATCCGAGATTAGGATGGAAGGAGTGGTATGATTTTGGATGACGCGTTCCACTAGGGCTCTTGCCACAGTTTCCGAGGTCTGGTCTGGAATGGCGGCTACTTCGCTGTAACGCGAGAAGTGGTCCGTAAACACAATGATGTACTGATTTCCCTTTGATGTTTTGGGAAATGGTCCCAGTATATCCATTCCAGTTCTTTGCCAGGGCCTTTGGCATACTGGATATTTATGCATCGGAGCTGTGGATGGTACGTTGCCCTTATGCTTTAAACACGACGGACATTCGGCGATGTATTCTTGTACCTTTTTGTTCATCTCGGGAAAGTGGTATCGCTCCAAAAGACTCTTGATGGTGCGATCCGGCCCCATGTGTCCATACAAAGGTGAGTCGTGACAAAGTCCAATGGCTATATCGACGAGATCCTTTGGTATCTCCACGAGGTCGTTTCCATCTTCGTTCCTGAAATGTACGAGCCCATCTTTGAGGTTGTACTGTTCTTTTACCTTCGATGGTTCCTTTTGTTCCAGGCGCGCCCGAAGGTTCTGGGTGTGTTGGTCCTGTTGTTGGGAGTATTGCAGACACTCGTAGTCGAACACGGAGAATTCCTATTTTATTCACTCGGGCGTCGGGCTTAAGTCTCGACAATCCGTCTGGAATAACTTGCAGTTTTCCCGGTTTGTATACGATTTTCGCTGCAAAGTCCTGAATCAACAGAGCCCATCTACTCAATCGTCCTTCAAGTAGCTTGTCCTTGAAGAGGTACGTGAGTGGCTTATGATCAGTCTTGATGGTTACATCGTAGCCATAGACGATATTTCGGAATTTTTTCAAAGCCCAATATACCGCTAGGGCCTCTCGGTCCGTAGTGGAATAATTCCGTTGAGGTGCAGAGAGAAGTTGACTGGCATAAGCAATGGGTAATTCCACACCGTCTACGTCCTGTAACAGGACGGCTCCTAGTCCATAGGAGGAAGCATCTGTGGCTATGATGAAGGGTCTTGTGTAATCAGGATATTGTAAAATGGGATGACAGGTTAGTTTATTAATTAAAGTTTCAAAGGCATGTTGGTGATCGGATTCCCAGTTAAATTTCGAATTTTTCTGGAACAAATTAGTAATGGGTTTAGCAATATTCGAAAATTGGGGGATAAAGTTCCGATAGAATCCGACAAAACCAATAAATGCACGGGCGTCGTCGATGGTCTTGGGTACAGGGTACCTTTCCAGGGCTTCGAGTTTGGCTGGATCAGGTTTAATTCCTGTGGACGAGAGTAGGAATCCTAGGTATACCAGGGATTCTTGTAAAAAATTGCACTTTGCAAGCTTCAGTTTAAGGTGTGCTTTTCTCAAGTGTGATAGCACATTCTGAAGGCGTTGAAAGTGTGTTTTTATGTCCGAACTGTAGACGATAATATCGTCAAGATAAACGAGAGCTTCGACACCTAATAGGTCGGAAAGGACTATATTCATCAACCTAGAGAAATTAGCAGGCCCATTTCGGACTCCGAAAGGTAAAACCTGGAATTCGTAATGGCCTCGGTTAGTGGAGAAAGCAGTCAATGCCCGAGATTCGGGACTGACCTCCATTTGCCAATAACCCGATGCTAAATCGAGGGATGAAAAGAAGTTCGCTTTCCCTACGTTCAGAATTGTTTCCTGCATGTTTGGAATCGGGAAACGGTCTGGGATGGTAATGTTGTTCAGGCGTCTAAAATCTATACAAGGGCGAGATGTTCCGTCCTTTTTGGAGACGAGAATCATAGGAGCGGACCAGGGACTAGCTGAAGGCTGAATGACATCCTGCTCCAACATGTCCTTGATGTGTTCCTCAATAGTGACTAACTGGGAATGTGGAACCCGATAGGGAGGAATGAAAATGGGTTTGGAATTGGGTTCCAACTTGATTTCAAAAGGGACCAAATTAGTTCGGCCCAGAGGATCTCCTTTTAGGGCAATCACATCTCTATTTCTTATCAGGAAATCGAGAAGTGATTCCATTAGTTTGGGATCCTGTAAAGCTGGTGACTCCTGAAGGGAGTGCTCCAGACATTTCTTATATTCTTCTTTTAATATTGAAGGATTTAATTCTAAGGAACTGGAAACACGATTTATCATACTGATGGGGAAATCTGAATCTACTTCTACTGTGGAAACAGTTCCTATTTTCTGATTTGAAGTTAATTCTATAGGACTTTTCCTTTGTTTAAACAAACAACAGGGATAGCTGAATTCTGACTCTGACTAAGGACTTGGGCAATAAGAACATCTCTTTTGAAATTACTTTTCTCTGTAATCAGAGTACGCTCTGACTCTAATAATTTTCCTTGACTGTTAACTACTTTTGCTAGGAAACAAATCTTCTCATAAGGTGCTACTGTTATATGCTCGGTAGGGCATATGAAAAATTGTGAATCTGATTCTGGTTCGGCGACTAAAATTTGCCTTATTGGCTGAACTGAAGCTGGCTGACTGGAAACTGGCTGACTGGAAACTGGCTGACTGGAAACTGGCTGACTGGAAACTGGCTGACTGGAAACTGGCTGACTGGAAACTGACTGTCTGGAAACTGACTGTCTGGAAACTGACTGACTGAAACTGGCTGTGTTGATCCAACTGGATTCAACAACTGGAACTGATTACCCTGGGGTCTGATTTCTGGAGCGGTTGTCCCTCTGGATGCAACCGGCTGACTTGATCTGCTATCAAGTAGAGGGGGTTTCCTATTTCTTTCGGAAATCTGAACTGAGCTAAGTCTATTAGCATTAAGTTGTCTGTCATTCTCGCGGAGATGGTGTGTCCTATTTCGACACTTTACTAACTTTCCGGCTGGGTAAATCTCCCATTGATTCCGGTTAAAAAAATCCATACCTAGTAGGATGTCTGTCTGAAAGGTGGCGACTGTGTCCACTATACAACATTTCGCGGGGTATACCGCGTTTCCAACTTCTAAATATAACTCAATTTCTCCATATGTGGGTATGGGTGTGCCCGTATGGGTGTGCCCGTACTCTCTAGTAAATCATCTACACATTGTTTCTTAATTAACGTCGCGTGTGCTCCTGTATCTAGGAGAGCAGTTAATTCTTGGTTATCGGTGCTACAGTTTATTATTAAATCTAGGAGGTCCGCACCTATTATCCTGATGGGGAGTTTGTGTGCGTATCTGGGCTCATTACTGTAATTTAGGAGGGAGGAGGTTGAACTGCCGCCTCCAATGTAGGGTCTAAAAAAGGGCTCGAATGGTCTTCTATGGGAGGACCTGGGTCATATTCTACGGGAATATCATACGCTGGAGGGTGTTCTTGAAAACTGTTCTCTGGGGAAAATGATTCCTCCCGGGTACTTCTACGTACCGAACTAGTTGACCTTGCTGGTTGTATTGAGGTTTGTACATGGGGTAAGAGTGTGGTTGACCCTGTGGTCGTGATCTATTGGGTTGGTAGTTCGACTGAGGCTGGGAATGGACTGGTTTCTGGGGATTGGTTGACTTTTGGGATACGTTTTGGGAACGTGGTTGGTTTGGTTTCTGAAAGTGGGGTCTATACCCTGCAGGGGCTTTATCAGCACACTTTTGGCGATCGCCACGGCGATGACCATGTTCGTGACAGTGGGAGCAATACGAGGGGTAATTACATTGACTTATCATGTGCCCAAAACTATCGCAGTTAAAACACTGTGGAGGAGGGCGTGTATTCTGGGTTTGGGGGGCTTGTTTCTGGGGGGTGTTCCCTGCATTGGCCTCGATTTATAGGGTTGTTGTTGTTGGTGTTGTGGCTGCTGCTGTGAATATAATGTACAGGGGTTTCTCTACTCTTTCGGTAGTTCTGGTTTGCTAAATCGGGGTAATGTTCCCGTGTTTTGTTTATGGCTACACTTACAGGTTTGTCAACATTTAAAAACTCCTGAAACTTTTTTTTAGGTGCTCCGGGTAGGTTTTGGTAAATGGTTGTGGCTACTATTAGATTTCTTTGTTTCGAAGTGAAAGTTATGCCACATGCATTTTCTGCGGCCCGGAGGGCTTCTCCTACAAGTTTGTGTACGTGTAATAAAATTGTTTAAATCTTCGTGTTCCTCTTTCTTCCATTTAGCTTGGAAGACTGCTTCTAACGTGGCTAAGGGTTGTGCAAGGGTTATTTCTTTAAAAAATTCTAATAAGTTTTGTTTAAAATCGTCCCATGTTGTAGCTTCGCTAATTGATGGGACGTAAGTGACTGTGTCATGAGCATTCCCTTCTTTCGGGTCAATAAATCTTTTTGCTTCCCTAATTTTTATATCATTATCGGTAATATTTTCGCGTAAGAAATGTTGCTCTAAAGATTCAACCCAAGGTCTTACGCGTGGTTCAACAAAACGATTATCTATGGTCCCCTTAAAAATTAAAACAGTATGAGGAAGGTTTACTAGTCTGCCTAAGTTAATGTATGCTGGGGCGGGGGTTTGAGACTGAGACATATTGGCTTGTGTGTTTGGGAGTATGTTTGAAGGGCGCGGGGTAGGTGGAAAAATGGGTGTAGGTAAATTTTCGATGTCAGAAAGCGCACCGTCTGAATCGCTCATATGTGAAGGTACTTATTAATGTGTTCTAATTAGGTCTGCTTGACCGATCTTAATTTATGGAATGATCACTTAAGGGGTTTTCCTAACTACACTATCTAAAAAAATAAATGCACAACAATTTGCCTAACTCGGGAAAATTTGAAAAGATTGCAAACATAAAATAAAAATGTAAACAAAATTTCACTCGAATGTACGTGAAGGTATGGTAATACTATGTTTGGTACATTAAATAAAATTATACTATACTAACTAGAATAGTAAAAATAACTGTGACAATAATTCTGTGACAATAATTCTGTGACAATACTGTTTTCAATAAAAAAAATGTATCAATACTAAATAGTAATTGTTAATAATAATGACTTTTCAAATGTTTAGAAATTATTTTAAAAAAGAGTTTTGTACTTAACAAGATTCCTACGGCGAAATCCTTAGAGACGTGTCCTGAAGACGTGTCTTGCTGGCCACTTGTTCCTGGATGAAAACTAGGCGTGGAGAACTTGGAGTCGTGACGCACCGGTTCAAGGGTGGATGTGACGAACTAGAAGTCGTGACACGCCGGTCAACTGGGTGGATGTGACGAACTAGAAGTCGTGACACGCCGGTCAACTGGGTGTTGGTTCTGGTTCCAGGGTCTGGAAGACTGGAAGAATCCTGGAGTCGTGAAGATCCTGGTTAAAGGGTCGCCAGTTGTTAACCCCTCCGTCTATGGCCCGTGTTGGTTCGAAGTCGACGGGGGTTCTAGTTAGGTGGCAGCAACGGATGTGTGACTTGAAGTAGTTTTCTTCTATATTACTCTCCGAGTTCTTCTATAGTGGCTCAGAGGACTCTGATAGACTTACTAAAAATGCTGAAGGTTCCGGATTCTTCTTATAGCGTATCCGGAAAGTTTTAACGACTAAGTTCTTCTGAAGAGAGCAAGGCTCGAAGGGGACAATAAAAAGTTTCTCCAACTGTAAATTTACTGCTAAAATATAGAGGTAGTGCTCAGCCTCTGAATTAGCTTCTGAATGACAATGGAATAATTTTAGTGGGTTTATATACCCAAAAACTGCTAACATTATTATTATTAAATGCTAAAAAGGCTGTATTATTTTTGCACAATATTTGAAAATAAGTAAATTTTTTAGCTGTGGTAAGGCTGGAACGAGTAAACAAAATATTTGAAGACGAAACCATATTTTTATCTTAAACCGCGACTTTTCAGATCTGATGTTATCATGATCTGCCAAGTTAACTAAAAGTGGAAATCGGACTATGCATCTTTACACTAAAATATGCATATGAGTGAAATTTTAAGGTTTAAGATGTACAATTTTAATGCTTAGGCAAGACATGATCTCATTGTTTATAACG
Organism: Bathynomus jamesi; assembly: GCA_023014485.1. Taxonomy (NCBI): domain Eukaryota; kingdom Metazoa; phylum Arthropoda; class Malacostraca; order Isopoda; family Cirolanidae; genus Bathynomus; species Bathynomus jamesi. The sequence goes on along the minus strand of JAJOZX010003056.1, from coordinate 485,560 downwards.
AAAGAGGGTGTATACAAAATGTGAACATTGCAAGCTTAAGCAGGATTCCTTATTAAGCGAAATCTAAAAAAATTATTATGAGATTTTAAAAAACAACAGGTCACCAATTATTTAGCAAAGTAGAAGGCAAATCAAAAATTTTATCCAAACTCGCGTTGGGCGATTTTGGTCCTTATGTAAAAATGAATGCACACACGTACATACATATGAGTATAGGCATTATATAAAGTTAAATATATAAGAATATACAGGATTATATAAATACATGAACCATATAACACATGAATTTTTAAAAATGGATACTTTTTCTTACAATGGATACAGAGACTATATAAATGAATACAAGAATTACATGAAGGATAAGATAATATAGGAATATGGGAATTATTTATGGTTCATTTTTACACACACACATATATATATATATATATATATCTCTCTCTGTATATATATATATATATATATATATATATATATATATACAGGGCGTCCCAAAAAAATGTATACACACTTTAACAGCTGATAGCTCAATTGATGTTTCTTTCTTTCCAAGTTAAACCCATTAGAATTAATAATGGCAGTCAGACTAAGCTTTGAACAAAGGAAATTCATTCTAAAATGCTACTGGAAGTGTGAAAACGCAGTTGAAGTGCAAAGACAGTTTAGGAGGGAGTTTCAAACAGATCCACCAACGCGACTTACCATCACTCGAATTAGAGATAAGTTTGAAGCCGATGGAACTGTTCAGAATGTCCACAAGAAGCGTTCCGGAAGACCACGGACATCGACAAGCCCCACAAAGCAAGAAAGAGTACTGGAAACGTATCACCAAAGTCCAAGAAAATCTGTGCGGCAAGCGAGTCGTGAGGTAGGAATTTCAGAATCGTCTGTCCAACGCATTTTGAAGCGCTGTCAATGGAAAAGTTACATTCCAAGAGTAGTCCATGCTATTAATGAAGATGATCCGGACCGAAGAGTGGAGTATTGCGAGTGGTACTTGGCACGATGTGGATGTGGACTGGACGAAGGGGTTTCGTAGAATACCCTCCGCGTTCACCAGACCTCACACCACTAGACTTTTTTTATGGGATACTTAAAAGACAAAGTCTACGCTATAAAACCTGCAACAGTCGCTGAATTGAGAGCAGCCATTGAACGAGAATGCACACAAATACCAAACGAAATGTTTCGTGATGTTGCGATTCCATTGCTTCGCGTTATCAGCAGTGCCTGGACCAGAACGGACGTCAGTTTGAAAACAGGCGTTGACAAAACAATTAAATAATGTCTGTAGATTCTATTACATTTTGAAATGAAATGTATTTTAATAAACACTGCCATTATAATTATTTAAAGTGTGTATACATTTTTTTGGGAACGCCCTGTATATATATATATATATATATATATATATACTGCAATGACCACGCAGTATATTATATACTGCGTGGTCATTGCAGTTAAATGTACATATTCACGATTTGCGAGGGTGCCCTCTCAAGGCATTGGTTTCTGCCCTATGTAGGAGAATTACGACTTCTGACTATTGTGCCATGTGGTGTAGTGGTTAGCATATCGGACCGACAATCGGAAGACCCTGGGTTCGATTCCCGGGCGGGGACCTCATTTTTCATTTGTTCGTTATTTCTCTTCCTCGTGTGCAGAACATTCCTCTATACTTACGTCGTTTCTATACTTGTATATATATCTATATATATGTGTGTATATGTATATATATATATATATATACACATATACATATATATACATACATATATATATATACACATATATAATATATATACATATATATATTATATATATACATATATATATATATATTATATACATATATATATTATACATATATATATACTGTATATATATATATATATATATAGGCTGAGTTATATACATTATATATATATACATATATATATATACATATATATATACATACATATATATATATATACATATATATATATATATATATATATACATATATATATATATACACACATATATATATATATATACATATATATATATATATATACATATATATATAGGGTGAACCAAATGTAGGTGGACAGTAAATGATAACGTTTATTTTGAGAATACATATTTAATTTTTTTGTATACTATAATACAAAATAAAATTTAAATAAATTTAGTTATAATATTTAATATAATAAAACACAAACACCATAGTTATAATGAACACCATAGTTATAATATAATATAACACAAACCGTATTCAACCTACTGTCCACCTACTTTTGGTTCACCGTGTATATATATATATATATCATATATACATGTCCCGTAGTGTAAATCCTTACGGTACAAAAGAGTTCGTCTCCGACGAATTGCATTCTAAACCTTGAACCCAAAATTCCTTTGTTCTGACATCACAGAGTGTGCATTCTTTCATACGCGGAGAAATCCCATGTAATCCACATAAATCCCAGTAATCCCAATCTAAATTGTTAGATGCGAGGTGCATATGAAAATATGCACATCGCATGAATTCTTCGATCCCTCCGCGTCTCTATTATTGTCAGCATCACGTGATGCAAGGCAAGCGTCTATAAACACCTCAGTTTTTATATTTTTTTATTATTAAATTTTCCTAAAATCTTGACCTATTCCCATAGATAAAGCATAATTGTGTCAACCTATAGCCCACCAGATTTCCCCTAGCTCGACCTACTCGCATACCAAATTTCAGCTCTCCCTAACCCCTATTTCTCTTTTCCAAAGAATCACGCAAAAGTGATTCTCTCGAATATGAAATTCATTTGCGCCCTATAAATTCCTTCCAAATCAGTTCCCTTTTGTATAGGTTCGACCCTCCTTCCATGCCGCCCCTCTGGCGCCTCTCGATCCTATAATTATGCTTTATTATCAAAAGAAAAATGTAAATTCCGCGAAACCTATTTCGATCATGATTGGTTCGCCCCCGGAACTCTCCCGAAGTTCCATCTCCCAATCGAGGCAGTCAATTAAAGTCGCCTCCGCTTAAATTCGAATATAGAAAACTATTATAGGCGCTTGCTGTTAGGCTCCGCCCGTAAGAGGGTGACCCTTAGTTTACCTCGTCTCCGCCTACCCCGAGGTTATAAAAACCCCGAGAGCGTCGGAAACGGGGTTCTTTGCCTTCTAACCATCTTCATAATACGTAAACTCTGTGACTTAAAGTCTGTAAATATTCCTGCAGTGGCACTACCCCTCCAGGTCAATTTAGCTTCCAATTGATATTGGAACTTAACTTAAAATATTTATAAATTGTTCATAGAGCTTTAGTTAACTTGTCCCGATTAATCTGTCTTAAGTCTCACCTTAAGAGCTGTATATATAATCGCCATTTTACGTAACTAAAGTTAATTTATTAATTAATTTAATTTAATTAATTTAATTTCATTTAATTTAATTAAATATTATTTTTATATAAAAAGAATTCTGTCCCAAAGTGAATTAATAAAAAGACTGTTAAATTTAGTTAGTGTTTCCATTCACCGCATAACTCGAAACACCACCGTACGGAAGCACTCAAAGGTGATCTTCCGAACTTTACAACCATTGAGGTAAGAGTGGTCAGTGACATCCACTGGTAACCCGAGAGTGACGTGTTATTATCCTTCGGATATAATTCCGACTCCAACCAAGGGGACCAACCCTGGTATTCATCCTAGTCGTCTAAAACAATCGAGGGCCCTTTAGGGACGTACCCCTCGACACTGGAGGTCCCACCGAGACGCAGAGGACCCAGGAACCCCCAGGACCCGGAATTTGGGTGAACGAAGTCTTGCCCATCTCGCCCCGGGTTCTCCCTCACTCCTCTCGGAAGGCGCCAAGGCTGTACATGACGTCACCGCTAGCCCTTGTCTCATCTGCGAGTGACCTTCAAATCGAGAGAGACGCCAGCTGATGCCACGTCACGAGTCGCCTCAGTTTCCTCTCTCGATCCACTTCACGCGAACGTTTTTACGTTTGAGTGATAAATGAACGTAACTATTAAGTATCACTGATTACCTTAACCCAATTATAACTTTAAATTGTGTACACAGTTATACACTAATCATTAACATACTTTTGCCACCGTAATAATTCACGGTGAATGGTGAACTACTAAACAAACGTTAAGAAAATTTAATTTTCTTTTTTTTTTTTTTCACTTTGAGTAAGTGGGATCCGTGAAGTGATTTTACCACTTAATAATTTTTCTTAATTATCAAACTTAGTTTAAATTAACGTGTAATTTTAATTAATTACGTGATAGTGAAATACGCTATTACTGTGACTAGTAGTCATTTATTATTATTTTCTTTAACGATTTAAAATTATTATTTTTCTTTAACGATTTTAATAAGTGAATTATTTTAAATTCGTTTTCATTATTGAATTACCGAGTGTAATATTTTATTTTTATTTTTGTAATTGAATAGGTTAGGTAGGGTTAGGTTTTTCTTTTCATTTTTTTTTTACTTGGTGCTACGGAAATTACGCTTGTGACCTAATTGCAGGCCACATCCGTGAATACGATTGGGGCACGACTAGGGTACTTCCTTGCGGACTCAGGCAGAGGGTAGGATCCACCACCGCTGGAACTCACGTTGCCATCGTTAGGATCGAGGATACGGAAAGGGACTTTGTGTGGGACTCTTCATTCATTGGAGACCAACGATTCGACATCGGATTACAAGTAACCTTTTGCTATCCCAACCTTTATTTTTTCTCATATTTCGTTTTTTTTATTACTCTGATATCACCTATTTAAGAGAGTGATAGAACAATACTGGCATAACTTGTTTTTTTTAGCAATCACGTCGTTCCTGATATACGATATTTTAGTGTGTTACTGCATTGTTGAGGTTTCCTCGATTGTTTGCGTTTGATTAAGTTAACCAATTTTTAAACTTCTAATTTTTTTTAATTAAATAATTAGTAGTTTACTTAATTTGGACCCCCCCCCCCCAAAAAAAAAAAAAAACGCAAACACGCTGATACTATATATACTAGGACCACACTGCCAAAACACACTTCAATTGTTTGTTTTCGCGCGTGACGTGTATGCCACATTCCGATTCCGATTCCGACCGGGAATTTTTATTACCACTTACACCTCCACGCCCGTCCTTCCCCAAACGTCGCCGCATTCCCAACATCAACATGGCTGACACTAACACTGCTTCCACTGCTGCTGCTGCCGCGCCTGCCGCGACCGTACCTATCACATGTTCGTTTCCAGGTACTCAACTTACCAACGTCCGTTCCAAGATTTAAGGGAACCGTCGCGGGAAAGGCCACCGAGCCACTTGTTCAACACTGGCTCCACAAACTGGAAATATATTTTGAGAATGAGAAGGTGATCGCGGATAAGGACAAGATCTTGGAAGCACAACGGTTTGTTGATCTAGAAGAAGGGTCAGCATCGAAGTTTGTTGACACTAACCCCGACTTAGAAGCGGCCACTACATGGACCCAGTATCGTCGGATTCTCTTGGACAATTTCCGAGATGTCAGCGACACTCAACCATTTGTGGCCATGACAATTTGTTCCGATTGCGTTGGCAGGATGGTGAAGATTTTATGGAGTTTAGGAATCGCATTCAAGGCACTATGAATAGCGTCATCTTAGCCCTTGACGGAGCTTTTGATTATAAAATGTCCTCGCAAACGGCGAAGATATTGTCCTTTTCGGCCATGTATGCGAACCTACCAAGTCACCACCAAGTAGATTCCAGAAACACGCGGATCTCACCGCGTCGTTAGCAACGGTCGTGAACAAAATGAAGGAGTCGTGTCCAAACTCAACTGATCTGAATATTCGTCGACCGAGGGAAGAACGAACCAAAACCTCCCAGTCCATCCGTTATGCAACCGAACAAACAGGAAGGCCCCAGAAGCAAAAGTTTGCTTCTGCAACGCCCGCGCCGTCGAACCGTCTCGACCAAACTCATCGCGACAGACTCCCCCAAGTTCGCCCCTACGGTGTTACAACTGCTGCAAGTAGGACATGGCATAAAACAATGCAGGGCGGCTGCTTATTGCGATTCCTGCAGGGAATCCGGTCACCGGCGGGGAGATCGTCCCAAATGCCGGGAGAAGGGTGCACCGTCCCAGCGACGGAAGAGTGGTCCAAAGGATCTCGACCTCCCACAAGGCCACCGCAACAAGGATACCCTGAGGGAACCCCCTCTTATATAACTAACCCTACCCTAATCCATCGAACCAGGTAGTTCGAAATATTCTGACAGAATGTTTGACCGAGCTGGGATATACCAGATCACCAGCCTTACAACTGGAAAGTCGGGAGACGACCAATCCGCCCGATGATTTTTTAGAGGACCTGCCGGCTCCAGGATTCCCGTAAGGGACGAGCCGGGTTGCCCTCCCCAGGGGTAGCTATTCCTTCGTGGGAAAAACCAGGAGTTACTGCTCCACTTAAGGACCCCGAGGGCCCTGCACGAAATAATCCAGATACCACTGTAGAATCCTTTAAGTTCCCCTTTTCAGAAACCCTTGCATTGAACCCGAGACCTATGAGTCTCGTCCCGCTTCACAGAGAATTGTGGCAAACTCTGTTGACGTTCCCACGTCATATGTTTGCACAATCAATAATACGTTTGAAGATGCTGTCATTCCACTTCGCGTTCGAAGTGTAGATATGTTTGGTTGCTAGACACAGGTAGCAACGCTAACCTGATTAAACAGTCTAGTTTGAATAGAATTCCGGGAGTTTCCAAATTGGAACTTTTCCCGTCGAAGGTTGTTTTAAAGAACGTTAATGGAGGAACCATACCCTCCATGGGGCAAGTTAGGCTTAAACTGAAACTCGGCAAGTTAGGCTTCGATGCCGATTGCGTAATAGTACAAGACTCTATGCACTTTCCTACCGACATTTTACTCGGTTATCCCTTCCTAAAGGAAATGGTTGGGATCTTAAGTTTGAATCAACGTTGTCCAAGTGCAAGGACAACTTATTCCGTTAGTGAATACGGAGTCGAACCCAGAGGTTCGTTTTTCACTGCTGTTGAAGCAGGATTGAAGGTTTTTCGGAAGATGTTCCCGATTTTGATGGAACCCTACAGGATTGTTGTAATCCTGTAATGGAGGGATTCCATTTTTTCCGGCTTTGTCGCCGTGTATGGTTTAGAGTCGGGTGAAAATCCCGTTGCACGCCAAGTCCGGCGTTCCTTGAAAGTTAGTTCAGAGTCTGTTCCAACCGATGAGTTTCAGTTGAGAGTTAAGGAAGAATTCGTTAGCCCAACCAACAGGTCTGCTTCCGCGTAATTGTTACCTTTAACGATGGTACTTACGTGGATCCTGCGACTTCAGTAGTCGTGGAGAATGTTCTTGAAAACCAAGTTCAACATTCAGGCTTAGTAATTGCACGCAGTCTGTGCACTAGCGAAGAGGCAACTATCCCTCTACTGTGCGCTAATGTTGGTTCCGAATCCATTACGTTACAACCTAATACTAATAGGCAAGGCCTATTTGGCCCAAGCTGAGCCTATTCTTATTTCTCACGACGTACGCAGGTGTACTCCTGGAGGCGTACCTCAGCAAACATTACGTGCTACTTACAAAGCATGTCTAGAGTCCGATCCCGCAAATTCTTTCCTTTGCAGCGACCCGGACTTGTTTGACCAATTACTGGACTTCTTGGTCGAACACGAAAGCATCATCGCACTCAAGGGTGATGCTTTGGGACGTTCAAACCTCGTCCCCTTTCATATTAATCTCGCGGATAACACAAAGCCCATCTACATTCCGCCATATCGCGTTCCGCACTCCCAGCAGTGGTTGTTGAGGAACACGTGAAGGAAATGTTAGATTTGGATGTTATCCGACCGTCGGTTAGTCCTTGGTCTTCTCCGTTGATCCTGGTCAAGAAGAAGGACGGAACGTTAAGGCCGTGCATCGACTACCGACGCCTCAACAAAGTGACCGTTCCAGACCGATTTCCGCTTCCCAACATGCAGGAGGTCATTCAATATGTTGGTAAAGCTAAATATTTTACCTCGCTGGATTTAGCTTCAGGGTACTGGCAGATGTCTCTGTCTCCAGAGTCACGGCCATGTACTGCGTTCACTACCAACCAGGGCCATTACGAGTGGAATGTTTTGCCATTCGGGTGCCGAAACGGTCCTGCGAATTTCTCTCGACTTATGAACATTGTGTTGTCCGGATTATTAGGTTCTCATGCCTTAGTCTATCTAGATGACATAGTGATCTATAGCGATACAGTCGAAGAACATTTCGTACGTCTTGCCAAAGTCTTCAGACGTCTTTCGAATGAGAACCTCAAACTAAAATTGGCTAAGTGCCAATTTTTCCGATCCTCGCTTGTGTATTTAGGATTTCTTCTTGCCTCTGACGGAATCCGACCGGATCCCGCCAAACTTCAGGTTCTCCTAAATTACCCTGTTCCTCGAAACGTTGATGAAGTGCGAACCTTTATCGGGTTTGTAGGATTCTATCGCAATTTCATTCCTAGGTTTTCAGACATAGCCGCTCCTTTGACCAATTTGTTCAAAAAGAAGGCTACTTTTGAATGGAATTCTGAGCATCAGAAAGCTTTTACTGATCTCCGCGACAAACTCCTGCAAGAACCCATACTGCAGTTCCCGGATTTTGGTAAACCTTTTATAGTAGCCACGGACGCTTCTAACTACGGGTTAGGTGCCGTCCTACTCCAAGAAGTAGAAGGTACCGAACTACCTGTGGCTTATGCGAGTCGGTTACTATCCAAGCCCGAACGTAACTATTCAGGGACTGAACGAGAAGCTTTAGCCATCGTATGGGCCCTGAAGAAGTTCAAGAACATTATCTACGGGTATAAAATAACAGTAAAAACGGACCATGCTCCGTTAACCTCTATATTTTCCAAAAAACTACCCGATGGGCGATTAGGTCGCTGGGCTCTTACCGTCCAGGACTTTAGCCCCGAATACGTTCACCGTCCCGGAAAACTCAACGTTCTCCCGGACTGTTTATCCCGAATAAATAAACCCGAAGAGGTTCGTGGAATTCATCGTATTGAGACTATTCCCAATTTCGATAGAGACACACTCTTCGAGGCACAACGCAAGGACTCGTATATCTCTAATTTGGTGCAGCAATTAAAAGCACAACCAAATTCGGAACTTCACCAGTTGTATGCTTTCCAGGATCAAATTTTGAATTATCAAATTTCTCCTGGGCAATACGTGGCAGAAGTTCCCGAGAGTCTTCAAGGCGTGGCAATCAAACTTTGCCACGACAGCGTTTGTGCTGGGCATCCCGGAATTGAACGGACACTAAAGTTGGTCCAAGCGCGTTACCATTTCCCACTTACGCGCACCAAGGTAACAGAACATTGCAAGGCATGCTCAGCATGTGCCAGGCATAAAGGAGCGCGTCCGCCCACCGCGCATATGCATGCGTACCCCGTTCCTGTTAGACCTTGGGAGCGCGTAGGAATGGACGTGATGGGCCCCTTTGTCCAAAGTCGAAACGGAAATAAATACGTTGTCGTTTTCACCGACCATTTTACCAGGTATAATGAAATTATACCGGTGCCTGCCCATACATCGGAGATCATTGCCAAGTGTTTACTCGAACGAGTAATTCAACGGCACAATACGCCGGTCGTGCTGCTCTCGGACAACGCTCGGGAATTTACCTCCGCGATGTTCGTAGAGTTATGCAAACGTCTCCACATCCAAAAGGTACAAATTACACCGTACCATCCGGCAGCAAATGGTCTGGTTGAGAGGCAGAACGAAAAGATCCTTAACGTCCTACGACATCTCGTGGACGCGGACCAACGTAATTGGGACGAGTGCATCTCCATGGTGCAGTGGACTGTTAACAACAACCACAGTCAACTCATCGGTGACACCCCTCATTTTAGATTGTATCATTACGATGCAAGATTTCCTTTCGACCTCCCAAACGACTCCACCGAAGAGGGATTTGACCTACAGGAACCCAACGCTATGCGGACGACCTGGCTCGCCATTCGTTCCAAGTTTTCGAAGACACACGACGTTGTCTCAACCATGAGACCGACCGAATGGTCCACTACCAACACAAGCGGTACCCTAAGCAACGGACCATAATACCTGGAAACCGTTGCTGGTTGCAGGTACGAAGCCTCCGGGCCTCAGTCGTAAACTCTGTCCAAAATGGGTAGGACCATATCGTGTCCTCGAAGACCTGGGGCATAACACCTTCACGATCCAACACTTGCAAACCTTAAAGAAAAAGGTTGTTCATGCCAACCAAATTAAGGTTACGAATGAGGATCCGAATCCCCCTCAACCGAAGTCGTCCCGACAACAAGGGGATACAACCCAACCCCGCGTTACCAATACCGAAACCGAGAATTCGGACGAGTGGGAAGACTACCTAAGGCCCCCTCGGACTACCCTGTCCGTACAGCCTGAGGAAGCTATCCTAGAACCTTGAACCTGAAATGAACTGGAGCCACTCCCTGCTGCTCCTTCCCACCTTTGGAAGCCCCGGAGACAACTCCAAACTTTAAAATTTACCGGAGGGCCCCGCAGCCAGTGAGGAGCCCCCCGACTCACCATCACCACCCTCACCTATCGACGACCCTAAAACAGACCCTACAGTGACGTATCGATTCGACCACAGGAGTCGTCGCAAGGCCCGTGGACTCGCTCCCAATCGCGAATACCCGAGTCACTAGAACACACACATAGCCCTTTACTCGAGCCAAGCTCCGACCCCGTACCCACACTCCACTCCGTCCCTAAGACACCTACACAAGACAAGACACCTCCACAAAGCCCCTCCCTACCACCGAAAACACCCCTGCTGCCATCGACTCGGCCTGCTCCGACTGCGCGAATACCCGAGTCACTAGCCACTACTTCGGCGACCCATCCACCTCACCCCCTTCGTCCCCCGGACCGACCTTCGGTCAAACCCAAGGTGAGACCCAAATTCCCTTCCTGGAGAACTTCTCGGAAGTAACCGCTAACACACCCAAAATTATGAATAATGTTAACCTCGTCCACTGTGCTTACCTTTGTCTTCATTCTTTTTCCTGTTTCTAGTAATACCTACCGCAATCTCACGACACATTTAAACGAGCTAGATTCCTTAATTATGTTACAGCGCCGAAATTATAATCAAATTGAATATGTCCACCTAATTAACCTCCAAATTACTGTCATTGATAAGTATCTCGATCAAGTTCACGAGACACATCAAATCGTAATGGCCGCACTTAATGCTGCCATGTCAAAACAAACACCCCATTCACTAATTCCCTATAAGACTCTAAATACATTAATAACGGACGCTAGTAAGGAACTCGCTCTAACCCCAATTTATCCATTACACTCATCCAACGCCCATCATTTTCTCGACCTCACCTGGACGTTACTTGGTAGCTCTCCATTCTCTATCATTATTGTTATACCCTTCTTCGATGCTCAAATATACAACGCTTATCTTTTTCACCCCTTTCCCACAGTTTACTCTATGAGGGAAAACGTGACCCGTTTCATCTTACACACAGAACACCCATACTTTTTCCTTTCCAAAACCTACCAACAGTACACCCTGTTTACCACCCGCGACATTACTCACTGTAGGACACCTTTGTCAACCAAATTCCTCATTTGCCCTCCACTCCAACCCTTTGTTTCCATACATTTTCAGAAACCTTGTTATCTAATGCTGTTACAAAATTCGTCCCGTGCAAATTGCACGTTCCGAGCATTCGACCCTTCAACCCCCGTTCAGCTCCAAATAAGTTCCGACCTCCTCCTGTCCATCCCCCAAAAACGTGAAGCAACCCTGGATTGCCCGAACAACCGTAGTATGATACAATTGGATCCAGTTAGTAGAATCCCCTCCGGTTGTTCTATTATTACCTCTAGCTTTATATCCACAAACCCCAGAGTACGCTCCCTTAACAACACGCCTCGTCTTGTACACCCTATGGCTCACCTCCCACCAATTCCTCTCTTCAACCTTCCTCTTGCCTCTGTAACTCTTGTACCTTCCTTTAACTATCCCCCTTGGGATCAGCAATTGGATCGTATCACCGAAACCCTCCAAGAACGGTCTCATGTCTTATCCCACGTTCAGCCCCTCACCTACGTCAACGCCGCCGCTGTCTTACTAATACTAATAATTATAATCATCTTCCTTGCTTGCCGCCCGTGTCGACGACTGAAGTGGAATGCCCCTACTTCGGAGCCCTCACCTTCGGAAGAAGCCCCGGACGGTCTGCCCCAATCTTCGGCCCCCCGTTAGCTGTCACTACACCGAGAAATCCAAATTTTAATTAGTTAGCTAGCATGTACATATTAGTTTTTGTTTCTGCTTAAAACTGTTAATCGTATTTTTTTTTGTTTAATTGTTACTTCTGCAGAAGGGGAGGTAGTGTCCCGTAGTGTAAATCCTTACGGTACAAAAGAGTTCGTCTCCGACGAATTGCATTCTAAACCTTGAACCCAAAATTCCTTTGTTCTGACATCACAGAGTGTGCATTCTTTCATACGCGGAGAAATCCCATGTAATCCACATAAATCCCAGTAATCCCAATCTAAATTGTTAGATGCGAGGTGCTTATGAAAATATGCACATCGCATGAATTCTTCGATCCCTCCGCGTCTCTATTATTGTCAGCATCACGTGATGCAAGGCAAGCGTCTATAAACACCTCAGTTTTTATATTTTTTTTATTATTAAATTTTCCTAAAATCTTGACCTATTCCCATAGATAAAGCATAATTGTGTCAACCTATAGCCCACCAGATTTCCCCTAGCTCGACCTACTCGCATACCAAATTTCAGCTCTCCCTAACCCCTATTTCTCTTTTCCAAAGAATCACCCAAAAGTGGTTATCTCGAATATGAAATTCATTTGCGCCCTATAAATTCCTTCCAAATCAGTTCCCTTTTGTATAGGTTCGACCCTCCTTTCATGCCGCCCCTCTGGCGCCTCTCGATCCTATAATTATGCTTTATTATCAAAAGAAAAATGTAAATTCCGCGAAACCTATTTCGATCATGATTGGTTCGCCCCCGGAACTCTCCCGAAGTTCCATCTCCCAATCGAGGCAGTCAATTAAAGTCGCCTCCGCTTAAATTCGAATATAGAAAACTATTATAGGCGCTTGCTGTTAGGCTCCGCCCGTAAGAGGGTGACCCTTAGTTTACCTCGTCTCCGCCTACCCCGAGGTTATAAAAACCCCGAGAGCGTCGGAAACGGGGTTCTTTGCCTTCTAACCATCTTCATAATACGTAAACTCTGTGACTTAAAGTCTGTAAATATTCCTGCAGTGGCACTACCCCTCCAGGTCAATTTAGCTTCCAATTGATATTGGAACTTAACTTAAAATATTTATAAATTGTTCATAGAGCTTTAGTTAACTTTGTCCCGATTAATCTGTCTTAAGTCTCACCTTAAGAGCTGTATATATAATCGCCAATTGTTACGTAACCAAAGTTAATTTATTAATTAATTTAATTTAATTAATTTAATTTCATTCAATTTAATTAAATATTATTTTTACTATAAAAAGAATTCTGTCCCAAAGTGAATTAATAAAAAGACTGTTAAATTTAGTTAGTGGTTTCCATTCACCGCATAAACTCGAAACAACCACCGTACGGAAGCACTCAAAGGTGATCTTCCGAAACTTTACAACCAATTGAGGTAAGAGTGGTCAGTGACATCCACTGGTAACCCGAGAGTGACGTGGTTTATTATCCTTCGGATACAATTCCGACTCCAACCAAGGGGACCAACCCTGGTATTCATCGTCCTTAGTCGTCTAAAACAATCGAGTGGCCCATTTAGGGACGTACCCCTCGACATACATATATATACATATACATATATATATATATATATATATATATATATTAGGGTGATGGAAAAAAGGGGTCAAATTTTTTTTTTTTTCAATTTTCAGGGAGACACCCTGCTATTTTATTCGTATTCCTAAGAAAGCATTGTATGCGAAATTTGGGGTTGAAAAAGAGAAAATTAGAGGTTGCTACCAAGCTTTAAAAATAAATGTATATCAGTTTGTGCTCAAAAATATTGTTTTGTTGATATTTTCGCCGGAGCCGGTTTGATATGTACCTAGTTAACCTAGTTTGAAAAAAAACGATGACATTCTAGACTATAGTACGTAGTGAGCTCATAAAATAGTAAATAATAGGCACGCTGATTTCCGCACCACCCTCTGAGGTACAGCGTATAGCGCGTTAACTTTTTTTTATGTGGAGGTTTCCCCAGTAGGCATATCATAACCACTTATGTATGTTTATTTTCGTTTTTTGTGAAGCAAGAGTAATGTTTTCTTGTTTATGTTTGAGAGTGACGACCTGTAACTTTTAACAATTTGAAGAAGGTATTGTTTCTGCTCTTCATCATTGGTTATCAGTTTGTTGTATTCCTCCATCAGTCGTACACCTCTTTCCGCAATGTCGTTTACCACTTTAAGTCCATATGCGATATCTCTTGCATTCGCATAACTTTCATCATCATTCCATTCTTCAGCATCTTTTTCAAGAAAAGTGCAAGGCACCTCTAGGATTTCAAAGAATCTTTTTGTGTTCGCAGTAACGAAATCCTGCAGTTGTTTCTGCCCAGCTGATTCAGGATTTATTGATGCTCGTTTGCTCGGTTTTGAGTCAACTGGTTTCTGCAGAGCATGCTTCATTTTGTTTTTTGTCTCATGCGAAACAGCTGAATCAAAAAATGCAAGCGCCACAAGCTCCTCAGAGAGGTACCACAAATGTCTCAAAAACTTATTGAGTGCAGCACTTGCAATTTTGTCATCCTTTTGCTTGTAGAGCTGCAGACTTTGCACAAAATGCAAATCTGAACGGGGGGCGCATGAGGGTATGGGTGCCAGGTACCACGATCTGATGTATATCGCAGCTGAAAAGCAGCAAACATCTCTCAGTCCTTTTTCCTCTCTCTCAGTTAGTTTAAACTGAGATTTAAACATCCAAATTTTAATGCAGTAAATTAGCTTGCCCATCCATCGTGCTCTGTGATAAGCTCCGGGTGCTTTAAAGCTGATTCCTGACTTGGGGGCACTACCGATGAAAATGAGCGTTAGCTCGAGCAATTCCTTGTAGTCATCACGAGGCTGCTGTTCATCAAGCTGAGCTTGAGCAAATTGAATGAGTTCTTCAGCATCTGAGATTTTCTCTGCAATGTTAGGGTCATCTGTTGCTGTTTGGTAATTGTTCTTGTCAATTTCCACCCACTTTGCTTTGAATCTCTTAAACAGTTGTATGTCAGGGCCACTAGAAGATGGCAAGGAGACAGAAACTGCAGCTTCTAACACTATTTCGAAAATATGATGTCGGCAAGCCAGCCACAGCATATCTTTATCCAATCTTTGCTCTAGTAACATACAAGCACCACTCTTAGAACCTGTGTTGGAGGCAGTGGTGTCAAAACACATGCCCTTCACTTGGTCAGATATATTCCACTCCAATACTAACTGATGGACAGCATCTGCAATGTTTTGACCAGTTCCTCTGGCAAGTTTGGGAATACCAAGAAGCTGATCAACTCCTTGGCCGGAAATTAGAACTGGCAGTCGATCAACATTTCATGACCAGTAATATCTTCCAGTAGTTTGCCGTCCCAATGTATTTGGAGAGGGCAATTTGTTTCGAAATCCTGCTTCAAATTTTCTGCCATTGTCTTGCGGTTCCTTTGTCTTGCTCTCCGTATCGATGAATAGCTAACACTGTATTCTTCAGGGTTTTGCCCAAGAGCATTGATTGTTGGGATCAAGATTTCCGAAGCAGCTCTATCACTTACTTTTGCAGCATCAAGAGATACAAGCATTGAAGAATCCATAAGCTTTGCACTCTTAGACTTTGATCTACTTTGTCTCGAAGTTGATGGCTGCTGAGGGTCAGCAACAAATTCTTCTTCTGATTTTGAACTATCTTCATTCAAACTTGAAGGACTTGAACTTGAGAGCACTGCTGCTTCGAAAACGGCTGTTTCCCTCTTTCTTTTCTTTTCAAGCAATGTTTCCTTTTCTCTAGCAATCTCTTCCATTTGTGAAAAAACTTTATCCACTCCAGACATTTTGCCTTTTCTTCCTTTTTGTCGTTGCAGCATCAAAAACTCACGATCTTCATCTATCTTTATCATGTCAAGAGCACTTGCATGTGCAATGTCAAACAGATCTTGCAAGTCATTTTGCCAGCTCTCTTGTTTTTGAAGTAGTGCAGGTGATTGCTTCTTCTTATTATTTCTGTTCTTCTTTAGTTTCTCCCACTCGTTGAAAAGTTTCTTTACTCTCTCCACGACATGACATTTCAACACTGTTGGGATGCGTGCCTTTTCCCACACATCCATAACATCTCTAGCAGTCAACAAAGCCGCTGTTTTCACCTGTTGCTTTTTATTGATCTTGTAGTTCATAAACAATGCTAATGTTTCCCTTTTAGATGGAAGCTGGGTTTCTTTGAAGGACTCTATAGGATGTCCTATGAGCCAAACAACTGTTTTGTGACGCGTATGCCGCTCCATGAGTGCAACTCAGCAACTGCTATACAACCACTCTCAGCGAAGGCAGCAAAGATACTGAGTCAGTGACGCCGCACTTACACTGACGCGGCCGCCACAGTGACGTCACAGCAAGAAATGATTCTAGAATGTTCGGCCACGGCGTCTATAGCAATGAAAGGGATGAGAAGGTTTACGGAAAGAGGTTCAGAGTCTGTTATGACTGCTATAGTTGCTGACTACCATTTTTGATGAAATCTGCAAAATAAATGAATGTACAATAAATACAAACTGAAAAATAACAATATACAAAATGTTTAATGGATGGTAGCAACCTCTAAAATGTCTTCAATTGTGCTGAAATTTTGCATGTTCAGTTTTTACACTAAATTAAATAAAATTAGAGGGTGTCTTCAAGTTTTTGAAATGATAAGTTATTTTGCATCACCCTAATAATATATATATATACATATATATATATATACATATATATATATATATATATTATCATATATATATATATACATATACATATATATATATACATATATATATACATATATACATATATATATATATATATATATATATATATATATATATATATTATTATATATATATATATATCTATATATATATATATATATATTATATATATATATATACATATATATATATATATACACACACATATATATATACATATATATATATATATACACACACATATATATATATATATATATATCACACACACACATATATATATAATATATGTAAAAATGAACCATAAATAATTCCCATATTCCTATATTATCTTATCCTTCATGTAATTCTTGTATTCATTTATATAGTCTCTGTATCCATTGTAAGAAAAAGTATCCATTTTAAAAATTCATGTGTTATATGGTTCATGTATAATCTTATATATTTAACTTTATATAATGCCTATACTCATATGTATGTACGTGTGTGTATTCATTTTTACATAAGGACCAAAATCGCCCAACGCGAGTTTGGATAAAATATTTGATTCGCTTTCTACTTTGCTAAATAATTGGTGACCTGTTGTTTTTTAAAATCTCATAATCATTTTTTTAGATTTCGCTCAATAAGGAATCCTGTTAAGCTTTGCAATGTTCACATTTTGTATACACTCTCTTTCGTTATAAACAATGAGATCATGTCTTGCCTAAGCATTAAAATTGTACATCTTAAACCTTAAAATTTCACTCATATGCATATTTTAGTGTAAAGATGCATAGTCCGATTTCCACTTTTAGTTAACTTGGCAGATCATGATAACATCAGATCTGAAAAGTCGCGGTTTAAGATAAAAATATGGTTTCGTCTTCAAATATTTTGTTTACTCGTTCAAGCCTTACCACAGCTAAAAAATTTACTTATTTTCAAATATTGTGCAAAAATAATACAGCCTTCTTAGCATTTAATAATAATAATGTTAGCAGTTTTTGAGTATATAAACCCATTAAAATTAATCCATTGGCATTCAGAAGCTAATTCAGAGGCTGAGCACTACCTGTATCTTTTAGCAGTAAAGTTACAATTGAAGAAACTTTTTATTGTCCCCTTCGAGCCTTGCTCTCTTCAGAAAAACTTAGAAAACTTTCCGGATACGCTATAAGAAGAATCCGGAACCTTCAGCATTTAGATTGCAAATCTACCAGAGTCCTCCGAGCCACTATAGAAGAACTCGGAGAGTAACATAGAAGAAAAACCACTTCAAGTCACACATCCGTTGCTTGCCTCCTAAACCAGAACCCCCGTCAATCCGAACCACCCCAGGGCCATAGACGGAGGGGTTAACAACTGGCGACCCTTTAACCAGGATCTTCACGACTCCAGGATTCTTCCAGTCTTCCAGACCCTGGAACCAGAACCAACACCCAGTTGACCGGCGTGTCACGACTTCTAGTTCGTCACATCCACCCAGTTGACCGGCGTGTCACGACTTCTAGTTCGTCACATCCACCCAGTTGACCGGTGTGTCACGACTTCTAGTTCGTCACATCCACCCAGTTGACCGGCGTGTCACGACTCCTAGTTCGTCACATCCACCCAGTTGACCGGCGTGTCACGACTTCTAGTTCGTCACATCCACCCAGTTGACCGGCGTGTCACGACTTCTAGTTCGTCACATCCACCCTTGAACCGGTGCGTCACGACTCCAAGTTCTGCACGCCTAGTTTTCATCCAGGAACAAGTGGCCAGCAAGACACGTCTTCAGGACACGTCTCTAAGGATTCGCCGTAGGAATCTTGTTAAGTACAAAACACTTTTTTAAAATAAATTCTAAACATTTGAAAAGTCATTATTATTAACAATTAATATTTAGTATTGAGCCAGAATTAACAAAAAACACAGTGAACACTTCAGACACAAGTGATACACTCTTTTTATTGAAAACAGTATTGTCACAGTTATTTTCACAGTTATTTTTACTATTCTAGTTAGTATAGTATAATTTTATTTAATGTACCAAACATAGTATTACCATACCATCACGTACATTTGAGTGAAATTTTGTTTACATTTTTTTTTTTTTGCAATCTTTTCAAATTTTCCCCGAGTTAGGCAAATTGTTGTGCATTATTTTTTTTAGATAGTATAGTTAGGAAAACCCCTTAAGTGATCATTCCATGAATTAAGATCGGTAAAGCAGACCTAATTAGAACAGTAATAAGAACCTTCACATAAGAAACGAACCCGTTCAGAATCCGAGCTCAACGGTCGACCCCCATTACCACCAAAACGAGGCCGACCCCTTCGCCCACAAACACAAGTATCCACACAAGTATCCACACTACCCCCAGCTCCGTATAACTTAAGGCGTAGAAATGAATAAAATTGTCCCCCTTATAATTTTCCAAATTATTTACTCTTGTAGACCTAGCATTAGAATTTCTACCGGAGTTGTTATAGAAAAACTTGCAGAAGGTAAATTTTTGAAAGGGCACGCAGACCTTTATATAAATTTGCAACCCCCTGCTAGAATTAAAATCAATCTCCTTCAGATACAAACCAATTAGAAACGTTTGAAAGTAAAGTCCAAAATTCTTTCCAAGGAAAAGATCAGATAGTCGCGTTCTGTTAGAAAATACCCTCGAAAATATTCAAACTACAGCACGCGCCCTATCAGAAATATTAGCCTTACCATGGATACAAACTGAAACCAAAAATTCCGAAAACTTTAACCAAAGAAGTAAAAGGGGACTGATAGATATAGGAGGGAAACTGTTCAAAGGTTTATTCGGATTAGCAACCGAAGATATTAAAAGAGTTGAACTTAAATTGAATCTCTTCGCTCGGAATCGACAATATAATGGACACATGTTAGAACAGACTATTAGGTCATTACACGAAAACAATCGCTTCCTTCACTCCCTTTCGGACAGATTCACATACCTTGAATCCATGTTAGCTCAATACAAAAAACACAAACGATATCTAGAATTAATAGAAATAATGAACATACAAGTAACCCTAATCGATAAATACTTACAACGAATAACTACGATTCATTCCAAGGTTTTGCGTGCAACCCAGCTAGCCCATGGAAAAATCATCTTTCCACCCTAATACCATGGGAAATACTCCAGTCCTTGATTCACACCGCCCAGTCACAATTAAAATTATCACCCATATTCCCACTCAACCACACTAATTACCCTCAATTTCTAGAATACACCTGGACTGTACATGGACCACGCCCCTACACATACCTCATAATTATACCATTTTTCGATTTCCTCACTTATGACGTATATAAATTTCACCCTTTCCCAACACCCTACCAAAATAACTCTAATGTCTAT
The DNA here is from genome assembly GCA_023014485.1 of Bathynomus jamesi. Classification (NCBI taxonomy): domain Eukaryota; kingdom Metazoa; phylum Arthropoda; class Malacostraca; order Isopoda; family Cirolanidae; genus Bathynomus; species Bathynomus jamesi. Next base: position 465,196 of record JAJOZX010003056.1, on the reverse strand, counting down.
CGATTGTATTTACCCACCGTACCACCTTACCTTTTCCTCACCAAAGATCTATCAGCTTATTCTATGATGTCAGATAGCGACGTCCGGCATTGCCGATTCCCGCAACCAAATAAACAACTCATCTGCCCTCCACTCAAACCAGTTATTCTTCCCACTACTAGGTCTTGCTTTATCGATTTAATTCGTGACCGGCATGCCCCCGTATGTTCATTTAAAAAATTTCATTCCCCTAAAACCATCCAACTACGAATTGGACCAGACATCTGGGTTTCCTTCGCGAACAGGACTGCCGCTACCCTCGAGTGTCCATCAAATTATTCCCTCATTACAATCCCTATGATTATTCGGCTACCAATTGGTTGCTCCTTGCGTTCAAAAGCCCTCCAAATATACAACCCGTATAAGGTTACCCTTAATAACTCATACCCATTTCCGTCGCAAATTAAATTTAAACCCGTCATAGAGATCTTAAATCTCTCCATAAAACCTGTAACCATCCTACCCGAACTGCATGCCCCTGAATGGAATGATCAATTGAGCCGGTTTAAAATTTCGGATGATAACCAAAACAACCTCTTACAAATACTACAACCGGTAACCATTTTCTCAACATCTGCCGTTAGTATCATTATTGTGTGTGCTATTATCCTCGGTATATTTGTGATGAAAAGATCATTCTGGGAACAAAGAAAACCCAGTGACACGGAACATGAAACTATTTATGCACGACCAAGAGTGCGTACCCAGACCACGTGAACTAGACTTAACCACCCGACTTATGTTGTATATATAAATCTGTATTATAAAACCAATAGTTATCATCTAGTTAGCCTTAGTTAGGATGTTACGTTATTATATTAATATCATTCTAGAGGGAAGAGCCCTGTAAAAATGAACCATAAATAATTCCCATATTCCTATATTATCTTATCCTTCATGTAATTCTTGTATTCATTTATATAGTCTCTGTATCCATTGTAAGAAAAAGTATCCATTTTTAAAATTCATGTGTTATATGGTTCATGTATAATCTTATATATTTAACTTTATATAATGCCTATACTCATATGTATGTACGTGTGTGTATTCATTTTTACATAAGGACCAAAATCGCCCAACGCGAGTTTGGATAAAATATTTGATTCGCTTTCTACTTTGCTAAATAATTGGTGACCTGTTGTTTTTTAAATCTCATAATATTTTTTTAGATTTCGCTTAATAAGGAATCCTGTTAAGCTTTGCAATGTTCACATTTTGTATACACTCTCTTTCGTTATAAACAATGAGATCATGTCTTGCCTAAGCATTAAAATTGTACATCTTAAACCTTAAAATTTCACTCATATGCATATTTTAGTGTAAAGATGCATAGTCCGATTTCCACTTTTAGTTAACTTGGCAGATCATGATAACATCAGATCTGAAAAGTCGCGGTTTAAGATAAAAATATGGTTTCGTCTTCAAATATTTTGTTTACTCGTTCAAGCCTTACCACAGCTAAAAAATTTACTTATTTTCAAATATTGTGCAAAAATAATACAGCCTTCTTAGCATTTAATAATAATAATGTTAGCAGTTTTTGGGTATATAAACCCATTAAAATTAATCCATTGGCATTCAGAAGCTAATTCAGAGGCTGAGCACTACCTGTATCTTTTAGCAGTAAAGTTACAATTGAAGAAACTTTTTATTGTCCCCTTCGAGCCTTGCTCTCTTCAGAAAAACTTATAAAACTTTCCGGATACGCTATAAAAGAATCCGGAACCTTCAGATTTAGATTGCAAATCTACCAGAGTCCTCCGAGCCACTATAGAAGAACTCGGAGAGTAACATAGAAGAAAACCACTTCAAGTCACACATCCGTTGCTTGCCTCCTAACCAGAACCCCCGTCATCCGAACCACCCCAGGGCCATAGACGGAGGGGTTAACATATATATATACACACACACACATATATATATATATATATATATATGTACACACACACACACACACACACATATATATATATACACATATATATATATATATATATATATATATATATATATATACATTTTACCTGCAAACACGCAGTATAATTAACGTGAAGAACGACGCTTGTATAGGAGAATATTCCGCGCAAGATGAGGAGAGAACGAAACAAATGAAAAAATGAGGTAACCATGTATGTAGGAGAATTACGGCATTTGTTCGAGTGAGGCCCGTGGTTTAATGGTTATCATATCTGACCGGCAATCGGAAGATCTCGGGTTCGATTCCTGGGTGGTTACCTCATTTTTTCATTTGTTTCGTTCTCTCTCCTCATCTTGCGCGGAATATTCTCCTATACAAGCGTCGTTCTTTACGTTAATTATACTGCGTGTTTGCAGTTAAAATGTATATAATGTTACGGCATGCGGGAGGTGCCCCCTTGGGGCATTGGTTTCTGCGCGTATGTAGAAGAATTACGGCATTTGTTCGAGTGAGGCCCGTGGTGTCATGGTTATCATATCTGACCGGCAATCGGAAGATCCCGGGTTCGATTCCCGGGTGGTTACCTCATTTTTTCATTTGTTTCGTTCTCTCTCCTCATCTTGCGCGGAATATTCTCCTATACAAGCGTCGTTCTTTACGTTATATATATATATATATATATGATGAAAAGAACCACGAAGGAAACACAGAATGGTGCTCAAGCGCTTTCTTCTAATGACATCCTCAGGAACATTGAAGTAAATAAAAAGTTCGAGACTATATATAGGTCACAAAAAAAAAAATTGTATATATATATATATATTATATAATAAACATAGAAATAAAGATTGTGGGAGGAGGATGCAAATTTGTAAAGGAAAACTACCAATTTTAGCACTTTGCCCCTCTTGTCTAAATCCGTTCTGAACGAATTCAAAACAACAGGATCAAGTGGAAAAAGACCCTGGCTCATGTTAAAATTATTTAGAAGTTGAATAATAGCAGACTCAAGAATATTTCTATTAACAATGTTGCTAGAGTGAAACAAAACTGAAGCATTATTCCCATCAATACAGTGGGGATAACTCTGACAAATGGACGAAAAGGGCACTGGACGACTGTCCCGTTCTAATGGAATATTGATGCTGTTTTACACGCGTGTGCAAATCCTTTCCCGTCTGACGAATGTAAAAGGAATCATATTGTTTACAACCAATTTTATAGATAATGCCTGAATTATTGGTAGGGCTATTTTTAACTGATATTTTTCACAATATTGTTATATGAAAATACTACATTAATATTCAAAAGTTTAAGTACATTAGCAATGCCTAAAAAGCCTGGGAAAAATGGAAGTACTAAAATATTCTTTGAGAAAGTGCGAGTGTTATTATTCTTGAGTCTGCTATTATTCAACTTACAAATAATTTTAACATGAGCCAGGGTCTTTTTCCACTTGATCCTGTTGTTTTGAATTCGTTCAGAACGGATTTAGACAAGAAGGGCAAAGTAGTGTTTCGGTAGTTTCGGTAGTTTTCCCTTATAAATTTGTATGCTCCTCTTACAATTTTTATTTTTTGTGACCTATATATAATTCATGCATTATCTATAAAATTGGTTGTAAACAATCCATTTGATCCTGTTGTTTTGAATTCGTTCAAAGCGGATTTAGACAAGAAGGGCAAAGTGCTAAAATTGGTAGTTTTTCTTTACAAATTTGTACGCTCCTCCCACAATTTTTATTTCATATTATATATATTTTTTTTTTTTGTGACCTATATATAGTCTCGAACTCTTTATTTACTTCAGTGTTCCTGAGGATGTCATTAAACGAAAGCGCTTGAGCACCATTCTGTGTTTCCTTTCCTTCGTGGTTCTTTTCATCATAAATATTTTTCACCTGTTACTTTCGTGAAATAATTTATATATATATATATATACACACACACGAGGGTAATTCAATAAGTATCCGCACTTTTTATTTTCACAATTTTATTTTCACATCTGATAGATTATAAACACATCACTTCTCAACATAGTCTCCCTTTCTCAATACACTTAGTCCAGCGATCTACAAGCTTCCTAAGGCCTCACAAAAGAATGTTTTTGGCTGTGTGCGTAGCCAGTCATGCACTGCCTCCTTCAGGTCATCATCGCCTTGGAATCGCTGACCTCTCAAAGCGTCTTTTAGTGGTCCAAACAGTTAAAAATCCGAAAGTGCCAGGTCTGGACTGTAGGCTGGATGATCGAGAACTTCAAATTTAAGTTCTTGAAGGCATTTTCTAGTTTGTGCAGCGGTATGAGAGCGCGCATTGTCGTGTAACAGAATAACACCTTCCGACAATCTCCCTCTCCGTTTTGTGCGAATTGCTTGCTTTAAGCTACCAATACAAGTAGGCGGAAACGGATCTCTTTCGAAGGATCATAGGGCAACGAATCAAGCGATATCGAAGGAAAACGAACTTGAAATGCACAAGGGACAACGAAAAACAGAGAACATAAAAATTGTCCTGGCTAATATTCAAGGAATAAGACCAAACCAATCACTCAATAAGGTTTCGTACCTGAAAGGATTTATGGACGAAACAAGGGCGGACATCGCATGCCTCACAGAAACTCATCTTAAAGATTGCCAAGGAAATTGTGAAAACTGCGAACATTGTATTGATAAGAAAGAGATAAATATAGAGGGCTTCAACTTACTAAGAGCGGATAGAACGACGAGACGGAAAGGTGGCTGTGCTATATATGTACAGGAAGGTCATATGACAGAAACGATAATAAGTAAATCAAACAGCTATGTGGAACTCCTAGCAGTGAAAATAGAAAAACTAAACTTGATAGTAATAGTCATCTATAGACCCCAAGCACCCCAACCGAAAAATTCTCGGAGACCATTGATGACATCAGAAAGATAATAAAGGTCATAAACCCTCCATCCCCCAATATAATGATCTGCGGAGACTTTAACTTCCCATTTATAAAATACAAAAAGGTGGATAGGAATATATATATTCACCAGGACAAGGGGGGCACAGGAGAAGACCAGGAGCAAGCAAAAATGTTGATGGCTCTCACAAATGAGTTTATGCTGACACAGGAGATAACATAAAATATCAGAAAAAAATAACTGCCTGGATCTGGTATTCACGAATAACACGAACTTGATTGCTGATATAAAAATAACCCCAACCATTATCTCAGACCACAACTTAATCGAGATATCAACAAATATGACGACAGCACTAAAAGCTTACACATATTGTGGAAAGAAGTAAATTCGGGGCCTTTAACTTAAACTCGAAGACTATAAATTGGGAAGCAATCAGATCGCACATGGCCCAAATAGAATGGAGAACAGTTTTCGAGAATAAAACAACTGAAGAAATGCTAACAACCTCGGAAGAAAAAACGCTGAGAATTTTAGAAAAATATGCTCCGAAATCACAGCCAAAAGGAAAGAGGAGCTGGCTGGAGAGGCAAAATAGAAGACTATTCCGCAAAAGAAAGAGAGTGGAGGCGAAGTTCGGTAACTGCGGAGATAATGACAGGAAAGCAATAAAAGAAAAACTGGAGGGTATCGATAGGGAAATACAAACCCTGATTAAGGACCATACAGAGAGGGAAGAGGAAAAGGTAGTAGAAGCAATAAAGGAAAATCCAAAATGCTTCTATAGATATGCAAAAAGGAAAACAAAAACGCGCGCCGCTATTGGGCCCTTAAGGACGGGAAATAATGAACTAACCGACGATCCAAAAGAAATATCTGATACATTGAGAGCTCAATATGAATCAGTTTTCAGTACCCCAAAAAGTGACAAAGCGATACCTGACATAAATGCATTCTTTGAAGAGGAATTGCAAGGAGAGTATATAACAGACTTTGATTTTACACCAGAAGATGTAGCGAGAGTTATAGGACAAATGAAACCACATTCAGCGGCAGGTCCGGACAATTGGAACGCATTATTGATTAAAAACTGTAAAAATGAAATAGCTACACCTTTATACTGGATATGGAGAAGATCCCTAGACATTGGGGAAATACCGAGCATCTTGAAAACAGCAGATATTGTCCCTATATATAAAGGAGGGGACAGATCTCAAGCAAAGAACTATAGACCAGTCATTGACGTCCCACCTCACCAAAGTATTTGAAAGAATAGTTAGAGAGAAAATTTATGATTTCCTGGAGACACGGGAAAGATTCAACGAAAATCAGCATGGATTCCGATCAGGTAGATCATGCCTATCACAACTAATAGAACACTACAACAATATCCTAGATGCATTGGAAGGCAATGACAACTACGATGTTATATACACAAATTCTGCTAAAGCTTTCGATAAATGTGACCATGGTATAATAGCACATAAAATTAAATATATGGGAATAACAGGCAAAGTGGGAAAATAGATCTACAACTTCCTTAGAGATCGTCTACAGGTCGTCAAACTTCAAGGTATATCATCATCAGAATCAGAAGTACGCAGCTCAGTACCACAAGGGACAGTACTGGCCCCACTCCTGTTCATTATCATGCTAACAGACATAGACAGCGGAGTAAACAGCAACAGTATAGTAACATCCTTTGCAGACGATACAAAGATCAGCAGAAAAATCAGCGATGTACATGACGTGGAGGCCTTGCAAAGGAACACGAACAAAATATACAAATGGTCAGAAGACAACAACATGTCATTCAACGCCGAGAAATTTCAGCTCTTGAGATATGGTAGAAAAGAACTTAAAAAGACTGCATATTATGCTCCAGATAGACAGGAAATTCAGAGAAGCACGAAAGCGATTGATCTTGGGATAATAATGACAGATGATACGAAATTCGAAACACAAAATCAGATAGCGATAAATAAAGCAAAAAGAGTCGCCGGACAGGTACTAAGAACTTTCAAGAGAAGGGACAGGACAGTAATGATTCCCCTGCTAAAAACACTGATTATACCAAAACTTGAATACTGCTCAGTTGTGACGTCCCCATATAAAAAGGAAGAAACTAATAAATTAGAAGAAACGCAAAGGCATTTCATAGCCAAGATTGATGGCTGCAAAGAACTCAACTACTGGGAAAGACTACGTAAACTAAATCTGTACTCACTGGAAAGAAGAAGAGAGAGGTACATCATAATCTACATATGGAAAATGATCGAAAAACTGGTACCAAACCTAAAACTAAACCCAATTACCATTCAAACAACACTGGAAAATAGGAAAGGCAGAATGTGTGGTGTTCCCAAATTAAAGGCCCGACAAGGGACCTCCTCAACCCTGAAGGAAAATAGCTTGGTTGTCAGGGGGCCAAGACTTTTCAACCAGCTTCCTAAGGACCTTTGAAACGTAACGGGGGTCAAAGTTGAAGTCTTCAAGAAAAGACTGGATGCCTGGCTCAGGACAGCACCAGATGAGCGGGCGTGCCTGGCTATGTACGGTGGAGAGCGCAAGAAAGCAACTCGCTCCTCCACCAGGCCAGACCTAGAGGCGGGGCCACCAGCTTGACCTCCGTGTAAAGAGAGACCAACGCACGAAACAACATAAGGTTCATAAGGTAAGGTAACTCATTCCGAAGCATGTTAGAATACGATGCACTTGTTACTGTAGTTCCACGCTCTAGTTCAGCGTTTCTTAACCTTTTTCGACATCAGCACTCCCTGTAGTTAGGGCTAGGCAGTCCAGCACTCCCTTCACCTGGTTACAGAGACTACGATATTAAGACAAGACACAAAGAATTATATTTACAAATTCAAACCTAAATACTTTCTTGAATATAACAATATAATAAAATACTTGTTCTTGAATATAACAATAGATCAAGCGGCCAAAAGAAATGTTAAGAATAACAATCAAGGAGAATTACTTACCCACTAATCCTGCAAAATCATGCAAAAAAAGTAAATTTCTTGTGACACAGAGTCAACGTCTTCCTTCTTAACATTAATGGTGATAATGTAAACGTGCAATAAATCTTTCGTAATTAAATATATTTTCAAATTCTCATACAATAATATCTGTTAATAAAATAGAAAAGATTAGCATTAGGAATTTGTGAAGCAACAACTTCGGTGGTATCCCAAGATGCCACTCCACTACAATGTGACGCCTTATGTGTAGCGTCTGCCTAACGGTGCAGTACGATGCGTTTGGTTAACGGACCTAACGTATCCATACTGCACTTGACAGAAGCCCTTTTCCATCAGCCCCTAAAATCGATTTCAGCACCCAAGGTTAAGAAACACTGCTCGAGTTAATGTTTAAGGATAGGGCCTCGTGTATCCCAAAACAGTGTTAGCATAACTTTACCTGCTGACGGCTGCGCTTTGAACTTCCTTGCAACGGGATATATATATATATATATATATATATATATATATATATATATATATATATATCAGGAATTTTCAATGTTGATTATATATATTTTTTTTTCTTTTAGGTAGGGGATAACTACGAAATTAATAATAGTCGTTTGCAAACAACCTGTGCAATAAATGCAAAAAACAACTTTTTTCTACGTGAAGGTCAAAGTATGATAATAAAAACCCACTCTAATAGATAGAGTTTATTTCCACAACAGTTTCGATGCCCACTGGCATCCTTTCTGTATCCACCCGAAGAGGATGCCAGTGGGCATCGAAACTGTTGTGGAAATAAACTCTGTCTTTTAGTGTGTGTTTTTTATTATCAACCTGTGCAATATTCCAGCAACAATTAGCGATATACCATCAACTCAACACGATCAAGATGACGTCACACAAGCACGACTAAGATGACGTCACATCGCGAGGAGTTCACTCAAGGCATGTCCTCATACCTTATCTTGCGTTTCAACTTCGTTACAAGGACCTCTGGACTCACCTCGACTTCTTTTCCTTCGAACACCAACTTTAGTGACCCACGAGCTACCACCATGTGAACATCATTCGTGCAAGCCCCATTAGAGTTTCGAGTCATTCACTAATTTTATATAAAGTCAACTCATTACCGCGCGCGTTATTAAATAACAATCATTTATATTGTAAGCATTAATTCAAGTGTACACATTATTTCCAATGTAAGCAATTAGCAATTCTGTCGCATTCTTAAGCAATTTATTTTGTATAATAAAGGAAGAAAACTCCTTCTATTAATCAACTTAATTAATAACTTAATTAGTAACATTCTTTGATCTGAAAGATCTGGTGACTTCGGCCAAAGCATTTATTAATAACATTCATTTATAACCATTATCAAATAACGGTAATTACCATCATTCCTTATAGTACCGATTTATGCACCAAACATGGCTACATACCTGGCCATTAAATACATAATTATAAATTTCGTTACCCTGGAGTAACAATCGAATACCCAGCCAAAGCATAAGTGAAATCAGTGCAAACATTTTTTTAAGTGACATTATTAATAAACTGTAATTACCATTCAGTTTTCTTCCGCATAAGGAAAAGAACCAAATTTGAAAATTTTCGTCACATGGAGCAACGGACCAAGAGCTGCCCGTCTTCTTCTTCCCCTTCTTCAGGGAGGCAAACCCCCGCTCTCATATCTCCCCAGCTAACGGTTGACCCACCCCTACCCCTAAGCTTCCTTCGCTTCGAAGTTTCCTGCACAGTGTTTCGTCAAAAACCTTGTCCAAATAATTCAACGGTAATTTTTCGGCCGCTGTGCGAGGAATGATTTGGCAAGACCTCTTCTGACGACACTTCTCCAGCGAATTTTTCAAGCACGACGTGTGTTTTTCCCCCTACCCCACGCCTACGGGAAGGGAAGGTAAACGGCCTTCTTCAGGCAAACAAACAATGACACACACATCCACGCAAAGTGAGGGCGCACTGCAAGCACAGACACACCGGGCACAGGGTTTTGGTATTCCCCTGCTTCTTCAGCTGTCTTTTTGCATCATTCCGTGAATTCACTACTCCTGCTTGTTTCCATGAACGACGTTTTTTCCTTCCTTCGGCGGGAACGTCATCGATGAGAAATTTACACGCAACAAATCGGGCATCACATCGACTTCAATACAGTCCCCCGCCCCCTTCTCGTCACTTTGCTCTACGTTCCTGCCTTACTCCAACTCTACCCCCTGTGGACCAGCCGAGTTACTCCCTCCCGTCCCACAGCCCCTCCCCCATTCCTCCCTTGTAGAGAAACAAACAACAACAAAGAACAGCCATAGGAATTCTTTTCTCCGCCATTCTCAAACATCTTAGAATCAATCACATGGAAACGACGAAAGACACGCGGTTTCAAGGAATTAAAAAAAGAAAAAATGACGCTAACCTCGTAACAACAAAACGGACGCTTGGGGACGCGTCTCAGAGTGCTGCGAAATTCTAACATCCCGAGGTTATATAAGGTGCAGTTTACTGGCATTCATTCTGTGATAGCGTGGGGTAGACACCCCAGTTAGGTTACTTAGGTTCTAGCAAACAATCAAAAGCACTTACCGGTGCGTTGAATTAGGTATTCTTTGAAGCCTACCGTTTTATTCCTGTGTCCCACAAACAGTCTACCTAACTCTCTCTTACATTACCAATTTAGAAGCTATAGACATTACTCCTAACTATACTTAAGTACGAACAACTTCCTACCCGATTTGTCACCTTAGAAACATCACCTAATTATACTCAGCACCAAAGATTAGGTCAGATAGGAAAAAACATGTCTAGGCCAGACCAAAGCAATACGAACAGCCGCGTTGGTTCGTTTATGACTTGCTCTTGCCATTCAGCTTAGATTTAGTGATATTTAGCCTTTAGTGACTTTTAGACTATATACATATATATATATACATACACGTCACCTCACATTCTCACTCCACTTCGTAAGTCTACTCTACACGCAGTTTCCCTGCATCAGCTTTAGCCGGCATTAGATCAAGGCCCACTTCAACATATTTCATTCAAGACACGAAGCATCACTTGAAGTAGGCTATAAATCCGTCCTGCAATAAACCACACTGCTGCCGTAGGGTTCCATTGGCCTCTTCACGACATCTCGACTGGTTTCCAATAATCCTCGAGGGCACCAGAAAAGTTCAACACGCTACAAGAAACATCCTCAAGGAGGATACGGTATGTGAATTTTCTACGAAGCTACAATCCCAAGTCATTTCATCTCTGTTCATCCTTCACTTTACGAAAAGCGGCCGTCAACGAGACTCCAGTAGGCCCGCTACCACTTTCATGAATCAACTTCGACGTGCGAAACAACGGACGGTCAACGACACCTCGGGCCTACAATAATAGGTCAGCCTCCAAGTAACTATATGAGAATAAAAACCCACTCTAATAGACAGAGTTTATTTCCACGACAGTTTCGACGCCCACTGGCATCCTCCTCGGGTATCCACCCGAGGAGGATGCCAGTGGGCGTCGAAACTGTCGTGGAAATAAACTCTGTCTATTAGAGTGGGTTTTTATTCTCATATTTTGACCTTCACGTAAAAAAAGTGAAGTTTTTTGCATCTCCAAGTAACTCTTCATCTGAAGAGGTATTTCATCGTGTCGGTAAGCTCTGTGCTTCTTTTCTTAAACAATTAACGCGAAGCCTACACGTACCGCAGAACCGTAGGCTATACCCAAAGTGTTTCCATAATCATTCAAGCTAACGTTCTAATTAACACTGCAGTAGGCCTAATTCAAGTGTCAGTACAATACCGTAATTGTGTATCACCCTGTTATGGTGATACTTTGTATAATTATTAATTGTGCTCCAGACTAACTCTCTCATCCAAATCGCAGTAGGTTTATTTCCTATTGCTATCCATAGGGTTGTATCAAATATCGTAATTGTATCACTCTGCTATTGCTTTCTTTCATGTGATTCATTTTTACTTTGCATCCGTTTGTTTAAGTGATCAGTTTCAGCATTTTCATTATTGATGGCCTAATCCATTCAGTGCACCAAAACGTACGTGCATATTTCTAAATTATCATTAGGCTGCATCATTTATTCCATGTTCCATTTATGCGTAACTCTAGCCTACCTAAATCAGTGCAGTGGGCTGTCTACGGTTGCTCCCGGGGCCGGACCTATTCTCAGCGTGCTATTTTTTCATTTACGGGGAGCAACTGCGTGCTCCCTGGACTACTCTTACTCTCCGGCGACATTAAGACTAATCCAGGCCCCACTACAACTTACACATGTCACCATACACAAAGACAGACAGAATAGCACCATGAGACACATACAGAAGTATAATATTAACATATTACAGTTCAACGTAGATGGCCTCACAAACAAAATCATGCAGCTTAGGGAATTCGTACACAAACAAAACATTCACATAGCACTTATACAAGAAACAAAACTAAAACGCACACACAAAGAACCCACCATCTCTGACTTCACGGCGATCCGTCAAGATCGTACTGGGGGTCACGGGGGTGGACTCATCACTTACATACATAAAAGCATTAGCTACACTAATGCCACCCAAAACATTATAAACACAATCCAAGCAGATAACACGATAGAAATACAGGCAGTTAACAATAAAACACGCGCAAAACACAACACGACACGAATCAACATTTACATCCCACCAGATAGTTCACCTCAGGTGCCAGCCAATTACAATCCATAGTTACACAATCTGGCCTCTCTCACTAATGTCATCTTAGGAGGAGACTTCAACGCTAAAGACACTAGTTGGTACCTGCACAACCAAAGCAACACCAGAGGCGCCAACATAGCCACACAACTAAACATCCTCTTCATTCTTAACAATACAGAAGAACATACACACATACCACATCAAGTAGGATACTCAAACTCCTCTCCAGACATAACTTCTGTTCTCCCTCACTAACAACACATACACACTGGAGAACAGAAAAACAACTGTCATCAAACCACCTGCCCATCATCATTACAAGACGTTCTACACTCTGCGCCAACAGCCTTAGGCACACTTCCAGAAATTACAAGAAAGCTGATTGGGAACAGTTCAAAATATAGACTGAGGAACAATTCACCACATTAAACAGCACACCCATCATAAACATCAATATAACACTCAAGACATTTAATCAGATCATCAATAATGCAAACAAATGCATACCCAAGGGCAACATTAGGAAATACAACCCAAATTACATTAGAGAAATAACTTACCTCATAAGGCAACGTAACAACCTCAAACATAACAGACAAACACCACACACAGAAGCCATAAAACAGCAGATACAACAGCTCAACACAGAAATAAACAACAAACTCAAAGAAAAACAAACATTTAGGGAATTCATAACAACACTAAACCACTCCACAGATACATTCAAGCTATACAAGACTATAAACAGCATTACCCACTCTAACAGCGGCATTCACACCTCACACGCGGCTATCTGTCGCAGTAAAAATAATATCCCAACATATACACAACAAGCTAACGTTCTAGTTAATCACTACACAAAGATAAGTCACTTAAACAGAGACAACAACCAGAAACACGCAGACAGACAAACAGTCAGACACAAGAAAACCTACAGACTCAACACGACCATTACACCCTTCAATACAGACCAGACCACCAAGATCATCAAAAACATTAAGAATCCGAAGGCTACTGGACCAGACAACATATCTAACATACACCTTAAACACATGTTCCCACAGGGAATACTAGCTCTCATAAATATCAGCACATATTCATACCAACACTGTATTATTCCTGACATATGGAAACAAGGTAAAATTATTACACTACTCAAACCAAACAAAAATCCAACAGAACCAGCTTCCAATAGACCTATTACTTTATTATGCACACCTTCCAAAGTAACAGAAAGACTAATCTTACAAATCACGAACCCACACATACCACTATCGCCTACTCAACATGGATTCAGACCTCACCACTCAACCACGACATTACTCACTAACCTCACGCAGCACATCATGGATGGCATCATCTCCAGACGACCAGCTCAACGTACACTATTAGCAACAATAGACATTAGTAAAGCATTTTATGCTATTCCACGCTTCCCTCTCATAAACGAAATACTCAACACAAACATGCACAATAATACCAAAAGGTGGCTGAGCAACTATCTTTCAAGAAGATACTCACATGTCACATTTAATGGCAAGTCATCCAAAAACAAGCTTTTTCCGAACGGGGTCCCTCAAGGCTCTGTTCTCTCACCAACACTGTTCAACTTATACATGCATGACATTCCAACACCCATAGATAACAAGCTTACCTTATCATCATATGCAGATGACATCACTCTAACATCCACCCACAACAACATCGACACCACTACAAATAACCTACAAATATACATAAACAGTATACAAGACTGGCTCACACACAATAGACTCAAAGTAGCGCCCACAAAATCAACCATCACCTTGCTAACAAGCAATACAAAATAACCCCAGATAACTTCACAGATTACACTAAACACCACCAACATTCCACACACTCACAGGACCAAAATACTTGGGGTCACATACAACACATCATTATCTTTTGCAAACCACATTCAGGACATAAAAAACAAATGTACGTCAAGACTTAACACGCTTAGGGTACTAACAGGCACAAACTTTGGACACCAGCAGGAAACATCATCACTCATATACAAACAATATATTCGCTCAGTTATGGACTATGCTAGCCCATGCTGGGCACCCATTATCTCAAACACACACACATAAACACCTTTCAGACAATACAAAAATAACGCACTTCGTATCATTACAGGATGTACTCAAACAACATCAATAGAACACCTGCACATAGAAACAAAAATACTGAAAGTTAGGGAACATTTAGACATGAGGGGAACACAATTCATGGCAGCAGCGACAACTAACCCACAACACCCTTGCCACTACATATACAATCATGCACCAACACCTCGCACCATTAAGTAACACCAGAGAGACATTATAACCAAATATTCCATTCCATACCACGCTCCACAGACATCGCACAGTACAGAAAACACACACACACACACACACCTAACCCACAAAGCACTGACACGACTCGGTCTGGATGCGGTCCTAGGTGCGAAGCCGCCACCCATTGACAGGTCAGAGACCAGCCTGAGCAGATCGGATCGAGTTAACTTAGCACGATTCCGATGTGGACATCACTCCAACTTACAGACATATAAACACAGACTAGACAACTCCACAGACGACACCTGCCACCTGTGCCAGGACACACCACAAAGAATTGAACACATTATGACAGAATGTACCGCTCTAGCACTACAACGAACACAACACAACATCACTAGTGCGCTGAACCTCTGGTCCACTCCGGAGAGGGCGATCGGTTACCTGCGTGCCGCCAGCTTGCTCGATCAGGGTGGGTTGATCGGCTAAACAACAACAACTACACCCACCACCGAGCATCTTGAAAAGAGCAAACACTGTCTCTATATATAAAGGAGGGGATAGATCTCAAGTAAAGTACTATATACCAGTGTCTTTGACGTACCACCTCACCTAAATATTTGAAAGAATAGTCAGAGAGAAAATCTATGACTTCTTGGAGACACTGGAAAGATTCAACGAAAATCAGCACGGATTCCGATCAGGAAGATCATACCTATCACAACTTATAGAGCATTATAACAATATCCTAGATGCACTCGAAGGCAATGAAAAATATGATGTCATATACACGGATTTTGCTAAAGCTTTCGACAAATGCGATCATGGTATAATAGCACATAAAATGAAACATGGGAACAACAGGCAAAGTGGGAAAATGGATCTACAACTTCTTCGGAGAACGTCTACAGGTCGTCAAAATTCAAGGTGCATCATCATCAGAATCGGAAGTACGCAGCTCGGTACCACAAGGTACAGTACTGGCCCTACTCCTGTTCATTATCATGCTAGCAGACAGAGACAGTGGAATAAACAGCAACAATATAGTAACATCCTTTGCAGACGATACAAAGATCAGTAGAAAAATCAGCGATGCAAATGAAGTGGAGGCATAGGCGTACGAGCCGGGGGGACTGGTGGGGGGGCTGAATTCGGGCAAACTGGCTCTGCATTCGGGCAAAATGAAAAAAATAATAGCTTGTAAAAGTTGGAGAAATGCTAGCCTTATATCATATTATAAATTCAGGATCAGAAAGTTATAAGATAATTTCATATTTGTATTTATTAGCTGTTATTGAGTACTTATTAAGTTGTTGTTAGTACTTATAGGCTATTTTTTATTCCAGGTTTAATCTAGATTTTACTATGGTATTTAGCCCAAATAGGGGCTATAAGACTGCTTAAAAATTCAAAAGAATATCTAATCCTTGTCGTGAGTTAATTGCTTTCTGAGCTTATCATGAATATTGAATTACTTGATAAGTTGAAATTTTTATAATTAGGTAAGGTACTAATACTTTATTAGCCAAATTAAATAGGTAAAGCCCTAGCCCTTAGGTCTATTCCTTTAAACTTGCTAGTATAATTTCATTTAGGCTACGTCAAACTTTTATCAAACTCAAGTAAATTAAGTCGAACCTTATAAATGACATGCTGTATATTATTATTTAGCTAATTAGTGACATGATTAGCTTGATACTAATTACTTGAGATTTCTATTAGGGTTTCTTTTTAGGCTAGGTGCTTAATTAATTTTTCAAAGCATGACACATATCATTTAGTAATGTTAGTGCTTCTAATGGTCTGTTGGAGTGAGGGAGCCTGAGCCTGTGATGATCCTAATTTTATATATATATATATATATATATATATATATATATATATATATACAGGGTGGGCCGTAAGTTTCCATACATAGGAAAAATTAAACGTTTGTTTTTATGTTTCAGATACCCTAAGAATATGCGTTTGGCGTAAGATCTTGTTTACTGATGAAGCAAATTTTTACGTCAATGGAGAGGTTAATCGGCAAAACATACGTTATTGGAGTAATGCTAACCCTAACTGGCTGAGTCCGACGAAGATGCAAGGTGCCGGTAAAGTGATGGTGTGGGCCGGGATATGGGGTGACAGAATTATTGGACCAATTTTTGTCAGTGGAAATCTTAATGCCGAAAGGTATCTTAACATGTTGCAAGAAGAGATTTTCCCATCCCTGCTAAACGAGGAAGGTAACTTCCCAGTTTACTTCCAGCAAGATGGAGCTCCACCTCATTATGGTCTTCACGTGCGTCGTATTTGGATCAGCAGCAGTTTCCGGATGCTTGGATTGGTCGGCGTGGTCCTGTGGAGTGGCCTCCCAGATCCCCAGATCTCACCCCCCTTGATTTCTATCTTTGGGGGCACTTGAAGGCCATGGTGTATCATGAAAAGATACGAGACATAAATCATCTAAAGGAACGTATCACCAACGCCATTACAAGCATAACGTCAACTGTGCTAATGCGTGTTCATCAACAGTGGGGAACACGTATTGAAATGTGTTTTCAAAACAATGGCAACCATGTAGAGCATATTATATAAATAAAAATGGTTGTCCATAAAAAAATGTTTATTTTTCCTATGTATGGAAACTTACGGCCCACCCTGTATATATATTATATATATATATGGGTGCAAAGAACTAAATTACTGGGAAAGGTTACGAGAACTAGACGTATATTCACTGGAAAGGAGAAGAGAGAGATACACCATTATTTACACTTGGAAAATAATGGAGAAACTAGTCCCTAATCTTACTCTGAATCCCATAACTCCCCAAACAACGATGGAAAGTAGAAGCGGTGGACTGTGTCGTATTCCCAAATTGAAGGCGAGACAGGGAACATCCTTAACCCTGAAAGAAAATAGTTTTGTAGTGAGAGGACCAAAACTGTTTAATCAGTTGCCCAAAGACCTAAGAAACACGAAGGGAGTTGCAGTGGAAATCTTCAAAAGAAGACTAGACGCCTGGCTCAGAACAATCCCCGATGAGCCGGGCGTACCTGGCTATGTGAGGTGGAGAGCGCAAGAATCCAACTCACTACTTCACCAGGCCAACTCGAGAGGAGGGGCGACAAGCTTGACCTTCGCGAAATGAGAAATCATCACGCGGAACCTTTGTAAGGTTGTAAGGTAAGGTATATATATATATATATATATATATATATATATATATATCAGGTCATCCGATAAGTAATGTCGTTTTTTACGATAGATTAAGTTTAAACTAATCCTACTCGGTTTAAGCATAAATTTTCCGAAGGTTATATCTAAGAGAAGATCTATCGTGTTTCGCTACATACTTTACAGACCTTGACCAGTGAAGACGTGTGTTTTGCTTTATGTGAACCCTTCATAAACATGGCGGTATCAGAAGAGCATATCAGGCACATAATGCTTTACGAGTTCAAAAAAGGGAATAGTGCTACTGAAGCAACGCGAAACATTCAGGAAGTTTATGGCAACGATATTCTGCATGTGAGGAAATGTCAACGATGGTTTCAAAAGTTTAGGAATTGTGATTGCTGTTTGACAGATGCAGCACGCTCTGGACACCCTGCTGAGTTTGATGATGACCTGCTGTTAGCCGCACTTGAAGAAGACTGTTCAACAACTGTCGAAGAATTGGCCCAGAAACTCAATTCATCCCCGTCCACCATCCATCGACATTTGCAACAACTCGGGAAAGTGCCTAAGTTAGGAAAATGGGTGCCACATGAATTGTCGGTCGACAATCTGAGGGTGCGGGTAAACATTAGCACAGCTCTTCATTCCCGTGAACTCGAAGATCAGTTTTTGCACCGTTTAGTGACTGGTGATGAAAAGTGGATACTGTACCAGAATGTTAAGCGCCGTCGACAGTGGGTTTCTGCCGGAGAACCAACGACACCACAGCCAAAACCAAATCTTCACCCTCGGAAGGTGTTGCTTAGTGTTTGGTGGGATAAAGGTGGTGTAATACAGTTTGAAGCCTTATCACACAACCAAACAATCACCGCTCAAGTCTACTGTCAACAACTGGATCGATTGAACACTGCATTAAAAGAAAAGAGACCTTCTTTGGTTAATCGGAAAGGAATCGTGTTCCACCACGACAACGCAGGTCCTCATACCGCTCGGATCACTTCTGCAAAAATTGAGGAGCTTGGGTAGGAAAAACTTCCACATCATCCATATTCTACAGACCTTGCGCGTTCAGATTATCATCTCTTCAGGAGTCTGCAAAACTATCTTGACGAGAAACAGTGTACTTCTTTAGATGACCTGCACACCAGTCTTTGTACATTTTCTGCCTCAAAACCGCCTGAATTTTATAAACATGGCATTGAAAAGCTTGTAGGATGTTGGCAGTGTCATTGATTCCGATGGAAAATATATACTAGATTAAAAAGTTTCAGTTGAGTTTTTTTTTCCCTTCAAATTTCGATCTAAAAAACGACATTACTTATGGGATGACCTGATATATATATATATATATATATATATATATATATATATATATATATATATATATATATATGAAAATTCATTCATCATATATATATATATACATATACACACAGTTAATTACATTAACTATCTAATTTCGGGCATTCTTTGTTGTAACTTAAAAATTTGGGCAAATTTGTATCAGCCCCCTCCCCCGAAAAGATTAGGTGCCGTACGCCTATGAGTGGAGGCCTTGCAGAGTGACACGAACAAAATATACAAATGTCAGAAGACAACAATATGACATTTAATACCGAGAAATTTCAGCTATTGAGATATGACAGAAATGAGGAACTTAAACAGACTGCATATTATGCTCCAGATAGACAGGAAATTCAGAGAAGCACGAAAGCGGCCGACGGGTAATAATGACCGATGATGCCAAATTCGAGAGACAAAATAAAATAGCAATAAACAAAGCAAAAAGAGTCGCGGGACAGGCACTAAGAACGTTCAAAAGAAGGAACAAGACAGTAATGATTCCCCTGCTGAGAACATTGATCATACCAAAACTTGAATACTGCTCAGTTTTGACGCCTTCATATAAAAAAGAAGAAATTAATAAACTAGAAGAAACGCAGATACATTTCCACAGCCAAGATTGATGCTGCAAAGAATTCAACTACTGGGAAAGACTACGTAAACTAAATCTGTACTCACTGGAAAGAAGAAGAGAGAGGTACATCATAATCTACATATGGAAAATGATCGAAAAACTGGTACCAAACCTAAAACTAAACCCAATTACCATTCAAACAACGCTGGAAAATAGGAAAGGCAGAATGTGCAGTTTTCCCAAATTAAAGGCCCGACAAGGGACGTCCTCAACACTGAAGGAAAATAGCTTGGTTGTCAGGGGTGCAAAGACTTTTTAACCAGCTACCAAAAGACCTCAGAAACGTTACAGAGGTCAAAGTTGAAGTCTTCAAGAGAAGACTAGATGCCTGGCTCAGGACGGTACCAGATGAGCTGGGTGTACTTGGCTGTGTGTAGTGGAGCGCACAAGAAAGAAATTCGCTCCTCCACCAAGCCAGACCTAGAGACGGGGCCACCAGCTTGACCTTCGTGTGAAGAGAGACCAACACACGGAACATCAACGAGGTTATATATATATATATACAGGGCGTCCCAAAAAAATGTATACACACTTTAACAGCTGATAGCTCAATTGATGTTTCTTTCTTTCCAAGTTAAACCCATTAGAATTAATAATGGCAGTCAGACTAAGCTTTGAACAAAGGAAATTCATTCTAAAATGCTACTGGAAGTGTGAAAACGCAGTTGAAGTGCAAAGACAGTTTAGGAGGGAGTTTCAAACAGATCCACCAACGCGACTTACCATCACTCGAATTAGAGATAAGTTTGAAGCCGATGGAACTGTTCAGAATGTCCACAAGAAGCGTTCCGGAAGACCACGGACATCGACAAGCCCCACAAAGCAAGAAAGAGTACTGGAAACGTATCACCAAAGTCCAAGAAAATCTGTGCGGCAAGCGAGTCGTGAGGTAGGAATTTCAGAATCGTCTGTCCAACGCATTTTGAAGCGCTGTCAATGGAAAAGTTACATTCCAAGATTAGTCCATGCTATTAATGAAGATGATCCGGACCGAAGAGTGGAGTATTGCGAGTGGTACTTGGCACGATGTGGATGTGGATTGGACGAAGGGGTTTCGTAGAATACCCTCCGCGTTCACCAGACCTCACACCATAGACTTTTTTTTATGGGGATACTAAAAGACAAAGTCTACGCTATAAAACCTGAACAGTCGCTGAATTGAGCAGCGCCATTGAACGAGAATGCACACAAATACCAAACGAAATGTTTCGTGATGTTTGCGATTCCATTGCTTCGCGTTATCAGCAGTGCCTGGACCAGAACGGACGTCAGTTTGAAAACAGGCGTTGACAAACAATTAAATAATGTCTGTAGATTCATTACATTTTGGAAAATGAAATGTATTTTAATAAACACTGCCTTTATAATTATTTAAAGTGTGTATACATTTTTTTGGGACGCCCTGTATATATAATATATATATATTATATATATATATATATATATATATATATATACATACATACATACACACCTTACCTTACAAGGGTTTCGCGCGATGATTCCTCATTTCGCGAAGGTCAAGCTTGTCGCCCCTCCTCTGGAGTTGGCCTGGTGAAGTAGTGAGTTCGTTTCTTGTGCTCTCCACCTCACATAGCCAGGTACGCCCAGCTCATCGGGGATTGTTCTGAGCCAGGCGTCTCGTCTTCTTTTGAAGATGTTCACTGCAACTCCCTTCGTGTTTCTTAGGTGTTTGGGCAACTGATTAAACAGTTTTTGTCCTCTCACTACAAAACTATTTTCTTTCAGGGTTAAGGATGTTCCCTGTCTTGCCTTCAATTTGGGAATACGACACAGTCTACCGTTTCTACTTTCCACCGTTGTTTGGGGAGTTATAGGGTTCAGAGTAAGATTAGGGACTAGTTTCTCCATTATTTTCCAAGTGTAAATAATGGTGTATCTCTCTCTTCTCCTTTCCAGTGAATATAGGTCTAGTTCGCGTAACATTTCCCAGTAATTTAGTTCTTTGCACCCATTGATCTTGGCTGTGAAGCTTCTCTGGATCCCTTCCAGCTGTCTAATGTCTACTTTTTCATGTGGGGATGTTAGGACCGAGCAGTATTCCAATTTGGGTATGATCAGGGTTTTCAGTAGAGGAATCATTACATTCATATCCCTTCGTTTAAAGGTTCTCAATATCTGACCCGTTACTCTCTTTGCTCTGTTTACTGCTATCTTATTTTGTGTTTCAAATTTCGCATCATCTGTCATTACAACCCCTAAATCTTTTGCTCTGGAATTTCTCTGAATTTCCTGTCCATTTGGGGTATAATATTCCATGGATTTTAGGTCTTCTCTTTCTCCGTACCGTAATAGCTGAAATTTCTCGGTGTTAAACTTCATATTTTTGTCTTCCGTCCACTTGTAGATTCTGTTTATGTCGGTTTGTAGAGATCCTATATCTTCTGGGTTTCTTATTTTTCTACTGATCTTTGTGTCATCCGCAAAGGATGTTACTGTGCTGTCTCTGGTAACGTCCTCATCTATGTCAGTTAACATGATTATGAAGAGTAGTGGAGCTAATACTGTTCCTTGTGGTACTGAGCTGAGGGCCTCTAATTCTGATGAAGATACTCCTTGTACTGTAACGACTTGCCGTCGCTCACTAAGGAAATTATATATCCATTTCCCTACTTTTTCTGTTATTCCCATATATTTCAGTTTATGTATTATGATTCCATGGTCACACTTCTCGAACGCTTTAGCAAAGTCTGTGTATAGTAAATCATAGTTTCCATTACTTTCAGATGCATCAATAATGTTGTTGTAGACTTCCATTAGTTGTGATAGGCATGATCTGCCTGACCGAAACCCGTGTTGGTTATCAGTGAATTTTTTCTGAGTTTCCAAAGTCATAGATTTTCTGTCTAACTATTCTTTCAAATATTTTAGTGAGATGAGATGTAAGCGACACTGGCCTATAGTTTTTAGCCTCAGATCGATCTCCTCCTTTATATATTGGGACTATGTTTGCGCTCTTCAGGATGCCCGGTATTTCTCCCGTGTCTAGTGATCGTTTCCATATCCAGTATAGGGGCTCAGCGATTGCATTCTTGCAGTTTTTGATCAGTGTGGCATTCCATTTATCTGGTCCTGCCGCTGAGTGTGTTTTTAGTTTCCCTATAGCTTGTGTAATATCATCCGTCGTAAAGTCGAAATCCGTTATACTTTCCCCTTGTGGTTCTTCTTCAAAGAACGCGTTTCTATCGCATATCAATTTGTCAGTTTTTGGGATACTGAAAGAGGATTCATACTGAGCTCTTAATATTTCAGATACTTGTTAGATCATCAGATAAAGCACTGTTCTCATTTTTTAAAGGTCCAATAGTCGCATGGGTTTTCGACCTTCTTTTTGCGAAATTATAGAACTACTTTGAGTTAGCCTTTATCGCTTCTATAGCGTCGTCGTCTTCTTTTTCTGTATGCTTCTCGATTAGTTCCTGTATGACGACATCGATACTTTGCAGTTTATCATTTGATATTTTTCTGATGTTATCTTTACAATTACTTAATTTTGCAGTCATTCTTTTTCTCTTTCAAAACAATGCCCTCTTTTGTCTCTTGAATCTGCTTCTCTTTCCTCTTTGTTGTATCTTTGGGACATGTTTTTCCACAATTTCTAACGTCATTAGCATCTCCTCCGTTGTCTTGGCCTCGAAAATGGTTTTCCAATCTATTACTTCCATGCTGGATGTCACATCTACCCAGTTTATAGCTTTGGAGTGAAAATTAAAAATTTCGAATTTGCTTCTTTCTGTTGTGCGTGTTGTTGTTGTTTAGCTGATCAGCCCACCCTGATCGAGCAAGCCGGCGGCACGCAGGTAACCGATCGCCCTCTCCAGAGTGGACCAGAGGTTCAGCGCACTAGTGATGTTGTGTTGTGTTCGTTGTTGTGCTAGAGCGGTACATTCTGTCATAATGTGTTCAATTCTTTGTGGTGTGTCCTGGTACAGGTGGCAGGTGTCGTCTGTGGAGTTGTCTAGTCTGTGTTTACTGTACTGTATATGTCCGTAAGTTGGGTGATGTCCACATCGGAATCATGCTAAGTTAACGCGATCCGATCTGCTCAGGCTGATCTCTGACCTGTTAATGGGTGGCGGCTTCGCACCTAGGACCGCATTCGGACCGAGTCGTGTCAGTGCTTTGTGGGTTAGGTGTGTGTGTGTGTGTGTGTGTGTGTGTGTGTTTTTTCTGTACCGTGTGATGGCTGTGGGGCGTGGTATGGAATGGAGTATTTGGTTATAATGTCTCTCTGGTGTTACCTTAATGGTGCGAGGTGTCGGCGCATGGTTGTACATGTAGTGGCAAGGGTGTTTATAGAATAGAATAGAATAACCTTTATTAATAATAATAAAATAAATGTTAGATGTAACTGTAGATGTTCATAAAATCTGCGACAGTGCAGATTTGATACTCTTGCAGGTGTTGCTTTCTTATTAAAGAAAAATTTGTCAAAACATAAAATTTTTAACAAGCGATAATGTAAGGTTGTTAAGCATTGAATTACAAGTGAACAATGATTGCATATTAATTGTAAACTGCTATTTACCATACAACAACGGCAGTAATCTAGATGAATACATTGATTTGCTGTACAAAATTAAGTCATTATCAGATAACCCCAAATATTCTCACTGTATAATAATGGGGGACTTTAACGCACATGTGAACTCGGAATTCTTTGTAGAATTGGGTAACATGTGCGAGTCGGCCAGTTTAAGTATAAGTGATGTAGATGTATTAGGAGTAGCCAGTGGTAATTTTACATACGTTAGTTGTGATAGCGTGGGGTAGACACCCCAGTTAGGTTACTTAGGTTCTAGCAAACAATCAAAAGCACTTACCGGTGCGTTGAATTAGGTATTCCTTGAAGCCTACCGTTTTATTCCTGTGTCCCACAAACAGCCTACCTAACTCTCTCTTACATTACCAATGTAGAAGCTATAGACATTACCCCTAACTATACTTAAGTACGAACAACTTCCTACCCGATTTGTCACCTTAGATTCATCACCTAATTTTACTCAGCACCAAAGATTAGGTCAGATAGGAAAAAACATGTCTAGGCCAGACCAAAGCAATACGAACAGCCGCGTTGGTTCGTTTATGACTTGCTCTTGCCATTCAGCTTAGATTTAGTGATATTTACCCTTTAGTGACTTTTAGACTATATACATATATATACATACACGTCACCTCACTCCTCCCCTACAAGTTTAGTCTGTCAGGGGGATGAGGGACCCTAGACGACCTGCGGAGCGGGGTTGATGTAGTAGGATTAGGTGCAACCTGTATAGGCGGGCAAGTTGAACCATTTTCCAGAGGATCAGTTCTCTCTTCCGGAAGACTCTGGTCCTTCTGCACTTCACGTTCCCATATCTGGTCCTGATGGCGTTTAATAGAACGACCATCTTCTAGTTGGCACTTGAAGGAAACAGGGCCCGTTCTCTCCTGCACAGTTGCAGGAACCCATTTTGGTCCAGCCCCATAGTTGCGAATCACAACTGGATCATTAGGTTTCGCTTCTAGAACTCTCCCTCTTTTAGTGTCGTGGTACAACTTCTGTTTTTCCTGATGGCGTAAAACTCGTTGTTGTAACGTTTCGTTTGGACGTAACAAATCGAAAACTGAACGAATTCCCCGGCCAATCAGAAGTTTAGAGGGAGACACCCCCGTCGTGGTGTGTGGTGTTATTCGATATTTAAACAAAAATTTATCCAACACCACTTGCATTTCCTCCCCACGAGAATGACGCAAGGCCGACTTGAAAGTACGGACCATGTTTTCCGCGAGACCGTTAGTAGACGGGTGGAAAACACTAGACCGGACATGTCTAATGCCATTTAGGTGGACGAAGGAACGAAATTCCTCACTGGTAAAACAAGTACCATTGTCGGAAACCAGGACTACGGGTAAACCCCATCGAGCGAAAACTGAACGGAGTAAGCGAATAGTAACACCCGAAGTCGTGGAAGTGGTTGGAAAAATTTCCACCCACTTAGAGTAGGCGTCCACAATGACTAGGAAATAAAGTATTATTTATAGGACCTGCATAGTCAACATGGATCCTATGCCACGGTATAGTAGGCCATTCCCAAGGATGAAGTGGACTTTTCCTTGGGAGATCTCTGTTCTCTAGGCAGCTTTGACAGGAACGAACCAATGATTCGAGTTCTCCATCTAAACCAGGCCACCAGAAATAAGCTCTCGCCAGCTCTTTCATTTTTGTTGCGCCCATGTGTTCAGCGTGAAGTTCCTTCACTAAATTCGACCTGCCTTTATTTGGAATAATCACTCTGTGGCCCCATAAGAGACAGCCATTTTGAATAGAGAGGCCAGACTGACGCTGAATAAAAGGCTGTAATTCACTCTCAACCTTAGTAGGCCAACCAACTGAGCAGAAATGGATGACCCTAGACAGAATAGGGTC
The DNA here is from genome assembly GCA_023014485.1 of Bathynomus jamesi. NCBI lineage: Eukaryota > Metazoa > Arthropoda > Malacostraca > Isopoda > Cirolanidae > Bathynomus > Bathynomus jamesi. The sequence goes on along the minus strand of JAJOZX010003056.1, from coordinate 438,789 downwards.
TGATTTTGTCCACTGCTCTATTTGTACTGCAGATACTGGAGTGGATTCCAAAAACTCCACCAAGTGAACCCATTCTGTAGGTATAGGTACACAATCATTTGGATTTTCTAAGGGCAACCTACTTAGCGCATCAGCCGTACCTAGAAGTTTACCTGACCGATGTACTAAGTCAAATTTATAGGCTTGTAGAATCAGTGCCCATCGTTGAATCCTACCTGAGGCCATAACTGGAATATTTTTATTAGGTGAAAATAAACCTAAAAGAGGCTTATGGTCAGTAATTAGTTTAAATTCATGACCCCATAGATAGAAATGAAATTTTTTTACTGCAAATACTAAGGCTAATGCTTCACGTTCCACTTGTGCATATCGTCTTTCCGTCTCAGTTAGTGTTCTAGAAGCAAAACAGATAGGCCTATCTACACCATCAATGTGGTGAGATAACACTGCCCCAATTCCATAAGAACTGCTGTCTGCTGAAACTACGAGAGGAAGTTTAGGATCATAATGCACTAGGAGAGTGGACTTTAGTAGTACGTCCTTGGAAGCCTCAAATGCTTCCTTTGAGTTTTCTCCCATCTCCACTGTTCCCCAGATCGTAATAGCTTATTTAGGGGTTCAAGGAAAGTCGATGCATTAGGCAAAAATTTCCTATAAAAGTTTAGGAGACCTAAATAAGCTTGTAACTGTGTGATGTTTTGTGGAGGTGGTGCCTTTTCTATTGCTTCTAGTTTATCCACCGTTGGATGAATGCCTGAGGCATCTATGCGGAACCCTAAATATGAAACCTCGTTAGTGACCCATGAACACTTTTCTCTCTTTAGCTTAAGTCCAGCATCCCGGAGTCTTTTTAGAACCGTGGTTAATCTAGTTAGGTGTTCTTTTTTAGTCGAACCTGAAATGAGGACATCATCTAGAAAGCAAAGTACCCCTGGAATGTGACCTAGAACTTGGTCCATTGTCCTCTGAAAAATACCCGGAGCTGATGCTATTCCATAGCATAGCCTATTGTACTTATATAGGCCTCGGTGCGTATTTATGATAGTTAATTCTTTAGAGTTTTCATCTAAACTTAGTTGAGCATAGGCTTGGGACATATCGAGTTTTGTGAAATATTTACCCCCAGCAAGAGAGCTAAATAATTCATCAGGCTTGGGTATAGGATAGCAATCTAGAAGGACGGCTCTATTTGCTGTTAAACGGTAATCCCCACATAACCGCACGGACTTGTCCGGTTTTAGTACAGGAACTACTGGGGCAGCCCACTTAGCGTGTGTGACTGGTTCAATAATTTTATCTTTTAGCAGCCTGTCAATTTCTAAATCCACCTTCTCCCGCAGTGCATGCGCAATTGAACGAGCCTTACAAAATTTCGGAGTTACATTAGGGTCTACTTCTATGCAGACCTGATGGCCCTTTAGGTTGCCTACTTCAGGCCCAAAAATAGAAGAAAACTCCCTTAACAATGAGTCTATGTCAGATAGATATGAGAGTGTATGCACATCTGCCTGACCCCTTGGCAAGATTTTGTCAATTGGCATTTTCAAAGCATCAATCCAATCACGGCCTAGTAGAGTAGGCCCTTGCTCATCCACCACTAAAAGGGTTAAAGAATGAGACAAAGTTTTCTGGTTGAGTGTAACTGTGACGTATGCTTCTCCACAAATAGGTATTTGTATGTCTCCATATTTTTTTTAAATTGTTTTAGATGCATGTAGTTTAGGTGTGTTTTTGAAAATCTTATCAAAAACTACCTTGGACATGACCGTCCGGGCAGCACCCGTATCCAATTCTAGAGGAACTGTAATTCCATTTAGGCCTACCTCTACAATATACAGTATGGGCCTGTATTTTTCCCACTTTGCTGCTCATAGAATAGGTACTCCACTCCAATGTTCGAAGTATTTCCCTTTTGAGGATTTATACTAGAAATGTTAAAATTAGAATTTTCACCCTTTGTTTTCTTTGAAAAACACACTTTAGCTATGTGGCCTATTTTACTACAGTTTCGGCAAACTGCTTCTTTAAAAGGGCAATCTTTCTTCCAATGGTGTTTTCCACACCCTGTACATGGCTTGGAAGGCTTAGTAGAATTAGTAGGCTTAGTCGTATTCGCCTCATACCTTTTATTTGCCTGTCTAGTAGGCTCGTTAGGTCTGCCAGGCCTCGAAGATTTAAAGCTATTTACGTGTTGGGCTTTACTACTATGATTTCCAAAAGCACTAACATCTTTAGCAGCTGCTTCTCTAGCCGTAGCTATTTCTACAGCCTGACTAAAAGTTAGGTCCTGTATGGCTAATAGGGCTCTCTGGGTAGACTCCTCTTTGAGACCCATTACAAACCTATCTCTTAGCATTTCATCTAATTTGTCCCCAAATTTACACGTACGACTGTGGCTTTTTATTCCTGCAACAAACTCTGCAATGCTTTCATTTCCCGTCTGATGCCTTGAATAAAATTTGAAACGTTCATAGATGAGAACTACTCGGGGTTTGTAGTGATCGGTTAGGGCCTGTACCAATTCATTATAGGTGCAAGTTTCCGGTGCTTTAGGAGAAACTAGGTCCATAACTAAACCAAACGTTTTAGGGCCTATTATAGTTAAAAAGGTAGGTACTTTCTTAGCATCCGGAATGGAATTTGCCTCGAAAAACAACCTCACCCTAGTGGCATAAGCTTCGAAGTCCTCCCCATTGTCTTCGTAGGGGCTTATATGGCCAATCACCGACATGCTAGAGCAAAACCGAATTAGGCCAAATCACGTGAAGTAGGTTAGGTTAGGTTTGAATTTGGTCTAGTTACTCCCCAGTTAGGGCTGAATAGTGAATTTTATTAGAGTTAGGGCTGAGTAGTAATTAGTTTTAGAGTTAGGACTGAGTAGTAATTAGTTTTAGAGTTAGGGCTGAGTAGGAATTAGTTTTAGAGTTAGGGCTGAGTAGGAATTAGTTTTTAGAGTTAGGGCGGCGGGACCTACGCTATAGTACGGTAGCTTACCCACACAAACAAACCAAATCGGACGACCCACTAGGCTACATCCAATTTTCCAAACAACCACTTGAACCCAATAAGCCAAATTAACCCAATGAGCCAAATTTAACCCAATGAACAAAATTTGACCAAATGAGCCAAATCCCATCCTCGTCGCCAAATGTGATAGCGTGGGGTAGACACCCCAGTTAGGTTACTTAGGTTCTAGCAAACAATCAAAAGCACTTACCGGTGCGTTGAATTAGGTATTCTTTGAAGCCTACCGTTTTATTCCTGTGTCCCACAAACAGCCTACCTAACTCTCTCTTACATTACCAATTTAGAAGCTATAGACATTACTCCTAACTATACTTAAGTACGAACAACTTCCTACCCGATTTGTCACCTTAGATTCATCACCTAATTTTACTCAGCACCAAAGATTAGGTCAGATAGGAAAAAACATGTCTAGGCCAGACCAAAGCAATACGAACAGCCGCGTTGGTTCGTTTATGACTTGCTCTTGCCATTCAGCTTAGATTTAGTGATATTTACGCTTTAGTGACTTTTAGACTATATACATATATATATATATATATACATACACGTCACCTCATTAGTGATATGAGTGGACCCACTAGGTGGATTGATCGTTGTCTCACTAGTAATAATCTGAAGGATCGAATTGTTAGAGTTCATATTATGCATGATTTCCTTCTTTCTGATCATAAACCATTAGAAATATTAATTAACGTTACCAATTTATGCGCAACACGACTTAACAAGAACTCAATAGGTAAGAAAAATCGCGTCGATTGGTTCAATGTTAATATGCAGCAGAGAATAGAATACAAAGACAGAACAAGTCACCTTTAATAATTTAGAAATTTTGCACCTTGCCTGTAATAATACTTGCTCAAATGATTCTCACTGTAAACTCATAGATAGGTATTATAGTAAGATAATATCCCTGTTAAGAGAAGCAGGAAGCCCCCTGATTAAATCTTACAACTATCATACTAGGATTATTCCTGGATGGAATGATTTTATTGCCCCCCTGAAGAGGGAATCGAAAGACGCCTATGATTTGTGGTGCTTTCATGGTAGACCCAGATTAGGACCGGTATACATGAATATGTGTAGAAGTCGGGGTCAGTATAAGGCGGCCATAAGGCGATGTAAACAGGAAAAAAGAGTCTATTCGCGCATCAAAAGTCTGTGAAGCTCGCATAAATAACGATAACAACAAATTTTGGAAATTTAAGAATCAAACGGATGTCAAAAATGTCCTCCCTCCGACAATCGATGGGGTGTCGGGGTAGGATGAAATTGCAAAGCAAAGCTGTGGATAAACCACTACTCTAACATTCTTAACAGTGTGAGTAGGGATAATCTTAAGATAGATGGCAGCGAAACGATTGTGGGAGGGACAAGGGAAAATACTTTGATATTTTCTAAAGTAAAGAGGTTAATTAATGTTATTTTATTTATTTGTCGGGTTCGAAATCCCAGCTGAGCCGTGAACGGCCAAATTCTAAAGGGCAAGTTCTACCTAAAGCCCAAGTTAAGCTAAATTAAAACTTACGGATTTGAGATCCTATTAGGTCCTACCTCAGGGTAACCTCAGGGTTGCTGACTCGATGCGGGCCTACCTTAGACCTTAATTACATGAACTTAAAGTAAACAAAAAGGGTACTATTTGTGGTCTTCTTTCTGAACCTTGCAACAACAACGCAACCTGGACTATTGCACGATGCAACAATCATGTATCTAAACAACCAAACTGAATTGCAAGAGAGCTCTCTATCAGACCACACCTTTACGTACGACCTTCCACAAACGAGTAGAAAAGACGCGCAGCGTCCCAAAATGATGCCAACAGTGTGACCAAACAATGATGCCACAAGAGCTCAAAAATGCTAGCTCTAAATTAAGTTAATTTTTCACTAACCTTACAATTATGAGATGGATATATATACACACCTTAACTTAATATATATACAAGCAATGCTGCATCAATCAGCTTAGTCATCGTATCGCCTTGGGACAACAATGGTTCTTCCTCTTCTAGATTTTCTAACACTCGCCACCGAAGAGGCATTGTTGTCATTACCTTCTGCAAGGTTAGCCAAGCCTTCTTCATGAGGCTGTAACTCAAATGTTTCATCTTGACTATCTGTGTTTTTGCTGATTTCTAAAGCATAGAGTTTTTGTATAGGTCTCTTTAACTTTCCTCCTGAAGTCTTTACCAGTGCAGACCTAACTAAATTGTCTTTGCCAACAAACAACTCTTCAATTATGCCAAGCTTCCAGCATTGCCTTGGTCTTTCATCCCCAATCATTACCACTTCTCCCACCTTGATACAATTTGCATTGGAGCCCTTTACCTTGCCTGATGGGTAATAATTGAGTTCTGGCAAGTATTCCATCTGCCACCTCTTCCATAACTGATCTTGTAGCTCTTCAAGGTACCTGAACCGTCTGGTTAACTCTCCTTGAGTGCTCTGGATAGGCTGCAAGTCTTCTGGCACACTGGGGTTTGATGTTAATCGTTTACCACAAAGAAAATGATTTGGTGTCAATAACTCTGCATCCTGCCTACTGTTGTAAACAAAAGTGATAGGCCTACTGTTCACCATTGCTTCTACTTCACATAAAACAGTAGAGAATTCTTCTTTGCTCAAATGAGCATTAGCTAAAAGTTTCTTTAATGGACACTTTACACTTCTCACTAGCCTTTCCCAAAATCCTCCCCACCATGGTGCTCTCTCAACAATAAACTCCCACTGTACCCCTTGGTGTGAAAAGTAGGATTGGAATCCTTCCTCTTTTAGCAAGGACCAAATTTCTTGGAGTTCCTTTGCAGCCTTTTTGAACGTTTTTGCATTATCCGATATGATTTTATTTGGGAAACCCCTTCTGTTCACAAACCTTTTAAAGGCCAAAAGAAATACATCACTACTTAAATTGCTTACCAACTCCAAATGGATTGCTCTGGTGGTAGCACAGGTGAAAAGACATATATAACCTTTGTTAGACTCCCCTCGCTCATACACATAGACTGGCCCTGCAAAGTCTACTCCCACTACATCAAATGGGGCAGTATAGACACACCGTTCTCTTGGAAGTGGAGCCACCCTTTCATAATAAGGCTTTGCACTCCAACGCTTGCAAACCACACATTTATGCAAGACCTTTTTCACTACTTGTCTAATTTTGGGAATCCAAAATTGTTGTCTAATCTCTATTATCACTTCTCTAACTCCAGCATGTAACAGCTTATGATGAGTATCCAGGATCAAAAGGTGCACAAAGTGCTCCCCAGAAGGTAGCAAAATTGGATGTCTTTTCTCCTCTGGAAGCCCAGAAAACTGTAGTCTACCTCCTACTCTCAATAAATCCTGATCCAAAAACACATCCAAACCCTTGAGCGCAGAATGTGTTGGTAGAACCTGTAATGGATGGCTGGTGAGCAATTCCCGCTCTTCACCAAATTTTTCCTTCTGCGCATATACCACCCAGTATTTCCTGGCTTGCTGAATCTCATTACTGTTCAGAATTCCTTCCCTTCTTGTTTCTCCCTTAATGTTGTTGGTAAATCTATATATCCATGCTGTCACTCTTAACAATCTTTTCAGACTGCTAATGTCCTCAAGCCTCAATATGGGTCCTGCTGCATAACTTGACAACTGTTCACAGCGCATTTTCTCACCTCACTCACCCATGCTTCTTCAGCCTGGCATTCTCCTACAATAGGCTGATTAGAAGGCCAGTTTTCACTTCCAAGTTTTAGCCACTCTGGCCCATTCCACCACAAACTTGATTGTGAAAGATCTTTCACCGAAATTCCTCGTGTTGGTAAATCAGCGGGGTTTTGGATGCCTGGACAATGCTTCCATTGCTTGGGATCTGTGTGCGCTTGAATTTCCTAAACCCTATTGGCAACAAATGGTTTCCATTTCCTTGCCTGACTTCTTAACCAGTGCCAAACTATAGTGGAGTCTGTCCAATAATAGCTTGGAATTTCATAGAGGGCCAAAGACTTTCGCACTGTAATTGCAAGCCGACTAGCAATAACGGCACCCATCAATTCCAACCTTGGAACAGAAAGCCTTTTCAAAGGTGCTACTCTACTCTTTGCAGCAACCAACCTGCAACTTACTTCCTCTTGCAATGCGCCTCTTATATAAATACAAGTTGCATAGGCTTCCTCACTTGCATCACAAAAGATGTGCAGCTCCAAATTGTCTGGACTATTGTTCAACTCTCCAAAGTACCATCTTGGGATTTCAATGTCTCCAAGATGTGCCAATTCTTTGAACCAATATTTCCACCTTACCACCATATGATCAGGTAACTCTTGGTCCCAACCAAGTCCAATTTCCCAGAGGCTCTGAAACCAAATTTTTGACTTTATCACAAATGGAGCCAGGAATACAAGAGGATCAAAGACCTTCGAAGCCAAACTAAGAGCTGTACGTTTTGTCCACCTTGTCTCATTCTCAGCCAGCTCTACTAAAGATTTCCCATTGAAGGTAAACAAATCATCATCTTGCTGCCAAACGATGCCTAGCACCTTTGCGTCTATTGCCCACAACTCCTTAATACCAGAATCCTCAATACTTTCTGCTGCATCAGGTACTACAGAGGAATGACTCATAAACTCTTGTAATTGCGAATGATTGGTCTGCCATTTTCTGAGCTCCATGCCAGCCTCCCTCATTATAGCTCTAGCCTCCATGAATATCTGTTTAGCCATTTCTGTATTATCCACGGAACATAGCAATCATCAACATAAAAATTTTTCCTTATGTGTTCAATAGTGTTAGGATAGACTTCAGAATATTTCTTAAAATGGTACTGCATAGTAGCTGCCAACAGAAATGGACTAGAGCTGAGACCAAACAACACTGACTTCATTCTATATGCTTGAACCTTAGGTTCATTTTCCAACAAGTCTTTCGTATCCACCCACAGATACCTTACTGCATCTCTGTCCTCTGGTTTTAACTTTATCCGCAAAAAGGCTTGCTTCACATCTGCAGTCAATGCTACTCTACCAAACCTGAATCTCAGTAACAAGGAAAATAAATCTGCATTTAAATTTGGCCCAGCACCCAAACAGTCATTCAAGGACACACCACCTTTGTCCTTGGCTGAGCCATCAAAAACTACCCTCAGTTTGGTGGTAGTTTTGTCTCGCCGTACCACTGCATGGTGTGGCAGATAATGTGCCTCCTGGCTCACGAGCTCACCTTGCACCCTTTCAGCATAGCCCTCCCTTACATAACTTAGGATGGCCTCATCGTATTCAATTAACAACTCCTCATTTTTTCTTAGCCTGTACAATGAAGTCTCCAACCTCCGATTAGCTAGCTGAAGGTTTGAACCGGGTTTGCAAGAATCCTTCCATGGTAGGCCAACTTCATAGCAACCATCTCTAAACCCAATCCCTTTTTCAAATTGCTCTAAAACATCATTGTTCACTGTACTTGCCTAGTTGTCCTTTATACCAATAGATTCAAGTTCCCAAAACGCTTTCAAATGCCTTTCCAGACCATGGCTGTTCTCCTCAATCTTAACAAAAAGAGCCTTAACTTCCATTTCATTGCAATAACTACCATGTAGCATCCAGCCTAGCTTACTTTCAATAGCTACCGGGCCTTGAGATGTACGGACAATATTACCAGTGATGAAGTCCCAATAATAGTCAGCTCCAATCAAAAGACTAATATCTTCTGTTCCCTCAAACTTATTATTGCCCAAATTAATTCCTTTAACTTGCAATTCTTGGACACATGCCATATCTAAACAAGTAGTGACTGGAGCACAAAGTTCCTCAATCTCTACAGCTTGGACCTTGATAGTGGGACTTTGCGGTAACAACCCTTTAACCAGAACTTCTACCTTCTTAAATTTGGCTCGGTTTTGAACGGAACCCCCAAACCCAGAAATTCTTAAATTTTCCCTCTTAAGTTCCTTAAACTTCAATTTTCTGGAAATTCTGGTCTTAATAAAACTACACTGGCTACCACTATCAAACAACACTCTTACAGTAGCTTCTCCCTCATTCCCAATTAATAAGGCTGCAGTTGTTTGCAATAATCCCCCTTTACTTTTACTCCCTTGCATAGCAGTGGCATGTGCCACTGATGTCTCTACTTCTGGGGTAGGCCTACTAAGAGTGTTTTCACACAATAATGGCTGATGCCTACCATGACATTTTTTGCACAAAATTTTAAACTTACAAAACCTTGCTCTATGACCTTTCAAAAAACATTTAAAACATGCTGTGGACTTAGTTACCCTGTCCTTTCTCTCCTCAAAGGGTAAGGCCTCAGCCACCTCACATTTATATGACTTGTGGTTGCCTTCGCAAAATATGCATTCCTTGATTCCCTTTAATTTATTCTCAGAGGAGGCATGTAGAGCTGACACTGTACCTGGGCTATTCCTTTTTGTGGAAACTTTGGTGCTGTGCCTGCCTTTGTCCCCTTGTTTACCATCCCACTGTGCAAACTCAACTCCCTCTCGTCTTGCTAATTCTGTGCCTAAAAGACTTAACATCTGCTGAAGGGGATGTAAACATGTTCTGCAGAGTGTCCCCTACTTAATTCAAGCAAATTGAGCTAGGCAATTTAGACTCCAGTGTAGGAACCAACATTATACCATACTTTTCCATTCCTACACCCAAGTTGTCCAGGGACCTAGTTCTAATTTCAAATTCATCATATAACTGCCGTAACTCCTTGACACTATTAGGATTATTAACAGGAGGTATAGCTAAAAGTGCACGGAGGTGGCTTTTAATTAAGATCTCTGGCTTACCAAACCGTTTCTTTAATATATCCCAAGCCACATTATAATTAGCCTCTGTTAATGCTAATCCTGCTATAGTCTTTGCTGCCTCCCCTTCCAAGAGGGACCGCAAATAATTAAACTTCTCCACGGCACTTAACACTTGACTAGAATGAACTGCTGAGTGAAAACTTTCTGCCCATCCTTGCCATTCCTGAATACTCCCAGAAAATGTTTTGAGTACAAGCCTCGGTAATTGAACTACAGATCTGTTAACCTTAACTTCACAAGCATCATTTGTTGAGTGTTGTGTTTCATTATTAGACCTGGTCTCTAACTGTACTGAGCTGCTAAACTCTTTTGCTCGGAGGCCTACGTTAATCATATCATCAATAATCTCTTCAAAGTAAATTATGTTATTTTCTATTTCATCCTCTTCTATAAGAGCCTCAATTTTAACATTTACCTCACTTAGAGCAACCTTTTTAGTTTCTAATATGGCAAGCTGCGCAGTCACTAAGCGTAAATCCTCTTGCTCTATGGCAGAATCTATAGTGGCAATGACCTTTGTAATTAGACCTTTGTAGGCACTTCTCCTTTTTATAAATTTGTTCAATTCAGATGCACTCATCTTCAATGTAAACAACCCTTGGGCTCAATACCAAATGAGCTGAATTGGCAGAAATACTTAACCAAACTGATCAAACGCAAATTTTACTTTCAAATAAACTGAATTGCTGGGTGGGGTACTAACCAACCACCAGTATGGAATACCAAATTTTCCACCCCAGGACCTTAATTCAATAATGACCCAAAATTAACCAAACCGGAAAAAATGTAGGCCAAAAACGACAGACGACTGGCCAAGTTTCGCAATTGGGCGACCAAACTTTACCCTGGGACCTTAATTCAATAATAACCCAAAATTAACCAAACCGGAAAAAAAAGTAGGCCAAATACGACAGACGACTGGCCAAGTTTCGCAATTGGGCGACCAAACTTTCATTAATAACCCAAAATTAACCAAACCGGAAAAAATGTAGGCCAAAAATGACAGACGACTGGCCAAGTTTCGCAATTGGGCGACCAAACTTTTTACCCTGGGACCTTAACTCAATAATACTCAACCCGTCTAGGCCCAACTTGGGATACAATTTGCACAATCAGAACTTTGCCGAAAAATAGTCACTGACTCAGTCTTGGGGTAGAAATCCGGTTCTGAAGGACCATGTTATTTTATTTATTTGTCGGGTTCGAAATCCCAGCTGAGCCGTGAACGGCCAAATTCTAAAGGGCAAGTTCTACCTAAAGCCCAAGTTAAGCTAAATTAAAACTTACGGATTTGAGATCCTTTTAGGTCCTACCTCAGGGTTGCTGACTCGATGCGGGCCTACCTTAGACCTTAATTACATGAACTTAAAGTAAACAAAAAGGGTACTATTTGTGGTCTTCTTTCTGAACCTTGCAACAACAACGCAACCTGGACTATTGCACGATGCAACAATCATGTATCTAAACAACCAAACTGAATTGCAAGAGAGCTCTCTATCAGACCACACCTTCACGTACGACCTTCCACAAACGAGTAGAAAAGACGCGCAGCGTCCCAAAATGATGCCAACAGTGTGACCAAACAATGATGCCACAAGAGCTCAAAAATGCTAGCTCTAAATTAAGTTAATTTTTCACTAACCTTACAATTATGAGATGGATATATATACACACCTTAACTTAATATATATACAAGCAATGCTGCATCAATCAGCTTAGTCATCGTATCGCCTTGGGACAACAATGGTTCTTCCTCTTCTAGATTTTCTAACAATTAAAGAGTTAAAGACTGGTTCTGCGTCAAGGGTAGATGACTTATCGAATGAGCACTTAAAATATGCAAATGACGTAGTATGTCTGCATATATCATTGCTCCTATCAGCCATGCTTGCTCATAGCTATATCCCTGCAGAGTTCATGAGGATATATATCTTGCCACTGGTCAAAAATAAGTACGGAGACATTCTGTCTAGCAATAATTACAGGCCTATTGCTGTCGCTTCTTGCTTCTCGAAACTACTAGAAAAACTCTTGTTACTCCGATTAAATGATTTCCTATGGACATCTAATCAGTTTGACTTTAAAAGGTCCCACTCAACTGACCTGTGTACCTATGTACTTAAAGAAACAATATCTAAATACATTGACAGTAATTCAACTATTTATAGCTGTTTCCTTGACATAAGTAAGGCATATGATAGAGTGAACCACAATATTTTATTTGCAAAACTAGAAGACAGGAAGGTTCCCATGTACATATTAAATTTATTGAAATTTTGGTATTTCCAGCAATCTTTCACCGTTAGGTGGGGCAATGTACTATCCGAGTGTTTTGGCTCCTCTTGCGGGGTGAGACAAGGCTCCTTGCTCTCCCCTATGCTGTTTAATGTGTATATTGACGGATTAATTGCTTCACTTAATGAGGCAACAGTGGGATGTTGTATAGATAACACAAGGATAAATAACTTAGTTTATGCCGATGATATGGTATTAATAAGTCCCTCTGTTAAAAGTCTGGATCGGCTACTAAACGTGTCGCAGAAACATGATATTCTTTTTAAAGTTACAAAAACTAAGGTTATGCAATTTCATCCTAAAAGCTGTAATCAGCCAGCTGATATAAGGTTTAAAATGAATGGTGAAGTAATTGAGGAAGTACAAGAGTTTAAGTATTTGGGTCAAACTATTACCAGCTCCTTGAATGATGACTCGGATATAAGAAAACAATCTCTAAGCCTGTGTGCTAAAGGGAATATGACCATAAGGAACTTTCGATTCTGTACAAGTGAAGCTAAAGAGAGACTCTTTCGTACTTTCTGCAATAATATATACGGACAGCAACTCTGGGTGAAATATAAAAAAGGTTCTGGCAGAACCCTAAATTTGCTGTACAACAGGTCTTTTAGACTTACATAAATTACCCGCCCCGAGATGCTCAGCTTCGCAAATGTTTGCTACCCGCAATGTCCCGAGCTTCCCGGAGGTAACAAGACGTGCTCAACACAGTCTAATGAAAAGAATTAAAAAATCAACCAACCCGATCATCCAAGCTATCCATGATTCCTGCCATTTATCCTCTGAAGTCTAAGCTATGGACTTCTTGGTACGAAAACGTCTGTCTGTAGCTCCACTTAACTTCGACATTACAGTATTATTTCTAATCAATTGTATATTTTTATCCTTAGTATATGAACTGTCATTGTATTATTAATATTTGTCATATGGACTATAGTCTGCCAATAAACCTTTTCATTTTCATTTTCAAATACATTTTTTCAATTTATAATGACATGAATAATTTTGAAGTTCGACTATTTATTTTATTTAATTTGGCCCTTAAGCTTTAGGCTTTACTGGGGTCTTATTAAAAATAAGCAGCTACTTGTTATTAATTAATAATAATAAATAAATAAGTTAAAGTATTATTAATAGTTAAGACATGTATTACAATATTAAACAATATTAGTGGACATTAATCGTAGATTTTTGTTAGTAGGACATTATTAATCGGGATTTCAACTTGGTTTTAAACAAATTTACATTCACAATACTTTTTATATCGGCATGCAAGTCATTCCATAGTTTCAATCCAACAAAAATTGGTAGTTTTTGAGATGAAGACAATCTAAATTGAGGTATAACAAGCTTTGATCTATTTCTGGTCTGATACGAGTGGATTTCTTGACGAGTTACAAAATATCTATTTACCCATTGCAAATTAATGATTTTGTTCTTACACTTGTAAATAAAAAATAAAATGTGCCAGTTTGGTTATATCGTTGAGCTTTAGTAGTTTTAACTTTTTCAATAATGCACTAGTGTGATCAAGGAAATCAGCATCAGATAATAACCTTATTGCTCGTTTTTGGATGACAAAGATACCATTTAATGCGTTGTTAGCGGAGTTTCCCCAAAGAAGGGTGCAATATGTTATATAAGGAAGAACAAGAGTATGATAAAGAGTCAATAAAACTTGTGTAGAGACTACATTTCTAAGTTTAACCATTATAGAAACATCCTTGGAATCTTTTTCGCGATATAATTTACATGATCACTCCATTGCAAATTCTTATCTAGCATTACACCAACAAATTTTGTTACAGTACACTCCTTTATGGCGATTTCATTAACATTAAGTTCATCAAGATATACATTTCTTTTATTAGTAAAAATCATGAAATTTGTTTTACTGGTATTTAGAGAGAGTTTATTGGTGGTCAACCATTTCATTACACTGATGAATTCTGAATGAAATATATTCTTAGCTGTATTAACATCTTTGCAAGAAAAAGAGACAGTTGTATCATCTACAAACATTATGAAGTTCAGTATGTCAGATGAACGTGGAAGGTCATTTATATATAATAAAAATAACAGTGGACCCAGAACTGAGCCCTGTGGCACACCATGCTTTAGTTGAGCAAACCTTATTTACTGATACAAAATTATATCTATTGGACAAATAACTTTTAAACCAATCACTGATTGCTCCTCTAAAGCCGTAACAATATAATTTATTAAGTAGAATATTATGGTCTATTACATCAAACGTCTTACTCAAATCCATAAATATTGATATCATTATGTCTTTGTTCTCCTGAGCTATATTTACGTATTCCGTAAGATTTAAAATAGCCATTTCCATTGTTTTATTATTACGGAAGCCATATTGATTTGGAAATAATAAATTGTAGGATTCTAAATATCGCTGCATTCTACTTTTTAAAATTTCAAAAACTTTGCTGAGCACAGATAATGAACACACCGGCCTGTAATTTGTTGCTAGTGTAGGATCACCCGCTTTAAAAAGGGGTGGTATACAACCAGTTTTTAGCATTGATGGGAATATTCCTTTGGAAATACTTTGATTGATAATCTTAGCCAAAGTTACAGATATCTTATCTTCAACAAGTTTCAATATAGGTACAGGAATGTTATGAATGTTATTTTTTGTATTTTTTAATTTACCAATAATATTCTGGACCTCAGTAGAAGTAGCAGGAACAAAAGAAAATGAATTTAGTGGGCTGGGTGGCATATATTCTAGAGGTGAGTGATCATTATTTATTAATTGTGAGCGAAGCTTATCCGCTATTTAAGTAAAATATGCATTTAAAGAGTCTGCAATAGCAGTATCATCAGTGATTTCTTTATCATCATTATTTAATTTCTCTATTGAATTTTTCTTAATTTGTTTTCCGAGAAGATTGTTTATGGTTGTCAAAGTATTTTTCATGTCTCCTTTATGTTTGGAAAATTGATTGTTATAATAGTTATATTTTGCAATTTTGATTATTTTAGTTAATTTGTTTCTGTATTGAGTATATTGTATTTTAGGAATTTTGCTCTGTAATTGTAATTTGAATAATTTATCTCTCTTCTTTATTGAAGTGATAATTCCTAGAGTGATCCATGGATTTGCGACACTTTTGGGCGACACTGTTTTTCTCCTTAAAGGAAAGCAAATATTAAAAATATAGAATAAGGTGTCATAGAAGAACTGAAACATATGATCTGGGTCATTTAAAGGTTCGTCACAGTCAAGTAGAGTATTTTCTACAGCCCCAATAAATTTCCTTTTGTTAACCCCTGAGAATATTCTGTAATCAATAGTTATTTTGTCCGCAACCTGAACACTGTTATTGAATATAGTGTAAGTAGGAAAATGATCACTGATGTTTGTGGTTATAACCAGAATTTACGAGGGCATTGCTATTTACTAATATATTATCAATCGTAAATTCTGTTATTCGATTGCCATAGCTGCAGACTCGAGTGGGTTTGGTAATAGAATGACTAAGATAGAAAGAATTCATTAAGTTTAAAAATTTATGAGAGATTGCTTCAGATTGCAAATTGATGTTGAAGTCACCCGCAACTATGGCATTCGATTTATGAAAGTTGCATAACATGTTATCAGGGCCGGCGCTAGGAAGTGCGGGGCCCAATTAGAAAATTGTTAGCGCCTAGCGGGGCCCTCTACCCGTTGTCGTTTCAAAGTTGGAGTGACAAGAAATTTCGCTAGAGCACCTCTTTGTTTTTCATTTTCAGCTGCCTTAGCCTTGGCCAGTGCTCGTTTCTGATTGCCGCTCAAATACTTTCGCCCTTTGTCTCTATCTCTGCTTATGCTTGCCATGATGACGATGATGTAAGGGCTTTTTCAATTACTTTTCTTTTAAAAAGCTAAACGGCGACGATAAACTGAAATTACAAAACAAAAAACAAAATCATTCACAATAAAGACTCCCTGGCACTGAAAAAAATAAAGATGTGCATGTATGCATCTAATGATTAAAGCAAAAGATTTCATGATTTTTAAAAGCCTGGGAGTAAGAAGAAAAGCGCAGGGGGCAAAAGAACAAGCTCTAGTAAATAGAAATGTAAATGCTCTCTATGATAATGAGGCAAAAACTAGTTAATTTAATATGTAGGATCTACTTACCACCACGTTTCTCTGTTACATGCAGGCTTAAGACACTTCAAGTTTGCAGTTTGGACATATAAACAATTTGGACATATTTAACAAACAACACAACTTTACATTCCAAGCTTTATGTTATATAATCTCATTAACAGCGCTCTTTCTGTGTTGAGGGTTTGAATATCGTCCACAAATTACCTTTTTCTTAAAAAAGCTAAACGGCGACGATAAACTGAAATTACAAAACAAATAAACAAACGATTAGCAATAAAACATTGAAACATAGATATACGAGGACGGACTGAATAGTTTCACTGCCTTCACAGTAACAAGAAACTTCGTGCACACTGGACACTCATTAATTCATCATAGCGTCCCCCACTCGAGCGCGTGCGCGGGGTCCCCTCGGGGCGCGGGGCCCAATTTGAACAAATCGGTCTAATCGGCTTAAAACCGGCCCTGCATGTTATCTAAGTGAATTAAAAAGCTATTGATATTAGTATTAGGTGGTCTATATATTGCATGGACAGAATATACATTACTTTTGTCTTTTATATTCACAATCAGGTTTTCATTGTCATTATTACATAGAGAAAATACTTCGTTAGAGTCGTAAGTTTGAATCACATACACAGAGATACCCTCACCAATCTGATCATCTCTCACAGTATGATAAGCGACATAATTATCTAAATTATATAGGTTTTTAATACTACTATTTAACCAGGTTTCCGTGAGAATTATAACACTAAATTTGACCGTAGAAGTTTTCAAAAGGGCCAATAAGTAGTTATAGTTTCTAGGTAAGCTTCGAATGTTTAGATTTAGCACAGAAAGATTTTTATAAATATCTTTTTGTAATACAAAGGCATTAAACTCATCTATCGATGAGACCATGCAATTGCCTACACCAGATTCTTGTTCTGGATTCTCTAAACTGGATACAGAATTTTTTGTTAATGAATTGAAATGATTAATATCGGCACATATACTATGAAAGTTTTTATCGATGAAAGCCATTTAACAGTAGTTCTCAAACAATTTCACTAAATACAGAATACGGGAATAAGGGGTTACCGCCCAGTTGAGCCGAGAATGGGAAAGTCGACTGTTGAGATTGTATGCGGAGTTATTCGCAGGCCTCCTGTGTGCCGACTGTCGGCTGGCGTTTTCATAGTTCTCATAGCTTGGAATGCTTCTTCACTGACAAGGTGAACTCCTTTGACTGAAGTATTCCGCGTTGGAGGAGTCTCTCTTTCTTTAATAATTAACTTCGCTCCAAGGAAGTAGGCAACTTTCCCGAGTCTCCTCGCTTCTATGAGTTTAGGGAGCTTTTCTTTACGAATTTTACGTGTTTCCTCACATCCGTCGTCATTAACGAAGATTTTTGATCCTTTCAGCTTTCTTCTGTTTTTTAGTATTAAATTTCTGTGAGTTTCATCCTCACATATTACTTTTATAGCTGAAGTGGGCGTCTTAGATTCAGTCGTGTCTTTAACTGTAGAATTTGCTTTTTGTGGTGGAATTTTTTTTTTAATCTAAAAGCACTTTTGATCTTAATATTCCCCAAATTCAGTCTATCTTTTATTATGTCCTCCACCTTTTTCTTCGTTTCGCCGTTTCTCTATTCGTTTCAGATACCCCCATTATGATTAAGTTATTGGCACATGAATTATCGTCTAGGCTGTTTAATTTATTCCTAATTGAATCGTGTTCATTTTTTATCATCTCCATGCTACGATTATTTTTAGTAAGCGAGTTGACTAGAGTTAAAATCCTTTATCTCGTCGTGTGCATACTAAATGCTCTTTTCGAGCTCTATATTTCTATATTCCAGTTTTGCATTGTCCTCCTCTAACAATTCGTTATTACGTTGTACAACTTTTATTACTGCCTCAAGGTCTATTACTTTTGTGCACTAACTCAGAGGGAATTATACTTATTTGCTAGATCCTTTATTTCTGATTTCAGGGCGTTTACCCGACCTTTGGAAGCCATTTTGAGGAACTTATGGGGTTAAAATTCACTCGCTCGTTCGTACGTTTAAAGGTCTCGTTCGTTCGGTTGTTTGTATACCCGTTACTTCAAGGTCACTGCTTGCCGTAGGAATTATAAAGGCAGTGCCGCATGTCGCTAGAAAATTTTGAAGATATATTTTATGTAATATTACTAGTTAAGTATTGCAGTTTATCTGATGAGATTGTAACTGTGTAATCTTGGCACATTCACAAATTTTAGTGGAGAAGTAACACAATGGTTCACTGACTTTTAACACTGTTAATTTTGATAGGAAGAAGGAGCACGAAACTGACAAGCGGCTGCTGCCATGAATTGTGTTCCCCTCATGTCTAAATGTTCCCTAACTTTCAGTATTTTTGTTTCTGTGAGCAGGTGTTCTATTGGTGATGTTTGAGTGCATCCTGTAATGATATGAAGTGCGTTGTTTTGTATTGTCTGTAAGGTGTTTCTGTGTGTGTTTGAGATAATGGGTGCCCAGCATGGGCTAGCATAGTCCATAACTGAGCGAATATATTGTTTGTATATGAGTGATGATGTTTCCTGCTGGTGTCCAAAGTTTGTGCCTGTTAGTACCGTAAGCGTGTTAAGTCTTGACATACATTTGTTTTTAATGTCCTGAATGTGGTTTGCAAAAGATAATGATGTGTTGTATGTGACCCCAAGTATTTTGGTCCTGTGAGTGTGTGGAATGTTGGTGTTAGTGTAAGCTGTGGAGTTATCTGGTGTTCTTTTGTATTGCTTGTAAGCAAGGTGATGGTTGATTTTGTGGGCGCTACTTTGAGTTTATTGTGTGTGAGCTAGTCTTGTATACTGTTACGTATGTTTGTAGGTTATTTGTAGCGGTGTCGATGTTGTTGTGGGTGGATGTTAGAGTGATGTCATCTGCATATGATGATAAAGTAAGCTTGTTATCTATGGGTGTTGGAATGTCATGCATGTATAAGTTGAACAGTGTTGGTGAGAAAACAGAGCCTTGAGGGACCCCGTTCGGAAAAAGCTTGTTTTTTTGGATGACTTGCCATTAAATGTGACATGTGAGTATCTTCCTGAAAGATAGTTGCTCAGCCATCTTTTAGTGTTATTGTGCATGTTTGTGTTGAGTATTTTGTTTATGAGAGGGAAGCGTAGGATAGCATCAAATGCTTTACTAATGTCTATTGTTGCTAATAGTGTACGTTGAGCTGGTCGTCTGGAGATGATGCCATCCATGATGTGCTGCGTGAGGTTAGTGAATAATGTCGTGGTTGAGTGGTGATGTCTGAATCATTGTTGAGCAGCCGATAGTGGTATGTGTGGGTTGGTGATTTGTAAGATTGGTTTTTATGTTACTTTGGAAGGTGTGCATAGTAAAATAATGGGTCTATTGGAAGCTGGTTCTGTTGGATTTTTGTTTGGTTTGAGTAGTGTAATAATTTTACCTTGTTTCCATATGTCAGGAATAATACAGTGTTGGTATGAATATGTGCTGATATTTATGAGAGCTAATATTCCCTGTGGGCCCCATGTGTTTAAGGTGTATGTTAGATATGTTGTCTGGTCCAATAGCCTTCGGATTCTTAATGTTTTTGATGATCTTGATGGTCTGGCCTGTATTGAAGGGTGTAATGGTCGTGTCGAGTCTGTAGGTTTTCTTGTGTCTGGCTGTTTGTCTGTCTGCATGTTTCTGGTTGTTGTCTCTGTTTAAGTGACTTATCTTTGCATAGTGATTAACTAGAATGTTAGCTTGTTGTGTATATATTGAGATATTATTTTGGCTGCGACAGATAGCCGCGTGTGAGGTTTGAATGCCGCTGTTTGAGTGGGTAATGCTGTTTATAGTCTTGTATAGCCTGGATGTATCTGTGGAATGGTTTAGTGTTGCTATGCATTCTCTAAATGTTTGTTTATTTTTCTTTAAGTTTGTTGTTTATTTCTGTGTTGAGCTGTTGTATCTGCTGTTTTATGGCTTCTGTGTGTGGTGTTTGTGTGTTATGTTTGAGGTTGTTACGTTGCCTTATGAGGTGGGCTACTTCTCTAGTGTAATTTGGGTTGTATTTCCTAATGTTGTCCTTGGGTATATATTTGTTTGCATTACACTGGTATGCATATGAAATTTTTTTGTCTGCTGTGAGGGTTTTTTCAACTCATATTATATAATTCGACCATGCTGAATTCGAAAATGACATTGGTTTTCCTCAATCAGGTCAGGTTTTTTCTCTATTGGCCATTTATTATAAGTCCAATTTTATCCCCAAATTTATTGATTTTTTTAGCTTAAACACTGTAGATACGAGTAATATTATAAGAACACTCGTGAAAAATGAAAACATTGTGTGAATAAATACTTTTATTCATACAATGAATATGTAAAAAAGTTTATTGAGGAAGGAATGAAGTTTTTTTGGCTTTCCGTCTGTGTTTTTCTTCGGGCACGTCTCGCTTCAAACACCAGCAATAGTCCGCCAGCATATTGATATCCCAGTTTACCTGGTACCTCTCTTGCATTATTTTGATATCTTGGTGAAATCGTTCACCCTGTTCCTCACTATAATCCCCGCAATTTTCAGGAAAATAGTCCAAGTGGGACCACAAAAAGTGCATTTTTATGGACATGCGCGACCCATGAGCTTTGAAAGCTTCCATCAAGTTTTCAACAACGGACTCGTATTCTGGACTTCTACGCTTGCCAAGAAAATCAGTGACAACTGATTTGAATGCCTGCCAGGCATTCTTCTCAGTTGGAGTCATTGCGTTTTCGAACTGAGTATCCTTGATCAAAGTTCGAATTTGAGGACCATCAAAAACCCCAGCAATTAGTTTAGCATCAGATATAAGAGGAAATTTACTCTCGAGATATCGGAATGCTGAACCCTCCTTATTCATTGATTTGATGAAATTTTTCATCAAGCCCAGCTTAATATGAAGTGGTGGGAGCAAACTTTTTGTTGGTGGTACAAGGGGCACTGAAACGACATTATGCGACCCAGGTTCAAAATTCTCTCTGGATGCCCATTCACGTTGTGCATAGTGCTTCTCATTCGCTCGGCTATCCCATTTGCAGAGGAAACATGGGTATTTCGTGTATCCCCCTTGCATTCCCAATACAAATGCCACAATCTGAAAAAAAATGAAAATATTTAAAGAATTTAGAGAATTTGTTCTATCAGATAAAAAAATCTATGCATTGGACTGTATCACTTCTGTGGGGAAGTTAAGTGTTCTTATACGCTCTCAAATAACCTTTGGAAAAACAACATAGTCAATAGCAATAGTTTACTTATGATATTAGTATTACCTTCAAATCTCCACAGATCCTCCAGTTATGTTGGTCGTATACGAGAGCATCCAGTAAAATTTTCATGTTATCGTAGCTCTCAGTTAGTTGTACGGAGTGTGCTACAGGGACTGATGCAACCCTATTCCCAATGTTGAGAAGTACTGCTTTCAAACTTCGTTTAGACGAGTCTATAAATAGCCTCCATTCTGATGCATTATATGGCAGGCCCAAGGATTCGATTAGCCGCTCAACATTGCAGCAGTACACTAAGGAAGAGGTATTTTCGTGCACTGCAAAAAACTTGCGGAATTCTTCCTCTCGTTTCCTATACCAGGAGAATGTTGTTCCCGGAGCCAGCAAGTTGTCCTCTCGAAGTCGTCAGCCCAAGATCTCGGCAGCTAATTTGGAGTCCTAAATCCCTGGTAAGATCATTAAGTTTGGCCTGGTTGAGAGGCCTCGGCTCATTTGAAGCGGTATTTTGAGGTGTATATACGACTGGGACTGGTCATTGGCATTGGTCATTGATTCATCATCAGAATCATCGAAGTCCAGGGTTTGAGGTGGGTCGGGTATTGGAATTCCAGGACCATGGGGTACAGGTCTCATAGCAGAAGGAATGTCAGGGTATACAACAATGTGTTTATTCTTCTTGTTAACTCCTGAAAACAGAAACACAGAAACATGGATATAAAACTTGCATATGAAATAGAAGAAGCATTCAGACAGTGGCGGCTCGTGAAGGAAGGCTGCGGTCTGTAAGATATGAAATAGGTCGATGGAGTCTGTATATTTTCTTTCTTTTTCATTCATATTGTCCCTTCGGGGACAATATGAATGAAAAAGAAAGAAAATATACAATCATTGTATATGTAAATGTAACTTGTATAACAATATGAATGTGTAAATGTATTTTCTATAACAATATGTATATGTAAATGTATGATTACCATTATGGTGAATATTATGCTATATATGGTGAATATTACATTATGGTGAATATTATGTCGTTTCATACGAGGATTTCAAAATATTTAAGAAAAATAAATTTATAAGCCCACCTTGGAGGTTTGTCATGCAGAAATAGCAATCTGTCACGTGATCCTTTCTTTCTCTCCAAATCATAGGAATTCCAAAAGGCAAAGATTTCGCTCTGCCTTTGCTCCATCTTCTCAAATTTTCAATGCACGTCTTGCAGCAAATATGAGGGGCGAAATTTTTGTCCTGGTCCCCTAGCTTAATTCCAAAGTATGCTCTATACATTGTCTTCACAAATTTAGTGATTTGGGACTGGTTATTTGGCATGGTAACCGTCCCACATATGTAGCAGAATCTATTGGGATCATTTTTACACGCTCTATTCATTATGAAATATTTTATCTATATGCCTGAAAAGTAAAAAAAAGATATTATACAAGTGAAACAAGTGATGATAGATGTTACTGTTCCAATTCCGCTTTGACAAAATCACGAAAAATTCTATTTTACTTATGAGGCCATAGCCGGATAACCTGAGCTGATTGAGAAAAACGGATTGCAGATTCGAAATCAGCAGGAAAAACTCTATAAGAATCACTTACAAAACCCTTGACAGCAAAATTGATGCATACCAGTGTTATCAGAGATGGGCACGATCTTGATCTTCAAGATCAGATCGTGATCTGATCTTGATCTTGAAGATCACTTTTATTATGGTGATCTTGATCTTGATCTAAGATCACTTTATTTCTTGTGATCTTGATCTTGAAGATCACTTTAGACTTCAAGATAACTTTTAATTTCAGATTCTTAAATATGCCGCTATGCGAATGTCATTTGTTTTTTGTCCAAGCGACATCTGGTGGCAACTTTGTTCAACACCGACTGTTTATGTTTTCTGTTAGTTGGGTGACTTGCGTCATGCGTGGGCTCATGGAAGGTGTAGTTGCTGTGGAATTTAGGCTCGTAAAAAGTGTAATTTACTGTGCAATTATGTTAAAAGTGTTCTATTAATATATTATTATATATAGGCATAAAATATAGCCTATAGGTCCGTATTCATAATAAATTAATTCTAAACATATTTTATTTACAGATTGAATTTTTTAATAATGAGTGCAATTTTACAACTTCAACAGGCTCCCAAGGGAACCAAATATTCTAGGTTGTCACCAGAACAGTATTCAATATATTTAGATAACAATGTTGGTAATAAGGATCAATCTGTGCTATTGAACGGAAAATATTTTCAAATTGTCGAAAAAACTGGAAACAGTATCAAAGTTATTTGTAGGCAGTGTACAAAGAAAACTACAATTCTGTCTGCTGGCCTCGACTCAACAAGCAATCTTCTGAGGCACCTCAGGGTTAGTACTACTTAGTAACTAAGTAGTAAGTAGCAACATTAACATAATGGTTCAAGTCATATTTTAAGTGACTGGTGCCATACAAGACTAATGCTACATTTACATAGACGTCCATTTGAATATATTGTGCACTTCAGATATTAATAGATTATGGACTAGTAACTACATTAAAAACTGCCGATATCCAACTATAATAAAACGCCAGGTGTATCTGTCTTTCTCTCTGTCTGATCCATGTCTGTAATTTCTCCTATTTAGTTACTGAAGGACGAAATTCGGCTTTCAATTTAACATAGGATAAAAATGCACTGATCATGGTGAAAATACTTTTAGTTAAAGATAACAAAATTTTAGAATCTTGTTAAGTATTAATTTCAACTAGAAGTTTGATACTCTGATAAATATTATACAGGGTGTTCAAGAAGTCTCTCCGCATGATAATAATTTATTTTCTTGTGCAGAAACTACATTCGGATCTTTTGGGTGAATATGAATCGGAGAAGAAATCTCGCAAGCGTCCAGCTAAAGAAGAAGATGCCAGCGGCAGCAATGCTGGCCCTGCCAAAATTGCCAAGCAGTCAACACTAAGCATGTTCCACATTTCCAAGCAAAAACCAGGACCACCAATATGCAAGGATATCCTTGAAAAGAAGATTCTCTCGCTTGTGGCTAATGGGCTCCTACCATTGAGCCTAGTTGAACTACATGAATTTAAGGATCTTCTTTCATGTTAATATAACTCAAATATTTTGCTATTTTTTCCATAGCTAATATCTGATTAAAATAATTAATCATATTATTTGTATGAACATTAGACTATCGCTAGCCTAGCTAAATATTTTGATATTTTTTCCATAGCTAATCTATTGTATTTGTTTTAATTTTTAAATATTTTTTTCAGACGTCAACCCGGCTGTTCAGGTGCCATCTAGACGCACCCTGGCTAGATCTCTTGCAACAACAACCAGTACAATGAAGGAAGACATACAAGCAAAACTGGCAGCAGTTGACCATGTGTGTGTTACATGCGACATATGGTCAACTAATCACCGCAGTTTCATGGGAGTCACTGCGCATTGGGTATGCTATTGATTTAGTGTATTATTTTTATATAATTGATAAATTGACCATTGGTGATAGACTGATAGTCTGATAGACTTATAGTATAATCTTTTCAATTATTCGACATGTGTTCCTCATTCATTAATTTGGTGAGTCTTCATTTTGCTGTGATTCACAGTAATTTCACACTAATTCACTGATTCTGTCATCTGTCATTGTGTCTGATTCACAGCAAAATGTGGAAGAGTCCATATTCACAGGCTGTGAATATGGACTCTTCCACATTTTGCTCTTATGGGATGGGTCACTGATGTGGTGGTATGGTAGGCGACTCATCGCTGAATTGCCTCCTTTATATCACATAGTTCTTCTCTTCAATGTTTGGTGGCGCAGTTTAGCTGGTGCGTGTCTAACCAATATTATTAAATTAAGCTTAAAAAAATGTTCATACAAACATTGATTTTATATTCTTACATTACAGATCAATGATGACTTGTCGCGAGGATCAGCTGCACTGGCATGCCGAAGATTTCGTGGAACACAGCTTTGATAAAATTGCTGGAATATTGGACAGGATCAACTCGGAGCATGGTTTATCTTATAGAAAAGTTGTATCTACAGTCACCGACAATGCATCGAACATGGTGAAATGCTTTAAAGAGTTCGGTGTTCGTGTTCAGAATCGTACTGACGACATTGATGAAGATGATGCAGATGAAGATGATGAAAAAGATTCAGATGAAGAGGTTATCATCAGCAACTTTCCTGAACATTCAGGAGAGCATGGAGAGGAGTCAGTGAAACTATCATCCCATATTCGATGTGCCTCCCACACATTGAACTTGGTAGCAACAACTGATGCAGATAAAGGACTGAATTCACCTGGACTAAATAAGATAAAGCATTCTGCAATGGGAAAATGTTCGGCGCTGCGGAATGCTGCTGGTAAACCCAAGTCAGCAGAAAAAATACAGGAAATAACGCGTCCAATTTAGGTACCCATGCGTCACCCGATGGAACTCAATGTACGACTCATTAAGCCAAATATATAAACATAAGAACGACGTGAATGTAGCTCTTGAAGAACTGAATCTACCCATCCTCAAAGACAATGAATTGGAATTTATTTCAGAATATTTGTCTGTTCTAAAACCAATTGCAGCAGCCCTCAACAAATTACAGGCAGAGAAAGAATGCTACTGCGGTTGTCTTCTTCCAACAGTCCTAGTGACTCAAGATGCCCTCGCAAGATTGGAGCCTATCCAACCAAACGACCTGCGCTTGAGACACTGCATGCCATTACTGGCAGCAGTCGTCTCTGGCTTCAATGCCAGATTTGGTCATTTTTTGTCGTTGAGCCCCGAGGTAACTGATGCCGTTTTGGCCTCAGTATCTCATCCGTATTTCAAACTTAGATGGATATCATTGTTGCAAGGGCCTAATTTCGGCGATCATGAAGCAATCAAGTCTCAAGTAAAAGACAAACTGCAAATGGCTGTAAGAAATTGTAATTCTGATAGCAGTGGTAATAGTTCGGTGAACTCAGACTCATCATCTGAAGACGATTTCTTCAGAACTATGGACGGCTCATTCTCTGCTCCTAACAACAAGGAAGACTTGGAAGTCCTCAATTATTTGCAGGACACCAGTAAGGCACTCGACTCTTTAGATAGGTATCCTGCTATAAAGAAGATCTTCAAGAGGTATAACACCACGCTACCTTCCTCTGCACCAGTGGAACGGTTTTCGTTTGCTGGCATGGTTCATAGCCCCAAACGAAGTCGTCTCTCGGATGGTAACTTTGAACAATTGGTTTTGCTGAAAGCAAATGTTTACAGCGGTTGAACATTAAATTAACAATCTTAACTTGCGGTTTTTACCCTTATATTGTCAGTAATTGTGTACTGCAGTAAAACTGTAAAATTAAATTCTATGTAAAAAATGTTTACTTATATATGCTGACCATTCATTGATATGGGTTATGGACCTGGTGAAATGAGAATTGAGAAAAATAGAACTAAAAACTATATGTAGGTCATTTAATAGTTTTTTCTTTGCTGATAAGTTATGATAATACTAAGTTTTAAGTTTACCACCTGAAAAACTGAAAGGGGAATCGTCAATCCCCGTGGTTTAGATCAGGTGACATGGGTAGGATGCGATGCTTGTATTGCCTCAGCCCTCAGGGGAGTATTAGGAGTGATACTTTTCAGGAGCGATTAACAAAATAATTTGTTTTTGTTTACTCTACAAGAGTACAACTTTTTTCAATTCATATAAAAGTGATCTTAAAAAGTGATCTTGAAAAGTGATCTTCAAGATCACATTTTTCTGGTGATCTGATCTTGATCTTCAAGATCACCAAAGTTGGTGATCTTGCCCATCTCTGAGTGTTATTGATGATCTGATTAAATGTCTTGAGTGTTGTGTATTGATGTTTATGATGGATGTGCTGTTTAATGTGGTGAATTGTTTCTCAGTCTGTATTTTGAACTGTTGTTGTTGTGCATGTTCTTTCCTTTCCCGTTGCCTTCATATTAGTTGTTATTTCATTGATGTTGTGGTCCGATATCATAATTGGGGATATTTCTACATTATCAATTAGATTACTGTTGTTTGTGAATACCAAATCTAGGCAGTTGTTTTTTCTTGTGTTAACAAATTCATCAGCTAGAGCTAGTAGCATTTTTACCTGCTCCTGGTCTTCTCGTGTGCCCCCCTTGTCCTGGTGTACACACACATTTTTTCCTATCCTTTTATATTTCATGAATGGGAAATTAAAATCACCACAGAGAAAAATATTTGGGGTTGGAGTGTGTAAATCTTTTACCAAGTTTCTTACCTCTGTAATAGAATCTGAAAATTTTGAGGTTGGCGTGTTTGGGGGTCTGTACATTACAATTAGTACCATATGTTAGAAAATCTAGAAGAGGAAGAGCCAGTGTTGTCCCAAGGCGATATGATGACTAAGCTGATTGATGCAGCATTGCTTGTATATATTAAGTTAAGGTGTATATATATCCATCTCATAATTGTAAGGTTAGTGAAAAATTCACTTAATTTAGAGCTAGCATTTTTGGGCTCGTGTGGCATCATTGTTTGAGCACTTGTAGCATCATTTTTTTGGGGCACTACGCGAGTGCGCGTCCTTCCTACTCGTTTGTTGAATGCGGCAGTTACAGGGCGTGGTCTTTTTGAGAGCAATCTTGCAATTCAGTTTGGTTGTTTAGATGCAAGATTGTTGCAAGGTTTAGAAAGACCATAAATAGTGCCCCTTTTGTTTTTTTATCTTAATTTTATGCAACTGAGGCCTAAGGTAGGCCCACATCGAGTCAGCAACCCTGAGGTAGGACCTAATAGGACCTCCAAGTCCCTAAGTTTTTAGTCTAGCTTAACTTGGGCTGTAGGTTAAACTGGCCCTTCAGAGCTCAGCTGGGATTCTGAACCCAATAAAATAAAATAAAAATAACATGGTCCTTCGAAACCGGATTCTAGCCCAAGACTGAGTCAGTGACTATTTTCCGGCAAAGTTCTGATTGTGCAAATTGTAGCCCAAGTTAGGCCTGGACGGGTTGAGCATAATTGAGTTAGGGTCCCAGGGTAGAAAGTTTGGTCGCTCACTTGCGAAACTTGGCCGCTCGTCTGTCGTTGTATTGGGCCTACATTTTTACCGGTTTGGTTAATTTTGGTTTATTATTCGTAAGCGAAGGTTGCAGACTTCAGTGCGGCAGTTACTTGGGTGGAAAATTTGGTATTCCATACTGGTGGTTGGTCAGTAACCCAACCAAGCAATTCAGTTTATTTGAAAAAAGCAAAATTTGAGTTTGATCAGTTGGTTAAGCATTTTTGCCAATTCAGCTTATTTGGCATTGAGCCCAATTGTTGTTTGCATTAAAGATGAGTGCAGCTGAATTGAACAAGTTTAAAAAAAGGAGAAGCGCCTACAAAGGTCTAATTACAAAGGTCATTGCCACTGTAGATTCTGCCATAGAGCAAGAGGATTTAAGCTTAGTGACTGCGCAGCTTTCCATATTAGAAACTAAAAAGGTTGCTCTAAGCGAAGTAAATGTTAAAATTGAGGCTCTTATAGAAGAGGATGAAATAGAAAATAATTTACTTTAAAGAGATTATTGATGATATAATTAAAGTATGACACAGAGCAAAAGAGTTTAGCAACTCAGTACAGTTAGAGACCAGGTCTAATAATGAAGCACAACCCTCAACAAATGGTGCTTGTGAAGTTAAGTTTAACAGATCTGCAGTTCAATTCCCGAGGATTGTATTCAAAACATTTTCTGGGAGTGTTCAAGAATGGCAAGGATGGGCAGACAGTTTTCAATCAGCAGTTCATTCTAGTCAAGTGTTAAGTGCGGCGGAGAAGTTTAATTATTTGCAGTCCCTATTGGAAGGAGAGGGAGCAAAGACAATAGCAGGATTAGCATTAACAGAGGCTAATTATAATGTGGCTTGGGATACATTAAAGAAACGGTTTGGTAAGCCAGAAATCTTAATTAAAAGCCACCTCCACGAACTTTTAGCTATTCCTCCTGTTAATAATCCCAATAGTGTCAAGGAGTATACTATACTATACTATTGGAGTCTAAATTGCCTAGCTCAATTTTGCTTGAATTAAGTAGGGGACACTCTACAGAACATGTGTACATCCCCCTTCAGCAGATGTTAAGTCTTTTAGGCACAGAATTAGCAAGACGAGAGGGAATTGAGTTTGCACAGTGGGATGTTAAACAAGGGGACAAAGGCAGGCACAGCACCAAGGTTTCTACAAAAAGGAATAGCCCAGGTACAGTGTCAGCTCTACATGCATCCTCTGAGAATAAATTAAAGGGAATCAAGGAATGCATATTTTCCGAAGGCAACCACAAGTCATATAAATGTGAGGTGGCTGAGGCTTTACCTGTTGAGGAGAGAAAGGACAGGGTAACTAAGTCCACAGCATGTTTTAAATGTTTTTTGAAAGGTCACAGAGAAAGGTTTTGTAAGTTTAAAAATTTGTGCAAAAAATGCCATGGTCGGCATCAGCCATTTTTGTGTGAAAACACTCCTAGT
The DNA here is from genome assembly GCA_023014485.1 of Bathynomus jamesi. Classification (NCBI taxonomy): domain Eukaryota; kingdom Metazoa; phylum Arthropoda; class Malacostraca; order Isopoda; family Cirolanidae; genus Bathynomus; species Bathynomus jamesi. The sequence goes on along the minus strand of JAJOZX010003056.1, from coordinate 408,806 downwards.
AGGCCTACCCCAGAAGTAGACACAGCAGTGGCACATGCCACTGCTATGAAAGGGAGTAAAAGTAAATGGGGATTATTGCAAACGGCTGCAACATTATTAATTGGGAATGATGGAGAAGCTACTATAAGAGTGTTGTTTGATAATGGTAGCCTGTGTAGCTTTATTAAGTCCAGAAAATTGAAATTTAAAGAACTTAAGATGGAAAATTTAAGAATTTCTGGGTTTGGGGGTTCCGTTCAAAACCGAACCAAAGTTAAGAAGGTAGAAGTTCTGGTTAAGGGGTTGTTACCACAAAGTCCCACTTTCAAGGTCCAAGCTGTAGAGATTGAAGAACTTTGTGCTCCAGTCACTACTTGTTTAGATATGGCATGTGTCCAAGAATTGCAAGTTAAAGGAATTAATTTGGGCAATAATAAGTTTGAAGGAACAGAAGATATTAGTCTTTTGATTGGAGCTGACTATTATTGGGACTTCATCAGTGGTAATATTGTTCGTACATCTCGAGGTCCGGTAGCAATTGAAAGTAAGCTAGGCTGGATGCTACATGGTAGCTATTGCAATGAAATGGAGGTTAAAGCTCTTTTTGTTAAGATTGAGGAGAACAGCCATGGTTTGGAAAGGCATTTGAAAGCCTTTTGGGAACTTGAATCCATTGGCATAAAGGACAAACAAGAGAAGCAGGCAAGTACAGTGAACAATGATGTTTTAGAGCAATTTGAAAAAGGGATTGGGTTTAGAGATGGTTGCTATGAAGTTGGCCTCCCTTGGAAGGATTCTTGCAAACCCAGTTCAAACCTTCAGCTAGCTAATCGGAGGTTGGAGACTTCATTGTACAGGCTAAGAAAAAATGAGTTGTTAATTGAATACAATGAGGCCATCCTAAGCTATGTAAGGGAGGGCTATGCTGAAAGGGTGCAAGGTGAGTTGGTGAGCCAGGAGGCACATTATTTGCCACATCATGCAGTGGTACGGCGAGACAGACAAAACTACCACCAAACTGAGGGTAGTTTTTGATGGCTCAGTCAAGGACAAAGGTGGTGCGTCCTTCAATGACTGTTTGGATGCTGGGCCAAATTTAAATGCAGATTTATTTTCCTTGTTACTGAGATTCAGGTTTGGTAGAGTAGCATTGACTGCAGATGTGAAGCAAGCCTTTTTGCGGATAAAGTTAAAACCAGAGGACAGAGATGCAGTAAGGTATCTGTGGGTGGATACGAAAGACTTGTTGGAAAATGAACCTAAGGTTCAAGCATATAGATAGCGCCTCGGTGGTGTAGTGGTTAGCGTCGCTGACTACGAATCCATCGGCCCCGGGTTCGAGACCCGAGCAGCAGACGCGCAGCAAAACCCAGCTGTTCATCTTTCCATACAATAAAAAAAAAAAAAGTGATTGGTAGATAAATGGGTACCCTAGGTAGGGTTGCCAAGTCCATGAAGTTTGAAAAAAGGACAAGAACATCAATTCCAATATACTGTCTACAGGGTCAGGGAAAGAAGTAAAATTTTATTTATAATTTATTACAATTTATACTGCATACTCTTTTATTGCATATTTTCTTAAAGGAAATATTTTTATTGATATACAGATATTGACCCATTGAGTCATGCATTGACAAAATTTATGGTAACTTAATATTTATTTATTGTTAAATTTATACTTTTCTTGATTTTTTGCAGATTTCAGTAAAAGAGTATCATTTTTTATTTTTTTCGCAAAACCCAAAAAATTATCCTTTAAATTGAAATAAAAAGCTCACTTTTTACTAGTTCAACCGAACATCAGTTTCTATCATCACGCGATTGAGCGTTCATCACACTGAAAATTCTTTCGCAATATGCAGATGTTCCAGAAATAGATAAAACAAAAGATACTACTTTGAAAATATTCACAAATTTGAAATCACTGTTTCAATAGCAGGTGTCATTTGCTGCCTGTGTTTGTACACTTCAAATTTATATAAGGTGAGGAAATTACTATGATTATTGCGTAAATAACGTACCTATTTGTTGACACTTAACACTTTCGGAACTTCCTCGCCTCAGGGAATTCTGGAGACTGGAGAAGAACTGAACGAATCGAGATGGGTTCTGCAATCTACATAGAAGTGATTGCCAAGTTTTATTTAAGGAACGCAATCCTACAGGCCCGCTACACGGAACGTTAATATTGAGGTGAAGAAATGAACTTATAAAATGTTACTCGACTTAAGACTGTAATTATTTCCTTTCAAACAAAAGTTTTATTACAAAACTGTTGTTTGGAACAAGATTGTTATCAGAAAAGGACAAATGACGTCCTTTCCGAACTCAATGAAGGACAAGGACAAAAATCTACAAAAAAGGATTGTCCTTTTCAAAAAAGGACGGTTGACAACCCTAAGTCCCTAGGTGGCCTAGTGGTTAAGACGCTGGGCTGCTGATGGGGCGTGGTTCGGATTCCACGTTAAACTGTAGGTCTAAGGTGGAGTGAAAAGCTTGACCTTCGTCAGAATGAACAACTCGGGCGGAAGCTAACCAAAGGTTAGAGAATGAAGTCAGTGTTGTTTGGCCTAAGCTCTAGTCCATTTCTGTTGGCAGCTACTATGCAGTACCATTTTAAGAAATATTCTGAAGCCTATCCTAACACTATTGAACACACAAGGAAAAATTTTTATGTTGATGATTTGCTGTGTTCCGTGGATAATACAGAAATGGCTAAACAGATATTCAGGGAAGCTAGAGCTATAATGAGGGAGGCTGGCACGGAGCTTAGAAAATAGCAATCATTCTCAATTATAAGAGTTTATGAGTCAGTCCTGTGTAGGACCTGATTGAGGATTCTGGTATTAAGGAGTTGTAGGCAATAGACACAAAGGTGCTAGGCATTGTTTGGCAGCAAGGAGGATTTGTTTACCTTCAATGGGAAATCTTTAGTAGAGCTGGCTGAGAATGAAACAAGGTAATAACAACAATGCCTCTTCGGTGGGGAGTGTTAGAAAATCTAGAAGAGGAAGTGCCATTGTTGTCACAAGGCGATATGATGACTAAGCTGATTGATGCAGCATTGCTTGTATATATTAAGTTAAGGTGTATATATATATCCATCTCATAATTGTAAGGTTAGTGAAAAATTCACTTAATTTAGAGCTAGCATTTTTGGGCTCTTGTGGCATTATTGTTTGGGCACTCTTGTGGCATCATTTTTTTAGGGCACTGCGCGTCATTCCTACTCGTTTGTTGAATGCGGCACTTACAGGACGTGGTCTTATAGAGAGCTCTCTTGCAATTCAGTTTGGTTGTTTAGATACAAGATTGTTGCATCGTGTAGGTTGTGTTGTTGTTGCAAGGTTTAGAAAGATCATAAATAGTGCCCCTTTTGTTTTTTATCTTAATTTTATGCAACTGAAGCCTAACGTAGGCCCACAGCGAGTCAGCAACCATGAGGTAGGACAGAATAGGACCTCCAAGTCCGTAAGTTTTTAGTCTAGTTTAACTTGGGCTGTAGGTTAAACTGGCCCTTCAGAGCTTGGCCGTTCAGGGCTCAGCTGGGATTCTGAACCCAATAAAATAAAAAAATACCATATTTAATTTTTCAATTTTTGCTGCTAAACATTCTACGTAGCTGTTTGAGGTACTTTTAGCCATTCTGCTATGTGCCTTTCGCGTGTGTAAATAGCACATCCTCCTTTACGTCTCACTGTTCTGTCGGCTCGGAGGATGTTATAGTTGTCAATTTGTATTTCTTTTTTGTCAATACAGGACTCACAATTTTCACAGTTCGCCTGGCAGTCCTTTAGATGAGTTTCCGTGAGGCATGCAAAGTCTGCTCCGGCTTCTTGCACGAGTCCTTTCAGGTATAAAACTTTGTTCGTGGAATGGTTTGATTTAAGGTCCTGAATGTTGGCTAGGATTATTTTTATTTTTTCTCTTTCGTTTTCGTATACAGGTGGTTCCGATTTGTTTTCCAATGGGGGTGCCGGTTTCGTTGCCTTGTGGTCCTCCGAGAATATTCATTATTATTGATTAGTGTCTTCATGTTGATGCCTTTATTTTTCATGTGTGTGTTTATGTTTTGTTTGTATGTTTCAGAGTTCCATCATTGTTTAGCGTTATGGATATTGGTCAATAAACGTAATAACAAAAAGTGGAATCTTATTTATGATGGAACTTTATACAAAACAATAGTGAATATCAACAGGTCAACATGCCCGTGGTGAAATGTCCAATTGAGGGGTGCGAGAGACCCCCGCACACGGCGACGCCATTGTAGCAGCACTCCTCACAGCCCACTGCACTGTCCATTCCGTGTCCGCTGCCGGCGCCACGGCCCAAGTGGAGAAGGTGAAGAGATCAACAATATCTTCAGCCGGTACGAGCGAGGAATGGTCCTACTTCACATCGCGATGGATGGACTATGTGGATACCACCAAAATCACGGGTCGTGACAAAGTGGTGCAGCTACTGGAGTGCTGCGATGAACCCCTTCGCAAAGACCTCACACGATCAGCCGGTGGTAGTCTGACAGGGAGAAGTGAAAATGAGGTGCTCGCAGCCATAAAGAAACTCGCAGTCAGAGAAGAGAGCACCATGGTTGCTAGAGTGGCGCTGCACAACATGCGCCAAGACCGTGACGAAACCGTGCGTTCATTCGGCGCCCGACTCCGTGGCCAGGCAGGGGTATGCAAGTACATCACCAAATGCTCGAGCTGCGATGCGGATGTGAACTACACGGAGGCCATCTTGCGCGACGTCCTGACCCGCGGCATTGAGGACCCCGAGATTCAACTGGACCTACTCGGCAACACGAACCAGAACATGACATTAGAGCAGGTCTTCCAGTTCGTCGAGGCCAAAGAATCCGGCAAGCGCTCAGCATCACGTCTCCTCGACTCTCAGGGCGTCGAGGCTGCTAACAGCGCCTACAGACGGAACAAGAAGGACGCTCTGAAGGAGATGACAGTCGGCAACCATGAGGTGTGCTCATATTGCGGCAGGAAAGGGCACGGCAAAAGTGCCCCAGGCAGGGTCCGAAAGAAAGACTGCCCAGCCTATGGCCACACATGCAGCCACTGCAATCGTGAGAACCACTTTGAAGCAGTGTGTAGGAGCAAGCACAAACCATCAAGAGTCGAGATAGTAGCGAATTCACATGCAATATGCGAAGTGCTGTATTCGAGGCCCTCTGCTCGATTGCCACAACTGGCCGACGCCGCATCAGGAGAGTCATCGCCCTTGACCATCATCTTTATCATCGCCTTTCCGACACATGGATTAAGCAAGCCTCCAAACCTCAGCCATTCATAAACCTCACAGTGACAGCCGTCGATGAAGATTACGCTGCATTCGGATTCGAGCTAAAGGCCGCGCCCAAGATTGCTACACTCGGTGCGATGGCTGACACCGGCTGCCAGAGCTGTCTGGCAGGCATCAAAGTCATCCACCGCATAGGCCTCAAACAAGCCGACCTTATCCCCGTCACGATGAGAATGCACGCCGCCAACAACGGATGCATCAAAATACTCGGCGCCGTCATCCTGCGACTCTCTGGAAAGGACAAAACCGGTAAAGTGGTAACAACTCGTCAACTCACCTATGTCACGGACAACTCCGACAAGCTGTTCCTCAGCAAGGAGGCATGCATCGCGCTCGGCATGATCACCGACAACTTCCCGATGATCGGTGAGACGTCTTCGCATCGACTCGAGGCAACCTCGGCAGCCGACACCGCGAGCGATGAAGTGCCGGCGAGAGATAGTGCTATCAGCAACGAGAGCGGTCAGACCAGCCCATGCGACTGCCCGATACGTCAAACACCGCCCCGGCCGCCATCACAACTACTGTTCCTGGCGACTGAGAAGAACCGCGACAGACTGCGGCAGTACTTGGTCGAATATTACAAGTCAAGCACATTTAACACGTATGCGCATTAGCTGTTGCCAATGATGGTCGGCCCTCCATTGAAACTTATGGTGGACCCTCTAGCTGACCCGATGGCATATCACACCCCGGTACCCGTCCATCTTCACTGGCAAGATGACGTCAAGCGTGGACTCGACCAAGATGTGAAATTGGGCGTAATCGAGCCAGTGCCGGTCGGCGAACCGGACATGGTGTCACCGGATGGTGGTGTGCGCCAAGAAGAACGGGAAGCCACGCCGCACGGTCGACTTCCAGCCTCTGAACATACATGCCACCCGCGAGACACACCATACTCAGTCACCATTCCACCAGGCACGGTCGGTGCCCCATGGCAAGAAGACCGTGTTCGATGCCAGGAACGGATACCACAGCGTGCCCCTCCGCGAAGAAGACCGTCACCTGACTACCTTCATCATTCCGTGGGGCAGGTACCGGTATCGCACGGCGCCCCAGGGCTGTATCGCCTCTGGTGATGGCTATTCGAGACGTTACGACGAAATAGTATCCGACGTTCCAAACAAAACCAAGTGTATCGACGATACGCTGCTCTGGTCGGACGACCTGAGACAAAGTTTCTTCCAAGCAGTCAACTGGCTTGACATCTGCGGTAGACACGGCATCACGCTGAACCCTGAGAAGTTTGTATTTGGACAAGACACTGTGGAGTTTGCTGGCTTCGAAATCACACTCGACAAAGTACGACCCTGCGAGAAGTATCTGCAGGCCATCCGTGACTTTCCTACACCAAAAAATATAACCGACATTCGCTCATGGTTTGGGCTAATTAACCAGGTGGCGTATGCTTTCGCTATGGCAAAGAGAATGATATCTTTTCGCCAACTCTTGAAGCCCGGCACGCCCTTCCGATGGGATGATCAACTCAACAATCTGTCCGAAGAGTCGAAGGTGGTGATCATCAGTGAGATCGAGGAGGGTGTAAGTATATTTGACAAAACAAAGCCGACCTGTCTTGCGACCGATTGGTCGAAGTCGGATCGGATTCTGGCTATCCCAGAAGCACTGTGAATGTCCTGGTGCTGAACCCTTTTGCTGCCGCACTGGTTGGATGGTCACCCTCGTTGGCAGTCGCTTCACCCACCCCGCCGAGTCACGCTACGTGCCGATCGAGGGGGAGGCTTTGGCAGTCGCTGACGCACTGGACAAGGTCAGGTACTTCGTCCTCGGCTGCGATGACCTCATCATCGCGGTTGACCACAAACCGCTGCTGAAGGTGTTTGGCGACAGGTCGCTGGAAGACACCGAATGCTCGACTGAGAAATCTGAAGACGACGACTCTCCGCTACAGATTTCGCATGATCCATGTACCTGGTGCGAGGCATCGCGCTGCTGACACTACGTCCCGCCACCCCACCGGCGACCGCCAACCTGAAAAGATGCTCCTGGCAGACATCTCCGCTAGTAGCCAAGATGCTGTTGCTGATAATGACCTACCGTCGGCAGCTGCTCTGCGCCACTCATTCTTAGCTGGCATACGCACAGAGGGAACGGCTGCGTACAAGGACGAAGCCCTCGACGACGTTATGGCCTCCGCGATCTCAGCTCTGAACACGCTGCAGTCCGTTACCTGGGACCGGGTAAAATTGGCGACGAGCAGCGACCAACACATGACAGAGCTTGTCTTGATAATCGAGTCAGGCATGCCTGACTTCAGTCACGAGCTCCCACCCCCACTCAGAGAATATTACCAATTCCGAGAGGACCTGTACACGGTGGACGGCGTCGTCATATTTAAAAACCGTGTTGTGATCCCTCCCTCTCTCCGGCAGGATGTACTGAACGCGCTCCACGCAGCCCACCAGGGCGTATCGTCGATGGTCGCGAGGGCTGAGGTGTCCGTGTTCTGGCCCGGCATCACCCCTGCTATCACTACCCTCAGGAACAGTTGCAACCATTGCAACCGTATGGCACCTTCGCAGTCCAGTGCTCCTCCAATTCCTCCGGTGTTCCCCGTCTACCCTTTCCAGTGCATCTGTACCGATTATTTCAACTATAAAGGTACCAACTTCCTGGTGATCGTCGACAGGTACTCAAACTGGCCGATTGTGGAGAGGATCACGGATGGCGCCAGAGGCCTCAACAACAGCCTGCGTAGGGTGTTCGTGACTTATAGCATCTGACGGCGGCCCTGAGTTCACATCCACGGCTACTCGTCACTTCCTGGGGAAATGGGGCGTACACCACCGTCTGGCTTCGGTAGCTTTTCCACATTCAAACTGCAGAGCCGAAGTTGGCGTGAAAACAGCGAAACGACTGATCACACAACACAGGACCGAACGGTGAGCTCGATACAGACGCTTTTCAGCGAGCTATGCTACAATACCGCAACACCCCTGACAAAGATACCAAGCTGTTTCCCGCTATGTGTGTGTTCGGCCGTCCGATCAAAGATTTCATCCCGATCGTGCCAGGCAGGTACAAGCCACACGATACCTGGCTCGGGACGTTGGCGGCGAGGGAGGATGCCTTGCGGAACAGGCACATGAGAGCCACTGAATACTGGTCCGAGCACACCAGACGGTTACGCCGACTCGTGGCCGGAGACAGGGTCAGAATCCAGAACCAGATCGGCCCCAACCCCAGGAAATGGGACAAGACTGGCCTGGTAATAGAAGTGCGACAGTTCGATCAATACGTGGTGAAGGTTGACGGTTCAGGCAGAGTGACTCTGCGAAACAGAAAATTTCTGAGGAAATACGTGCCCGTCCAACCGCACAGACGCCGCCTCACCATCGGGGACGGCTCCCACCTTCACCTCTCCAGCCCTGCGCCCGAATTGGAGCAGTGCGCAACCTCACCCCCGAAACCACGCTCCCAGTCCGCAGTCGAGCGATCATCCCCTACCGCCCACCAACCGGTTGGCAACGTAACCTCACCTTCCAGCCCCTCACTTCCACTGCACACCCCACCACGAGGCCTGTCCTCCAGACCAGCTGCGCACCCTCAGCAGTGCCCACCAACACCGTCCCTGGCACCCATTGAGCGCTTCCAGCAACGAGATTCCTCGCAACCTGCTGCTCCAGGTGCTGCGTCCAGGTGTCCTGCTTCTCCAACCGATGCCCCTGCCGTCAGACGCTCCGGACGCGATAGGAAGACACCATGGCAGAACGATTACGATATGACGAACACGCTACATACTACATGAACAACCCCCTTTCGCCATCGACACCCATACCCTGTACCACACTACTACATATGTAAGTCTTTTTTTTCCCCTTTTTTTCACTATACTATATCAAAGACTCGGGGGGAGATATAGAATATTCATTATTATTGATTAGTGTCTTCATGTTGATGCCTTTATTTTTCATGTATGTGTTTATGTTTTGTTTGTGTGTTTCAGAGTTCCATCATTGTTTAGCGTTATGGATATTGGTCAATAAACGTAATAACAAAAAGTGGAATCTTATTTAGTATGAAGTGCCTTTGTTCGTACCTTCTGTCCGGCTCTCGGATTCCTATATTTGTCAGCTAGTTTTGTAATTGCTGGATAGTATTTAGCAGCTGAAATGTGTTGGCTGCGTCTAAAAAATTGGCTCTCTTCTTTGATGTTCGTTTTTTCTGTTCACTCGTTGCGTTCCTTTGAGGGTGGTGGTACCGGCATTTTTTTCCTATTTGCAACTCCCATATCTTGCATAAGTGTTGCAGACTGTAAGATGGTGGAACTTGTATTTCTTATTAAATTTGCAGTATCCACTTGTATAGCACGTGTTGCATAATGTGGGATGTGCATATATGCATTGCCCATCCCGATATCTGCAGTTCCCTTTCGCGTAGTATTTACATGCGATATTTTCTACGCTTCTACTTCTTTTCTTATTATTTTCAAAGTTCTTAATTTTGGCATTATCATTATTTTTCTTTGGCTGTTTATTTTCTACGTTTTTAGTTATCGTCTTATCATTTCGCTCGTTGGACCGTTTGACTACTTCGCAACTTTTACTTATTTCTTTTCTTTCATCTATGTCTTCCTTCCGTATATTGTTTATATTGTTATTCGTTATTATGCTGTTATTCGTTATTTCGTCTTCTCTCTCATCCACCCGGTTTTTCGTTGGGACCATTCCGGACCCAGGTGTCCCCATTATTTCACTCTTTTTTGTAACTTTCGAGACTGCTATCTCCCTTTCTTTAAAGACCGCGAAAGAATTTACGGTCTGTGTACATGCGCCACATAGAAATTTGATCCCCACGACGTGTTTCGCGTTCGAGACAAGTTATTTCCCTATCATTCCAATTCATACAGATAAAGTCATTCAGTCGTTGACAGAAATCACATCTAATCGCTAAGTTTTCCGTTGTTACCAGATTGCACAAATTACAGATTAAGTGATAATTTGGACCCATAGCCATGCTATTCATTAATTAGTGTAAAAAGAAATACCCACACAAATTCTTTATTTATTTATTTTTATTTCTATTTCTTTCCTTTCGATAGTCGAGGGTATTTCGAGGGTTTTCTGACCTTTGCGTTTTATGACCTTTTTTCCTGCCTTGTTTCAAACTTTCGCAAATGCCAACCGTATTTCGTTTTGAATATATACATTAAAACTGGTGATAAATTATGTAAAGTGTATTGCACTTTCTTAATTTTAATGAATTTCACTTTATAATTTATATGCACGGATTCACTGATACTTTATACCCGTTCGGATGTAAACAGAATAAACCGCAGAGTAGATTATTCCCTTCTAATTTGGGTGTTAAATAGAGCAAGACAGCATGTCCATTCACCACAGGGTACAAGCAACTAATATATATTATATATATTATATATATATATATATATATATATATATATATATATATATATATATATATATATATAACCTTACAACCTTACAAAGGTTCCACGTGATGATTTCTCATATATATATATATATATATATATAATATATATATATAATATTATATATATATATATATATATATATATATATATGTTAAACACAGACCGTGCATGGAACAAGGAACTCTTCTGGGAAAATTAAATCCACTATAGTCCGAATAAGTAATGGTAAATGACAAATACCATAGTTTTTCTTTTTCATGATGCTAGCCCGACGTGGGCAACGGGTCTCTCGCAAAGAGGTCCCATAAATATAGCTTCCCTCACCAGCTATCTGCAAAGCAGACAGGATCCAGCTTTGGGACATGGATCTAGGGTTTAAAGCAAGCCTAGTCGGATTAAATAAATCAAAGAAAAAGGGGTAACTATTGTATTTTTAGCCAAAAAAACAAAACTTAAACCTCAACCGGGACATTGAGCGTCCACTTTTCAAGGCACGTAACACGTCCGTTTAATATACACAAACTCAGAATGGTCCCCTGGGAAAATTATGTTAAACACAGACCGTGCGAGAGACCCGTTGCCCACGTCGGGCTAGCATCATGAAAAAGAAAAACTATGGTATTTGTCATTTACCATTACTTATTCGGACTATAGTGGATTTAATTTTCCCAGAAGAGTTCCTTGTTCCATGCACGGTCTGTGTTTAACATATAAGTTTCTCAGGGGACCATTCTGAGTTTGTGTATATATATATATATATATATACCTTATGAACCTTATGTTGTTTCGTGCGTTGGTCTCTCTTCAAACGGAGGTCAAGCTGGTGGCCCCGCCGGTGGCCCCGCCCCGCCTCTATATATACAGGGCGTCCCAAAAAAATGTATACACACTTTAAATACTTATAAAGGCAGTGTTTATTAAAATACATTTCATTTTCAAAATGTAATAGAATCTACAGACATTATTTAATTGTTTTGTCAACGCCTGTTTTCAAACTGACATCCGTTCTGGTCCAGGCACTGCTGATAACGCGAAGCAATGGAATCGCAAACATCACGAAACATTTCGTTTGGTATTTGTGTGCATTCTCGTTCAATGGCTGCTCTCAATTCAGCGACTGTTGCAGGTTTTATAGCGAAGACTTTGTCTTTTAAGTATCCCCATAAAAAAAAGTCTAGTGGTGTGAGGTCTGGTGAACGCGGAGGGTATTCTACGAAACCCCTTCGTCCAATCCACATCCACATCGTGCCAAGTACCACTCGCAATACTCCACTCTTCGGTCCGGATAATCTTCATTAATAGCATGGACTAATCTTGGAATGTAACTTTTCCATTGACAGCGCTTCAAAATGCGTTGGACAGACGATTCTGAAATTCCTACCTCACGACTCGCTTGCCGCACAGATTTTCTTGGACTTTGGTGATACGTTTCCAGTACTCTTTCTTGCTTTGTGGGGCTTGTCGATGTCCGTGGTCTTCCGGAACGCTTCTTGTGGACATTCTGAACAGTTCCATCGGCTTCAAACTTATCTCTAATTCGAGTGATGGTAAGTCGCGTTGGTGGATCTGTTTGAAACTCCCTCCTAAACTGTCTTTGCACTTCAACTGCGTTTTCACACTTCCAGTAGCATTTTAGAATGAATTTCCTTTGTTCAAAGCTTAGTCTGACTGCCATTATTAATTCTAATGGGTTTAACTTGGAAAGAAAGAAACATCAATTGAGCTATCAGCTGTTAAAGTGTGTATACACATTTTTTTGGGACGCCCTGTATATACACTTTGCATTTACAGCAACAATATAAGATCACCCAAACCCGCAGGGAAAAAATTATAAAACTATTTAAAAAGGCTAATTAATTTCAGCTGGTCACAACCAAGCCCTTTTCAAAGCCATAAACTATTTAAAATGTCTAAAAAAGTTATAAAAATCCCGTCCCGAGGAAGAGCTGAAGTTGAAATGACTGTGTTAAGGCATAATCACGGACAGAGAGATGATGGCTGTCGTACGTCTGGCAGTTGACAAAGGCAAAATATTGCCCAGATTTCAAACATTCGAGATGAGAAATCTTTAAGTAAAAACCAATCTTGTACATCTGGCAGGGGTACGTCGAAGCCAATGTCATAACACCGCATCCCGTTGATCAGCGAAGTTAAGCGACATTGGGTCTGGGTAGTAGTTGGATGGGAGACCGTCCTCCGCGTCCAGATTATGTAGCGACCCGTGGTTCCGATCCCACTTAAAGCTGTAGGTCTCCTCCGTCATATGACCTTAGATATTGCGAAGGAGGTTAAACAAACCCAATAATTAACAGTTTTGTACATTCAATACAGTTTACGTATGAAGTTGAGATTAGTGGATCTCTCGTTTTTGGATGTTCTTATTTTAAGAGATCCCAACCAAAGACCTTCTTTCAAAGTATTTAGAAAGCCGACGCATTCAGACAGCTACATTATGCTTTTTCCAATCATTTTCTCTGTACTAAAAAAGGCGTTATTTCGGGTCTCTTTTTGAGAGCTTTCAGGATTTGTGACCCCATTTATCTTGATGAAGTTTTACATATTAAAAGTATATTTATAGGTTTGGGTTATTCCAAATTGTTCATTGAGAAAGCTTATTTCGCCGCTAGGAGATCTTTCTTTTCTCCCAAAACTAGGAATCAGGATAAAAACGTTAACAAAAAGCTTTCCCCACTCTTGCCACGGCAGGTTAAGTTGGTCTCCGCTGTGCCAAATAAAGTGTCTTCGTTCATCCGTCATCCTATGACAAAAGCCTCCAACAATTCTGGCGTAGTTTATGAAATCCCATGTGGAGGCTGTCCTCAAAAATACATCGGGGAGACAACTGATTTTCAGAGAAGGATTAATTCCCACAAACGTGACCTGAGATCGGGTAATACGACGCATTTTATATTTTAGGAGAAAACACCATTTAAAATATAAAGCTATCCTACAGTATGGATAGCTTTATTTTTAACATTTTAAAATATTTTAGGGCAATTTCGGGTCGTGACCGGCTGCCAGATGTACAGGATTGATTTTTACTTAAAGATTTCTCATCTCGAATGTTTGAAATCTGGGCAATATTTTGCCTTTGCCATCTGCCAGACGTACGACAGCCACCATCTCTCTCTGTCCGTGATTATGCCTTAACACAGTCATTTCAACCAGCTCTTTCACGGGACATGAGTTTTATAACTTTTTTAGACATTTTTAGTAGTTTATGGCTTTGAAAAGGGCTTGGTTGTGACCGGCTGAAATTAATTAGCCTTTTTAACCCTTTAAGGACTGAAGGTACAAATTGCTAACGTTTCAAATACAAGCATTCATAACTTAACCCAACAAAAAATTCAGGGCTTAAAGGGTTAAACACTGCTTTATAATTTTTTTCCCTGCGGGTTTGTGATTATATATATATCCTAGATGCATTGGAAGGCAATGACAACTACGATGTTATATACACAGATTTTGCTAAAGCTTTCGATAAATGTGACCATGGTATAATAGCAAATAAAATTAAATATATGGGAATAACAGGCAAAGTGGGAAAATGGATCTACAACTTCCTTAGAGATCGTCTGCAGGTCGTCAAAATTCAAGGTATATCATCATCAGAATTGGAAGTACGCAGCTCAGTATCACAAGGGACAGACTGGCCCCACTCCTATTCATAATCATGTTAACAGACATAGACAGCGGAGTAAACAACAGTATAGTAACATCCTTTGCAGACGATACAAAGATCAGCAGAAAAATCAGCGATGTACATGACGTGGAGGCCTTGCAGAGGGACACGAACAAAATATACAAATGGTCAGAGGACAACATGTCATTCAACGCCGAGAAATTTCAGCTCTTGAGATATGGTAGAAAAGAAAAACTTAAACAGACTGCATATTATGCTCCAGATAGACAGGAAATTCAGAGAAGCACGAAAGCGATTGATCTCGGGATAATAATGACAGATGATGCGAAATTCGAAACACAAAATCAGATAGCGATAAATAAAGCAAAAAGAGTCGCCGGACAGGTACTAAGAACTTTCAAGAGAAGGGACAGGACAGTAATGATTCCCCTGCTAAAAACACTGATTATACCAAAACTTGAATACTGCTCAGTTGTGACGTCCCCATATAAAAAGGAAGAAACTAATAAATTAGAAGAAACGCAAAGGCATTTCATAGCCAAGATTGATGGCTGCAAAGAACTCAACTACTGGGAAAGACTACGTAAACTAAATCTGTACTCACTGGAAAGAAGAAGAGAGAGGTACATCATAATCTACATATGGAAAATGATCGAAAAACTGGTACCAAACCTAAAACTAAACCCAATTACCATTCAAACAACACTGGAAAATAGGAAAGGCAGAATGTGTAGTGTTCCCAAATTAAAGGCCCGACAAGGAACCTCCTCAACCCTGAAGGAAAATAGCTTGGTTGTCAGGGGACCAAGACTTTTCAACCAGCTTCCTAAGGACCTCAGAAACGTAACGGGGGTCAAAGTTGAAGTCTTCAAGAAAAGACTGGATGCCTGGCTCAGGACAGTACCAGATGAGCCGGGCGTGCCTGGCTATGTACGGTGGAGAGCGCAAGAAAGCAACTCGCTCCTCCACCAGGCCAGACCTAGAGGCGGGGCCATCAGCTTGACCTCCGTGTGAAGAGAGACCAACGCACGAAACAACATAAGGTTCATAAGGTAAGGTCTTATGGTGTTCATAAAATTACGCAAGTGAATATCATGGTCATTTCCATATTCACTTCCGTGACTTTATAGCGAATCTTGCCAAGTGATTTCCCTGACCGAATTTAATTTTTTGTGTATCTTAAACGTCCTCCTCCATCCCGTTACAGGCGTCCACACACCTTGTTTTCCTTTTATTATTATATCTCAGACTGTCGATGATTCCACAGACTTTTATCATAAAACTCGCTACTTCAGAATCTATGGTGGAGAAAAGTATCTAAACAGTCTGCAGTAGCCTATGGTTCTTTAGAGTTGTGTTAATTCCATGACCACCATCCAATTTTTTTTCTGTTTTCCCTGAAGTTTCGCAACAAAACTCGATTTTCCCTGACTTCCCAGGTCGCTATGAACCCTGTACATAAGGTAACATCCATTTCTGTCCCATATCCCCCAAAAGAAGTGAAGGGTAGGGGCCAACTCTGAGCTACTTTATTCAATTTTTTTAGGCAGGAAGGAAGAGCCAAGGGTGAATTCCGACAGAAACGAACCCCCTCCCTAATGGAAGGAGAGCCGAAATCAAGGTCCAAAGTTTTTGACATGCTTGGACACCTTGCCTTTGAAAGATTGGAGGTCACAGACAGGAAGAAAGCTGGCCTGATGAAGGTTGTTTCAGAGTTAACCGGTTAAGTAGATGAAAAACTGAAAATACCGACTTACCCTTGCGTTAGTGTTGGACAGGAAAGGGATGTGATGCGTTGGCAGTCTGGTGTTGCAAACTCTCTTTAAAGGTGGAGGCATGCAGTTAGAGTGTTCAGGAGAGCAGTATCCATTATAATAGCGATAGTGAAGAGCGAGGTATTGAAGACAGTCAGTAAGAGGCGGGCAATTGATAAGATGAAAAGCTTTTGGTTCCATCCGGTCATCAAGTAGAGCTGTGTGGGTTGAGCCACCCTGCGTATGTGAAGCGTATTTCATGCAGGTGGGTAAAAGACCCCCTTCCTTTTCAAATGTTCGGTGCGATGATTCCTTATTTCACAAAGGTCAAGCTTGCCGCCCTTCCTCTCGTGTTCCTTAGTTCCTTGTGCAGCTGGTTAAACAGCCTTGATCCTCTCACAACAAAACTATTTTC
This sequence comes from Bathynomus jamesi, assembly GCA_023014485.1. NCBI lineage: Eukaryota > Metazoa > Arthropoda > Malacostraca > Isopoda > Cirolanidae > Bathynomus > Bathynomus jamesi. Next base: position 392,286 of record JAJOZX010003056.1, on the reverse strand, counting down.
CTTCAGGGTTGAGTATGTTCCTTGTCTAGCCTTTAATTTGGGAACATGACATAGTCTTCTTTTTTACTTCCGACTGTTTTTTGGGGGGTTATAGGGTTCAGAGTAAGATTAGAAGCTAGTTCCTCCACTACTTTCCAACTGTAAATAATGGTGTACCTTTCTCTTCTTCTTTTCAGTGAAAATAAGTTTTATTCACTTAACCTTTCCCAGTAATTTAGTTCCTTGCATCCATTGATGTTGGCTGTGAAGCTTCTCTGAATCCCCTCTGGCTGACTAATGTCTTCTTTTTTATAGGGGGATGTTAGGACCAAGCAGTATTCCAACTTGGATATGATCAGTGTTTTCAATAGAGGAATCATTATATTCCTATCCCTTCTTTTAAAGGTTCTCAGTATCTGTCGAGTTGTTCTTTTTGCTCTATTTACTACTATCTTATTTTGTATTTCAAATTTCGCGTCATCAGTTATTGCAACACCTAAATTTTTGGCTTTAGAATTTCTCTGAATTTCCTGTCCATTTGGGATATAGTATTTCATGGACTTTAGGTCCTCCCTTCTTCCGTACGTTAACAGTCGAAATTTCTCAGTGTTAAACTTCATATTGTCGTCTTCCAACCTATTGTAGATTCTGTTCATACCTGTTTGTAGATACCCTACATCCTCTGGTTTTCTTATTTTTCTACTAATCTTTGTGTCATCAGCAAACGATGTTACTGTGCTGTCACTGGTAACGTCCTCATCTATGTCAGTTAGCATGATTATGAAGGACAATGAAGCTAATACTGTTCCTTGTGGTATTGAGCTGAGGACCTCTGATTCTGATGAAGATATTCCTTGAACTGTAACGACTTGTTGCCACTCACTAAGGAAATTATATATCCATTTTCCTACTTTTCCTGTTATTCCCATATATTTCAATTTATATGTTATGATGCCATGGTCACACCTGTGGAACGCCTTGGCAAAGTTTCTGTGTATATCAGATGAGATGTAAACGACACTGGCCTATCGTGTTTGGCCTCGGATCGATCTCCTCGTTTATATATTGGAACTATGTTTGCTCTTTTCAGGATGCTCGGTATTTCTCCCGTCTTGTGATCGTCTCCATATCCAACATACAGTTGGGGCTTAGCGATTGCATTCGTGCAGATATTCATCAGTATGGCATTCCATTTGTCCGGTCTTGCCCCTGAGTGTGCTTTTAGTTTCCATATAGTTTGTGTAATATCATTCATCGTAAAGTCGAAGTCCGTTATACTTTCCCCTTGTAGTAGCCCCCCTTCAAAGAACGCGTTACTATCGCATATCAGTTTATCAGTTTTGGGGATACTGAAAGATGATTCAAACTGAGCTCTTAATATTTCAGATACCTCTGTTTGATCATCAGATAAAGCATTGTCTTCATTTTCCAAAGGTCCGATAGTTGGGTGATTTTTCAATTTCCTTTGCAAAACTATAGAAGTACTTTGAGTTAACTTTTATCGCTTCTATAGCGTCGTCGTCGTCTTTCACTGTATACTTCTCAATTAGGCCTTGTATGACGCAATCTATACTCTGGTTTATTGTTTAATATTTTTCTGAAGTTGTTGTCTTTGCAGTTTCTTAATTTTAGTCACTCTTTTTCTCTTACGAAACATTGATCTTTGTTGCATTTTTGGACATGTCTTTCCATAATTTCCAACGTCTTCTCCTCTAAGGTAATTAGCATTTCTTCCGTTGTATTGGCCTTGGACATTGTTTTCCAATCTATTGCTTCCATACTGGATACAACACCTTCCCAATTTATAGCTTTGGAGTGAAAATTAGAAACTTCGAATGTGCTTCTTTCTATTGTTCGTGTTCTTTCCTTTCCTGTTGGTTTTATGTTGTTATTTCAATAATGTTGTGATCAAATATTATAGTTGGGGCTATTTCTACAGTAAGTTATCAATTGCTGTTGTTTGTGAATACCAAATCTAGGCAGGCAGTTGTTTTTTGTATTTTGTTATTGCTTGTGTGTTAACATAAATTTATAGGCTAGAGCTAGGAACATTTTTGCCTGCTCCTGGTCTTCCCGTGTGACCCCTTGTCTAGGTGTATGCGTATATTTTTTTCTATCCATTTATATTTCATAAATGGAAAATTATTATCACCATAGAGAAAAATATTTGGGGTTGGAGAGTAGTTCTTTTAACCAGTTTCTGAACTATGTAATGGGATCTGAGAATTTTGAAGTTGGCGTCTTCGGGTGTCTGTACATTACAATTAATACCATATTTAATTTTTCAACTTTTGCTGCTACACATTCTACGTAGCTCTTTGAAGTCCTTTCTGCCAGATGTCTTTCACGTGTGTAAAAAGCACATCCTCCTTTCTCGCTGTTCTGTCAGCTCAGAGTATGTTATAGTTGCCAATTTGTATTTCTTTTTTATCGTAATTTATCAGTTACATAAAGTGGGATGTGCAATTTGTGCATAGATGCATTGCCCATCCCGGTATCTGCAGTGCCCTTTTGCATAATATTCACATACGATATTTTCTACGTTCTAATTCTTGTGGTCTGTTTATTTTGTTTTTAGTTTTGGTCGTCATTTGATCATCATCATCATCATCATTTTTATTATTATCGTTATCATTTTCTACGTTTCCAGTTCTTGTCGGCCGTTCATTTCTATGTTTTTAGTTTTTGTCATCTTTTTATCATTATCCTCGTCAGGCAGTTTTACCATATCGCAGATTTTATTTCTCTTTTCTTTCTTTTACAGTAATGTCTTCTTTCCGTGTTATATTTTCAGCAGCGACAGCAACTCAGTTGGGGGGGGTGAAGAAACTGCGGAGCCGGTACAGCACCCCTAACCTCTTAGAAATTGTTTTAGAAAGAGTATATGTGATCTTTCGAGGAAAGATCACGAGAAAAGGAAGGATTGAGTTGTGTATTGTTGAAGATTGTCGGGTAGTCGCGTGGAAGGTTGTGTCGAGGAGATATATGAAAGAACTGGGTTTTCTCTGCCTCAGTCACAGATAGTAGAAAGATCAGAGGTCAAGTGTGCCATAGCTGTTCCTCGCGAAGAATGGAGTGACTGTTGAGAGGGACGCTTTGTGAAGTGGGTGGAGAAGTGAAGGGTGGAGTCATCGGCATAGGAGTGTATAAGACAGGAAGTGCGACTTAAAAGATCATTAATAAATAAAAAAAAAGAGGGTGACAGGAAAGAACCCTGAGGAACACCATCATCAATAGCATTAAGAGAACAGTGACCAACTACAACCGCAGGTGTAGATCGGCCAGAATGGAAATCAGAGATGAAGCCCCAGATAGAAGGAGCGAAATCAAAGGAGGGCAGTTTGGAAATTAAGGATTTGTGCCACACGCTATCAAAAAGTGTTGACATGTCTAGCACAATAGCAAAGGTTTCAACGAAATCCCGAAAGGAGGACGACCAAGAATCAAGAGATATATGCAAGACAGTAGAGCGTCCCTTGCCGAACCCATACTGACGATCTGAAAGAAGACTGAGTAGAAAGATGTTTAATAATGTTAATATTAAGTATAGCTTAAACTCTTTAGAAAGGAAAGAAATCGAAGCAATTGGACGGTAGTTCAAGGGTCAATTAAGAACGGTCACACTTCTTTGGAACAGACTGAATGAGATCAAACTTCCAGCAGGAAGGAAAAATACTAGATGAAAGACAAAGACAAGAGAGTTTGACTAAAAAGGGTGTCAGCAAAGAAGCACAGTTCTTGAGAACAGGAGGAGGGACGACACGAGGACCATACCCCTTCCTAGAGTTGAGCTCAGATAGGGCAGAAAGAACATCTTTGGGAGAGATCCTAATTCAGACAATTGAGTCAGAGGGGAGGAAGAGATGGAGAAACAGCACCGGAATCGTCCAGGGTTGGGTTGGAAGCGAAAGTTTGAGCGAAGATTTCAGCTTTATCAGGAGTAGAGACGACAACTGAGTCTTCAGAATGAAAAAGAAGAGGGAAAGAAGTAGTAGTAAAGTTGTTGGAGAGGTTCTTGGCTAAGTGGCAGAAAGAGCAAAAAGAATTAGAATTAGATAGGTTTTCGCATTTTCGTCTGCTGAAGGAATTTTTGGCAATCGAAGAACAGATTTTGTGTGATTCGGGGCAAAAATATAAGCATAGTAGGAGTCACGAGTTGCACTGCAACGGTACCTTCTGAAAGCTTCTTCTCTGCTGCAGATATCATTAAAACAAACAGTCAAACCAAGGGTTTTTTTTTTGTTTTTTTTGTTTTTGTTTTTTGAATCAGTAGTGGGAAAAGAATATGGTTTGTACGCCTCCATACTCGCAAGAATTACCACCGTGATTTGCTCAGCGCATTCGGAGGGGCCCTGGCCACGGAAGCAGTAATCTTGCATGGAAATTGAAAGAAGTACTGTGTAAGAGACTCCGAATCGGTGGTGCCAAAGGCTAACTGGAGCGATAGGGCAGAAAACATAAGATTGTGGTCAGAGGAGCCCAACGGAAAAAAGTCTGACAAAGTAAGAAGATGGGTGAGATGTGAAAAATAAATCCAGAATGTTGGGCCTATCTCCAAGACGATGGGGGATACGAGTAAGGTGCTGTTCAATCTGCTCTAGGTCATTCAGGATAGAAAAGTTGTAGGCTAGTTCAGCAGGGACAGTGAAATGGGAGGAAAGCCAAAGGTGGTGGTGAACATTGGAATCTCCTAAAATGGAGATTTCAGCAAAAGGAGAGTGGGATAGAATGTATTCCACTTTAGAAATGAGGTAATCGAAGAATTTTGGATAGAATTCGGAAAAAGGTAGACAGCGCAAATATATTTAGTTTGAGACTGGCATGTAAGCTGTAGCCAGAGTGTGTTGAATCTGAATGATTCAAGTTCAGGAATAGAGAAGTTAGATCGTTGCATACATATACGCAACATACACCTTTGAAATGGAATTGAGTATAGAGAAAGAAAGAGGGTACAGAAAAGGGCTTGGTTGTCGTCGGAGTGCTCAACACTCAACAGATTGGAAATATGAGGAAAGGCCACGAATGTTGCAGAAGTTTATGAAAAGAGAATCAGACAGAGGTCCAGGACATCTCAAATGGGTGGTAGCAGAACCAGCCCGGCTGCCAGGTTCTGCGTTCACGGTATACCGAGGGAGCCAGAATTTGGGACATTTATGGTCCCCCTCTCCAGGGGAGTCCAAGGCTTTTAAAATCAACGCCATTTTTTTACAATTTTGAAAAGATTGTATAGTGTGTAAGATGCATATATGTCTCAATGGAACTCCTTCCTCTTTTTGTTACTGAGCATCCATGAATTTTTCATTGCAGGAAGAACGACGCGTACTTCAAATTTTTTCTGCGGATCTGTTGAAAAGCACACGCATCCTCTAGGGGTCCTCGGACCCCCATTTGCGGAACACTACTTTAAAGGAACTACTAGGGTTAATAACAGGAGCCTTTCTTTAGATGGATCTTTTAAAATTACAGTCCTAACTGGATCATCGTAAGGGTTACGACAATGATACGCATTCAATATTTAACTGACCACTAAAATCAATATTACAATAATATAAATTTGGGCTTCCTAAATAAAACGTAGGCTATACATCAATAATAATAATGCTATATATATATATATATATATATATATATATATATATATATATATATATATATATATATATAAACCTGAAAATTTTAAAAGTGGTTTGATGAAATCCATCGCGAGGGAATTTCGATAGCATCTCTTTCGATATAGTTGAAGTAACACAATTACAAAGACAAACAGAGATGAGACTCGATCAGGTTTCACTTGGCTATTAGTTCTTTGGTATTCTCAATTGATTTTATGACCGGGCCCATTTTGGACCAAACATAACAGGATTGAGGCTTATAACAAACTGTTGCGTACGGGGATGATCTGTCCTTAAAATAGTCTGAAGGCGCATGGCACACAAATCGGAGATATTCCAGTTTACGTGGTACATCCTCTTCTGGGCCTAAAATAAAGTAGCAGCTTAATTTTTGGAGCGTACGAATAGTACAATATTCATTATTATCTCAAATATAAATTAGTGCATTACAAAAGTAATATACCACTTACAGGCCAATGTACAGGGTGTCTCAAAAGTCACTATCTATTTCGGTGACATTAGATGTTTTTTTTAAAAATGCTATGCTGGCATAAAGATATGTACTTCTGGAGCAAATTTGTGTATTTAAAAAAAGTTAATTGGTTTATTTCGAATTTTGTGTAATTTATAAATTTATCTTGACATGCTTGAACAATTCCTCGAACCTCAACTTCTTACAGATGGCATTCTTGACACAGTAGTTTTTCAGCAGGATGGAGCACCGTGCCATTATGCAATAATTGTACGTGATTATCTTGACAGACGCTTCCCCGGTCGCTGGATTGGTCGTGGAGGAACACAACCACGGGCAGCACGTTCACCCGATTTAACACCATTAGATTTTTTCGCCTGGGGTTTCATTAAGTCTAAGGTGTACACTGGTAGAAGAATTAGTGATGTAGCCGAACTTCGAAATCGTATTACCGATGCAGTTCAGAAAATAACACCTCAAATGCTGGAAAGTGTGTTCCGGGAAACAACTTATCGCTTTGAGCTCTGTAGAGACACTGATGGTCGCCATGTGGAGAGAGAGAAATAAATAGCACTAATTCTTTGTGGCACTTACTTTGAAATAAATATATTTTTCATGTCTTAAACCAGTTTTTCGTAATTCCCATTATTTTTCAAAATAGATAGTGACTTTTGAGACACCCTGTATATTTAACAATGTACAAATTCCTAAAAAACTACTTAAACTCTAAGTTTGTTTGAAAACTTGTTTGAAAATAATGTCGAGGTTGTTTAACATCCTTCGTAACATTGTCGCAAACTCAATAAAAGAAAATAACAACAGGATACTCTCGGTTGTTTAAATCTGACTACGTCAAATGAACTCAGTTTGCAATGAGGACCCTTGCTCCATTTCTTAGGAAATTAATCGAAACTGATAACAGGATATAAACTCGCAAATAAAGGAGGAAAGTGACATACACAATAGTGATCTGCGGAACATATTCATGTAATAATAATTAACCCTTCAAAGAGGATGCATTAAAGATTTTTAATGTATCCACTTTCAGTATCTAAAAGACTTTTGCACAAAAGCAAATCTAAGTGAAAATTGGCTGCTAAAGTACTGTAAATACTTCTTTCAAGTTAGTGAAAAGTTATATTCTACATGCTTTTAGTTAATAGGGCAAGACAAATTATGAAAAGTGTGAAGCAGATTGTCAATTAAGCTAATAGTTGAAGAAAGCTTCGTACAACTAACCAAAGCTAATGGTTAGCTAATGACATAAACCTACCCAAGTTTTTATTTGAAAATATACTTCCAAAGTAGGTGAAAACGAAAGCTAAAGCACGAGAAAATCCTACTTCTAAAAGCTGACGATACTCCAAAAACAGTGTGCATAACTTGCACATATTAAGGCAAATTCCCACGCCTGTATAAATCTGAATAAATAGAGGTAAAAGCAAAATAGTTACAAATGGGTATGGCAATAATACACGTACCCCTTCATCAATTGAACATTAATAGATAAGTTTTTAAATTTTTTGTCTTAAATGTAAAACTTTCCATAATGAATTATCTTGTATTTGTGACAATAATAATTTCACATTTTTCCTAACCAATGTGAAATGCTTTCACATACGCATACAACATCTACGCATCAGTTTCCGGACATCGTGAAGGCATGTAGAGGGGATACTAGAGGCCAGTGGTAAGTGATCATATGAAATTTTAAAGCATTCAAAAACTGATTTTTAAATCCTATATGGTTACCATGTTCAAGCATTTAAAGGTGTATACTCGTATATATATATATATATATATTGGATAGCAAAGTTGAGTAGCAAATGCGCCTTGGTGGTGTAGTGGTTAGTGTCGCTGACTACGAATCCATCAGCCACGGGTTCGAGACCCGGTGAAGGCAGCCAGCATGCAGCAAAACCCAGCTGTTCATCCTTCCACACAATAAAGAAAGTGGTTGGTAGATAAATGGGTACCCTAGGTGGCCTAGTGGTTAAGACGCTGGGCTGCTGGTGGGGTGTGGTTTGGATTCCATGATAAAATGTACGTCTAAGGTGGAGTGAAAAGCTTGACCTTCGTCAGAATGAACAATTTGGGCGGAAGCTAGCCAAATATTATATCACACAACACACACACACACATATATATATATATATATATATATATATACTGGGTGATCCAGATAAATGGGACCCATAAAAAAAAGCCAAATATTCTTAATATTTAATTCCTTTCATAAAAACTATATATCATTCGAAAGAGTAGAGTTACAAGTTTATTATGAAATATTTATTTTTTAAAAATGACTCCTTTCAAATGTGCTCCATTAGTTGCCAAGCATTCCAGTGTTCTCGCTTGTAAGTTCTGCATCACTTTTGCAAGTGTGCGGTGGTATGGCTTGTATCTCATTTGTGATGGCGGCCTTCAATTCTTGCAAGGTCGTTGGGTTATTTCTGTAGACCCTACTCTTTAAATATCCCCAGAGATAATAATCTAAGGGAGAAAAATCCGGAGACCTTGCGGGCCATTCAACGTCTCCAAATCTGGAGATTAACTCGCTGGAAACGTTTGACGCAAAACTGCCATGCAGTTCCTCGTGGTATGGCAGGTAGCTCCGTCTTGTTGGAACCAGTGGTTTTCTAGACATAGATCTCTTAATTTAGGAATAAGGAAATCGGTCAACATTTTTTCGTAGCGATCACCATTTACAGTGACCGTGTTTCCGGTGGAATCCTCGAAAAAGTACGGCCCTATGATCTGAGATGCAGTAAGACCACACCAAACAGTTACACGCTGACTATGCAACGGGACTTCGGTAATATTCAATGGATTTTCTGTTGCCCAGAAACGACAATTTTGTTTGTTTACAGTTCCATTCAAGTGAAAATGGGCTTCGTCTGACATAATCAAAGTTGCTAGAAAATTGGTGGTGTCATTTACCTTCTGTTGGATCCATTGACAGAATTGTCGTCTTCGTGCGAAATCTCCATCGTTTAGTTGTTGCACTGTTTGAATTTTATATGGAAAGAGCATTAAATTTTGCTTGAATATACGGTGTGTTGTTCCATATCCAACTCCTAACAGCTGAGAAGCACGTCTGATGCTTATGTTAGGATTATCCTGTACAATTTCATGAGTTCTGTTAATGATCTCGTCTATCCTTGCTGTGCGCACTCTTCCAGTTGGTTTTCTTTTTCCAATGCTGCCAGTTAGGGAAAAATTTCTGACACACCGACGGATTACTTTCTTAGAAGGTGATTTTGACATCTGAAAATTTGTCTTGAAAGATCTTTGAGGTGAAACTACACTTCTTCCATGCTCATAATATTGCTCAGTTATGAAACGCAGCTGTTCCACAGTCCATGCAGTCATCTTGAAGGGTTAGTTTTAACTAACACTTTTATTTTGTTTTTTATCTTATCTTGTCTTGTATTGTCAAAACCTATACAATCCTGTACAACTTGTAACTATCCTCTTTCGAATGATGCGTATGATTTTATAAAAGGACTTATACTTTAAGAGTTACAGGGGTTTCTTTTAGGTCCCATTCTCTGGATCACCCTTTATATATATATATATATATATATATATATATATATATATATATATATATATATATATATATATATTATATATATATAATATATATATATATATATATATATGATGAATAAACCACGAAGGAAAAAGAAACACAAAGGGGTGCTCAAGCGCTTTCGTCTAATGACATCCTCAGGAACACTGGAGTGAAAGGACAGATCAAGGCAATATATAGGTTACAAAAATAAACATACATACATACACATTCACATATATATACATATATATATATATACATATATATATATATATATAATATATACATATATATAGTAAGCATAGAAAAAATTGTGGGAGGAGCCAACATTTATATGGTCACAGAAGAATAAAGAAATAAAAATAAATATAAATAAAATTGAGAAAAAATTAATTACAAAATAGTGCCTTAGTGATATATATGTCACAGCCTAAATAATCATAAAGAAATAAACAGGCAAATAAAAAAAACCCATAAATACATATACATACATATATTATATATATATACATATATATACACATATATATATATATATATATATATATATAAAGACACTTTTAGCACTTTGGCCGACCTTCCATATAAATTCAAATGGCTTTTTTATGGAACAGGTCACAAAAGAATAAAGAAATAAAAATAATATAAATATTGTAAGTAGAGTCTACCAATTCAAGCTCACTAAGGCACTATTTTGTAATTAATTTTTTCTCAATTTATATTTATATTTATTTTTATTTCTTTATTCTTCTGTGACCATATAAATGTTGGCTCCTCCCACAATTTTTTTCTATGCTTACTATATATATGTATATATTTATAATATATATATATATGTATATATATATATATGTATATATATGTGAATGTGTATGTATGTATGTTTATTTTTGTAACCTATATATTGCCTTGATCTGTCCTTTCACTCCAGTGTTCCTGAGGATGTCATTAGACGAAAGCGCTTGAGCACCCCTTTGTGTTTCTTTTTCCTTCGTGGTTTTATTCATCATAAATACTTTTCACGTGTCACTTTCGTGAAATAATTTTTCATATATATATATATATATATATATATATATATATATATATATATATATATATATATATATATATATATATATATATATATATATATATATATATATATATTCCAATTTAATTTTCAAATAATTTTATAGGAACATCAATTTGCTCCTTAGTTTTACATTTCTTAACTAAACATTATACTTAGGCTGACCATATTTCCTTGAGACAAAAAAGGGACGGGGATTATGTAATATTCTGTATTCATGAAAAAGTAAGTACATAAACATATTGAGCTTACAATTATTCTTCAGTGACAGGGACGGCCAGGAAATATAAAACAAACGGTACGTATGGTCAGCCTAATTATACTGTACTATTAGGCTCATGTACTTATCTTCTAATATTGTATATATATTTTTGGGTATGATGATGAGATTTTCAGTGAACATTTATGTACATACTTTTTTCCTAATTCTAATTTACTTGGCTTTTTGTTTTACGAATTACCGTATTTCCCGGCGTATAACGCGCACTTTTTTTCCCCCCAAAATACTCCAAAAATCACCCTGCGTTAAAATTAACTCGTTAAAATTGTACATGTGAAGTGAGGTAGGAGGTATATTGTTACCTAAATTTTGATTTTCCTAAATTTTCTCTTCAAAATTAGGGTGCGCGTTATACGCCGGGAAATACGGTAATGATATCAGTAGATTCTAATTAGAAATTAATTTAAAAAATGGCTCAACACTGTCAATCCACTGGAAACGGTGTTCGACACCCACCTATTATAGAAATAGCTGTACAAAGTTGACTTAATTTAGAGTTGGGCAGGAACTTAATAATAATCTTAAGTTGTATTTCATAATCTAGACGTAGAGAACGGACAACCATACAATTTTGACTTACCTACCCAGACCCAATGTCGTTTAACTTCGCTGACAGATGTAAATACTTGAATTAACTGGAACTGAATTTAAAATCAATCTCCTTTTATATTTCATAATGTAAGCAGATTTTCTCCATACATAATAAATTATTTAAAAGTAATTATTGCTTTTATACATATACGATGCAAACCCACAAGGAAACAAAAATTATTCCAAGGCCTTTCGTGTATTCAGAAGAACACCTCGTCAGGGAATACATGAAAGGCCTTGGAATAATTTTTCTTTCTCCTTGTGGGTTTACATCATTCATTCATTTCACGTGTTTGTGAAATTCATTATATATATAGTGTATAATATATATATATATATTTTTTTTTTTCTCTCTAATTTACCGCTGATTCGTACCTATAGAAAGCGGTACATATCTCGGCGAGGCAGTAGGTGGGTGGTGTTACTGTGCTGGGGGTGGTAGACTAGGGGAGTGAGTAAGGGTCAGTTGCTGGATAGTGGGTAGGAGGGGTATGGTTTTAGATGCGATGGAGCAGATGGGAGTGAGTAAGGAAGAAAATCGCTTCCGTTGAAAAGTGGGGACCTTCGGCGAGTATGGATCGTAGACGGTCGGGTATGGGATTTTCGGCCGAGAGAGGGAAACACCTGCGACGAAAAGCGGACAACTTTGGGCATTCCACCAGGTGTATGACAGTGATAGAGGTATGGCAGGTAGGGCAAAGCGGGGCTGGCGATTTCGCCATAAGGTGTCCGTGAGTGATGCGGGTGTGGCTTAGGCGGAGGCGGGCTAGGATTACTTCTTTATGGCGGGACCGGTGGAATGAGGAAGCCAAGTATCTTATTTGTGGCTTGATCATGTGGAGTTTATTTTGTGTGGCCTGGTCCCATTCCCGCTGCCATATGGAACGGAAGTGGGAGCGGAAAGTCGGGAAGTCGGAGAAGGGGAGGGGTCGGGAGGAGGCCGGCAGTGAGCAGGCCGTCTTTGCCGTGCGGTCCGCCTCCTCGTTACCCTGGATGCCGACATGAGCCGGGACCCAGCAGAAGGCGACTGTCTTGTGTTGGAAGGTCGTTAAAAAGTGGAAGGTTTGCTGGATGGTACAGACGAGCGGGTGAGGAGAGTTAAATCTTTCTAGGGAGAGAAGTGCGCTTTGGGAATCTGAATAAATGACGAAAGAGCTGGCAGAGTGGGTGCGCACAATATCGAGGGCCTCCGTAATCGCGAAAAGTTCCGCCGAAAAAACGGAGGCCTCGCGGGGCAGGCCGACGCCCCGGGAAAGCGGCTGGGACAGAATCACCGCTGAGGAGGCCACACCAGCTTCCGAGCGGGAACCATCTGTGTAAATGGCGACTGCGTCCGGGTGTTGGGTTGCGTGTTCGCGGAAGAGTGACCTGTATATCATGGCGCTCGTGGTATTCTTCGGTAGGGCACACAGATCCTTGCAAAACTTGATAGGGGTGAGGATCCAGGGGGGTAGATGCTGAATGAAATGGGGATAACTGAGGGGGCGGGCATGTTGAAAAGATCAAGGAAAGAGCGGACCACTTCAGTGAAGTGCCAGCTCCGTCCCTGAGGTGGTAGTTCTGAAACCGCCGTGCCCAGAAGCGAAGAAGGTAGCCTCTGTGCACGGAGGTATGTCCTCATGAGGAGTAGACCCCGTCGGAGGGCGAGAGGGAGATGATCGCATTCCACTGGAGGCTGGAGGCTGGGGAGGAGCGGAAAGCACCGGTGGCGAGGCGGAGGCCTCTATTAAGTACCGGGTCCAGGATACGGAGGCGGGCGTTGGAGGCTGAACCGTAAACTGCACTACCATAGTCCAGCTTCGACTGTACTATGGAAGTGTAAAGGCGAAGAAGAGCGTCGATCTGCACCCCATGTGGTGTGGGAGGTGATCCAGGAGAGCGAGGGGGCGTCGAAGGGATTGCTTTAGGTGCTTGAGATGGGGAACCCAATTGAGCCGTCGGTCTAGGGTCATGCCCAGAAAACGCGTGGAGGGTACCACCTCAAGAGGACTGCCGTATAATGTGACAGAGGGTAGAGGAAGGGTTGTGGGTCTTCTTCTACTGAAGAGCATACACTTGGACTTAGGGATGGAGAGGCGGAAACCCACCGACGTCGCCCACCTTTCCACCCGGTAGATGGCGAGCTGCATTTGTCGTTGAACGACGGACGGTTCTCGCCCTGCGAAGTAGATCGCAAGGTCATCCGCGTAAATGGAAGAGCGGATGGTGGGTGGAAGGCATTGTGAGACCGTGTTCATCACGACGGAGAAGCAGAGAACACTGAGGATGCTTCCCTGTGGGACCCCGTCCTCCTGCACGAAGGTGTCAGAGAGGACTGAGCCCACCCGGACTTTAAAGGTCCGGGAGGAAAGGAAGCCCCTGATGAAGGTCGGCATGGCTCCGACGAGGCCCAGATGTCGGAGCTGACCGAGGATCATTGCTCGACGGGTGGTGTCATAGGCCTTCTGGATGTCGAAAAAAATTGACAGTACGAACTGTCCATTGTCGAAGGCATCCTGTATGTCTCGGCTGAGAAGCAGGAGGGGATCAGTGGTGGAGCGGAATTGTCTGAAGCCGGACTGGGTAGCCGGGAAGGAATTGCTATTTTCAAGGACGAACGATAATCGCGTAGCGACCATTTTCTCGAGGATTTTGCAGGCACAACACGTCAGGGCGATGGGTCTGTAGTTTGTGGGGTCCAGGGAATCTTTGCCGGGTTTGGGGATAGGGATGACGTGGGCCTCCTTCCACCTAGAGGGGAAGGCGCCCTCTATCCATATGCGATTGTATAGGTCTAGCAGGAAAATCTGTAAGGTAGTGTGGATGTGCTGGATCATGCCGTACGGAATACCGTCCGGACCGGGACAAGGGGATCGTCGAGAGGCCAGTGCCGCCTGTAGTTCACGCATGGTAAACAATCGGTTGTAGGTGCTGTCTATGGACGGTGGAGAGGGGCTATCGTCAGGGGCGGGTACGGAATCGGCTGCAGAGGAAGAAACGGCGGCGAAGGTAGAAGCGAGGTGGTTTGCCACCGACTTGGGCTCTCATAGGAGTCTGTCATTAGTCCGGAGGAGGAGGGGACATGTCGCCTCTCGACACCCCGTACCTTCTTCCAGATGGTAGCCGAAGGTGTGGTGGCGGTGATGCCGGACACAAAGGCACGCCAAGAGGCTCGGCGCGCTGTCTTCATTGTGCGGCGGGCGATGGCCCTGGCCCGCTGCATCTCCGTGCGATGGATGGGGAGTCGCGTCCGGTAGAAGCGCCGAGTTGCCTTCTTCTTGGCGCGCACGGCCTCCGCGCACTCCGGGGTCCACCAAGGCACCCGTCGGGCGCGGGGGTAGGCGGAGGATCGTGGTACGCTAGTGCTTGCAGCCGCTAGAACGATGCACTCGTCGATGGATGGGAAGTGGGCAGTTGTAAGGGTTGTATGCGTGTTGCCGCGGAAGCGGGCCCAATTCGCGTTGGTAGTAACCCACCTTACCGGTACCCGAACAGTCTGGTCGGGTCGATTGAGCGTGAGTTGAATGGGGAAATGGTCACTTCCATGGTCCTCTCGGAGGACTTGCCACGTGAAATCTAGGAGGGCATCAGTTGAAACGAGGGACAGGTCTATACAGGATGGAGTGCAGGTGGTGGCATGGTAGAATGTAGGAAAGCCATCATTGAGGCACTCGAAGGAGAGCTCGGTCATGACAGATATCAGGGTTGGGGCCATATAGGTGGTGTGTGTCGCCCCACAAGGGGTGGCGACTATTGAAATCGCCCAGTAGTAGGAAGGGCCTGGGTTGTTGTACGACTTCCACCAGGTCGTCGCGGAGACTTGAGCGTGGGGGGGGAGTAGATTGAGCAGACGGTGTACTGTCTATCCAGGGAGAGCCGGGCGGCAATCACCTGTAGCGGGGACCGATGGAGAGATTGTGGAAGGGGACTGCGTGGTGTACGAGAATGCAGCTCCCCTTCGAGTGCAGGTAGGAGGCGGGGCGATGCAAGAATAACCAGTAGGGCAGGGCATGGGCCTGGTCCCCAGGATTAGCTCCTGGAGACACACACACCGGACGGGAAGTGGCAATCAAGGAGTTAAGGCCTTCATAGTTCGCGAATATTCTTCTACAGTTCCAGTGGACTATTGTGGTTTTCGGAGAATCCATTAGTTGATGAAGGGGGATGGGTAAAGGTGTAGGCGCTAGGAGGTTGGAGTGTGAAGGGAGATCTGGAGTTCGCGAAATTGAAGGATAGGTCGGGAGCATGGCTAGCTATCCACCGTTCACCAGGGAAGGAATCGGTCGGCCTGTCGAACCCCGCGGAGGTTGCGGGGTCGAGTCGGCCGAGCGAGACCGGAGGCGTGGATCACGGCAGAGGAACGTCGTGGGCTGAGGGGGTCAGAAGTGTTTTGACGGGCTTCTGTGGTCGGGCCAGGAGGGGGCACGTTAACGTCAAAAGTGGCGCCACCCCGCCTGTCCGGGGTCTGACGGCGGACCGTAGGTGGCGACAGGGGGTACCAGAAGGACCGGGCGGGTGGGAGGGAGGGTGTACTCAGGGTGGCTGACAAGGAGGGGGCAGGTACTATGGGGGTGGAAGGAGGTGAATCAGAGTGGTCTCGTGGAGGGGTGGAGAAGATGGCACCAGGAGGCAAGGGCAGATCCATGAGACTCGTGGGCGCGGCCGAGCTCCCCTCGGTCACACCGTGCAGCTGCGCCAGGGCTGCATCCACTGGATCCTCGGGAGAGAGGATATTGTTCAGATTGGGTCTCGTCGTAGGGTGCGGATCATGGATTTCAGCTACTATTGTCAGAGTCTGTGTGGGTAGAGTGGTGGGACTTCTGCGGTGGGGAGAGATGGACATAGTAGACGTAGTGGGCGGTGTGAAGGTCCGAGCCGTCTTCTTGGTTCTTGGGGAAGAGGGGGAGACACGTTGGAAGGCTGGAGGGTCTGGCGACTCGCTCCGGCGTCTCCGCCTCGACGGCTTGCTCCGGGCTGCAGGTTCGGGCGTGTGCAGAGAGTACTGGGAAGGCAGGGTTTGAGGTGGATGGGACCTGGGTGTCCTGGTCCAAGACTCCTGGGGGGTTCGTGGCAGGTGAGGTGCGGGAAGGGGAGGGATGGTGGGGGGGACAGGAGACCGTCGGGTCCTGCGAGGATTTTCTTTCGGGGGTCCGGGAGCAGTGGCTGGGGGGGTTTCGGCGGCAGGCCAGGGCGGCGTGCCGAGATGATAGAGCCGAGAGCAGCGGCATAAGACACCCCCGGCCTCACCTCCCGACTCCGCACCCTGTCTCGTGCCTCACGGGGGCTAAGGAAGTCCGTTACTTGTAGGCCTCGGACCTCCTCGAACTTGAAGAAAAGGCATTCGCGGGATGAAGAGGGGTGTGCGCCTTCACAATTAGAGCATTTGGGTGTATTGGGGCACCTGTCAGGGTGAGCGAGTTGTCCACAGTGAACACACAGTTGATGTGGCTGTCGACAAACGGAGCTAACGTGTCCAAACTTATTGCATTTAAAGCAACGGGTCGGGTCCGGGATTTATGGGCGGATAGAAAACTCGCATGACGCGCGGTCTCCCATACCCCATACAATGCGGTCGGGGGGGATTAAGGTATTGAAAGTAAGGAGCAGACGTGGGGTGGGGGAGGAGGTGCCTCCCTGTCGGGATGTGAAGCGATAAATCTTAGTGACTCCTTGGGGTGCGAGGTCCTCCAGGAGCTCGTTCACTGCGATCGACAATAGGCGGGTGGCGTAAATAGTGCCCTGACTCTGGTTCAGGCGGGGGGGTGGGGAAATGGACACCGATCATCCAAGGACCTCAGTGACGGAGAGTAGGGTTTTTGTCTCTGCGGCTGAACGTGATTTTACGAGGAGGGAGCCATCCCTCTGTGGGCGTACGTCGTAGCGGCTGGAGTTGCTGTGGGTTCGGATCGCCTGGAACGTCCGTTCAGAGTTGGTCGGGAGGGACCCAGATATAGGCCGAATCACCAGGAATTTGTGGATACTTGGAAGGGAGAGGGAGGCTGTAGAGTCGAAGTGGACTGGGATATTCAATGGTCGATAGGACGGCCGTGAATGCCGGCTCCACCATCCGCCGCGGGGCTCTCTCCGTGGGGAGGTGGGCTGACGGCGGGTGAGGGGGGCATATGGGGAGAGCAAGAAGCCGGGTTGTGGGGGCAAGTCCTCGGTGGAACTTGACTTGCCTGGAAGTGGCTGAGGTGGGCTGGGGCGAGACCCCTGCTCCAGAGTGTGTAGGTCCAAGGGCATAGTCGAGGGACGGACTGGGGTCGGCAACGGAAAAAGAGAGTGCAAGCGTTCCGCTTCCACAGGGGGTCAACCCATCAGGTTGCGGTCTTCCAGTGGTAGAGGACTCGAGGGCCTGGTTGCCCACCACCCGAGTGTTGAGAGAAGGAGTAGTCGTAAGCCGAGGGGGAGAAGTATCCATAGCGAACAAAAGAGAACTTCATCCCCGCGCGCATCCAGCCACCACCGACTCCAACAAGGGAAAGGCGAATCGTGGGCACACTTGGTCCCACCATGGCCGTAACTACCTATGAGGTCACCGAGGTCCGGACCTCGGTAATTATTTCCTAAAAAAAAAAAAAGACAACCGTGAAATATTGCTGCAGCTTTAATAAAAGTATTTTTGCTAACAGGTCCCTTTGTACAGTATTTAATTATAGACAAGGGTTTTGTGTTTAGTGTATAGCTTGGGTTGTGTTTGTAGATGTCATTTTGGTCTGAATTTTGCTCGTCCCGCCGCGCTCAAAAAAAATCTGGACCTCACTAATTTCTAAACCCTAGTTACGGCCCTGGGTCCCACCGCCAATAGATGTCACGCAGGGGAGATACACCCGTACCTAGTCCCTGTGCCTGAAAGGCGGCCACTCTCATCCAACGCGCGGTGAAAAGTGGCAGGGACAGGGCTTGGGTTTGGTTGAAAAGCGACAAGGGTGCAGGGCAACCACCTCCCACACCCAAGGGCCGAGGAAGGGGTCAAAATCAAGGTCCAAAAAACAACGCCAAAAAAGAGAGAGAAGCCAGAAAGAATGGGTGAAAGGAGAAAGAAAAAGAAAAAGCAGGAGATCAGCCGGGTCCCCAAACGGGTCCAATGGTCCACGAAGGCAGAGAAGGCCCTTACACCGAAGAAAGGTGTATTCCCACATTCGCCACAGAGGGACACGCCCTATCGCTCCGGACAAAGCAAAGGGGGATATATATATATATATATATATTATATATATCCCCGCAAGGGGGTTCTAAGCTCGTGCTCTTGAGTGCTCTTTGTGCTCGTTTGTACGTGCTTGTTCCTGGAGGTTTCACGTGCGCCCTCCCGGCCCTAGCACCCAAGGATGATGGGGCTCGACCCTGCAGTCCTTGTCATCCTTGGTCTTTTTCCACTTCGACTGTCCCCTCCACCCTTTCTTTTTCCTCTGTCTTTCCTCTCACTTTTTCTTTGTTTTTCCGCTGAGATATGCCCTTTAAATAGAGGCGAATCGGTTCTTCCTGAACTAAAAAAAAAAAAAAAAAATATATATATATATATATATATATTAACAGTAATTTAACTATTTACAGCTGTTTCCTAGATATAAGTAAGGCATATGATAGAGTGAACCACAATATTTTATTTAAAAAACTAAAAGACAGGAAGGTTCCCATATACATATTAAATTTATTGATATTTTGGTATTCCCACCTATCTTTTACCGTTAGGTGGGGCATTGTACTATCCGAATGTTTTGGCTCCTCTAGCGGGGTGAGACAAGGCTCCTTGCTCTCCCCTATGCTGTTTAATGTGTATATTGATGGATTAGTTGCTTCACTTAATGAGGCAACAGTTCTGGCAGAACCCTAAATTTGCTGAAAAACAGGTCTTTTAGACTCTTACATAAATTACCTGCGGAGATGCTCAGCTTCACAAATGTTTGCTACCCGCAATGTCCCGAGCTTTCCGGAGGTAACAAGATGTGCTCAATACAGTCTAATGCAAAGAATTAAAAAATCAATCAACCTGATTATCCATGAGTCCTGCCATTTATCCTCTAAGTTATA
This sequence comes from Bathynomus jamesi, assembly GCA_023014485.1. NCBI lineage: Eukaryota > Metazoa > Arthropoda > Malacostraca > Isopoda > Cirolanidae > Bathynomus > Bathynomus jamesi. The sequence continues at coordinate 372,693 of JAJOZX010003056.1, read as the reverse complement.
AAATTCTTAGTACGAAAATGTCTGTTTGTAGCTCCACTTCGAGATTACTGTATCTAATCAACTGTATACAAAGGTGGGCAGGACCGAGTTCCAAAAGGACCGAACTCCAGGAACTCGGTGCGAGAAAGTAGGTCCTTTTCTCAGTGAGGACCAAAATGAGGAGCGACGGTCCATTTTTAAGCAATTCCGGACGGTCTTTTTTAGTGATTTTAGTGTGTTTAGTGATTATTTGAAGTTCTAAAGAAGATGGATCGTTTCCTCCAGAAGACTCAGAAAGAGACTGAGACTGAACTGAAACTTGTTTCAACACCTGGAGGAGACGAAGAATCTACTGATGTTAATGCTTCAACTTCAAGTCAAGCAACTGGAGCTCCTAGCGGAAGAACTGAACCCGGCAATCTCTGGCCGTACCTGGACAAATACTTTGAATACCTGGGCCCCAAGGGTGAGCAGAACCTGGAGTACAAGTGCTTGCTGTGCCTGCCGAACAAGAACATCCTCTCGACAAGCAACAAGAGCCAAAACAACCTCAAGCGACGTCTCCAGGCGCCACCCTCACGTCCAGAACCAGTTCGACCAGTGCATCAAGGATGGGGTGGAGCTCCAGAAAAAGAAGAAGCGGCGAGGAGACCCTCAGGAGCGCCCCGACGACAAGAGGCAGAGGACCATGGTTCAGCCGACTATACGGGAGGCCATGGCTGGACCGTCCAGAGTCACCAAGGCTCTCTTTGAAGAGGTCAGTAAATTCAATTAAAAATCTTACAACTTTGTCTAGAAGTATTTATAATCATTAAATTACACTCAAATGTCAGTCAGTTATGATGAAACGTAACAAATTTTTATTTCTTTTTAATTAGTTGATCACCTTATTTGTGGGCAACATGTTGCCTCTCGACGTCGTCGACTCCGATTCGTGGAAGGACTTTGTTAGCACCTGTGTCCCTGGCCAACACTCCATTTCTAGGAGGACGCTTACCAGGCGTATTGAAGACGGGTATTTTTTGTTTGGCTATTTAAATTCATTCTTGATAACAGTATTTTCTTTTCTTTTTGTGATGAGCGATGACATTATAATTTTTTACTTTACTTTTGTCTTTTAATAAACTTTTTAAGGTTTGACGAGAAGAGACAGCACCTGAGGGACGTCCTCAACTCTGTACAGTCGGTCTCTACTACGGCAGACGCTTGGACATGTGCCCACAAGTATGTTTAAATTTTAATTAATTTACTTTTTACTTCAATCAAAAAGAAACTAATAAACTGTGAGTTTATTTTAATCAATTTATTACAATGCTGTGAAAATATAAATTATAATACTACATTTCAATTCAAAGCATTCCATTTTATTTAAGGTCGTACATGGGGATGACTGTACACTGGATTGACCAGGCCACCCTCCTCAGGCAGAAGGCAGTCTTGGCATGCAGATGACTCACCGGATGACACACCTTCGAGGTCCTTGCGAAGGAGATGTACAAGGTCCTCTTCGACTTCGCCATCGAGTCCAAGGTCTGCAGGACTACTACTGACAATGGCAGCAACTTCATCAAGGCATTTAAGCAAGCAGATTTTTTTTTTTAAATTTCTTCATTCAAATTTTTTGACTTTTAAATCTTTACATTTTTAATTTTTTCTATAACATTGAATAAAAAAAATATAATAATTGTGTTTCATTGTGCAGTGTCTTTGGCAAAACGGATGAGGAGCTGCCTGAGGAGGTCCAGGAAGAGGAGGAAGAAGGTGTGGGGCGTCCCGATGATGAGGACGTCGTTCAGATTGAGGATCTGGCATCGCTTTTGGAAGGTAAATTATGGATTATTTATTGATTTTTTTTTCACTTTTTACAAGTCTTGTAAGGTATTTTCTTTTCACTCAAATATATTATTGAATAAATTGAACATTTCTTTTTAGCCGGTGCCACGGAGGATCCTGAATACATCCTGCCGAAGCACACAAGGTGCGCCGCCCACACCCTGAACCTAGTGGCCACCTCCGACGCTGACAAGGCCCTGAAGAACTCACCATCCTACAGGAAGGCGTACCGGACCGCCTTTGGTAAAGCTACGGAGCTGTGGAACAAGCAGTCAAGAAGTTCACAAGCCTCAAACACCATCAAGGCCGAGATAGGGATGCAGCTGACTGTCCCCACCGTTACGAGATGGAACTCCGTCTACGACGGGGTGTCCCGCCTGGTCGACATCTTCGGAGACAGGGAGAAGCTTCATGGACTACACCAGACGTGCAACATTCTTGGGGTGCCTTCGTTCTCGTCTGGTGAGCAATATACATATTCGATTTTTTTACTTTTCCTTTTGAAAAAGTAAAAAGTAAAAAGTACAATATAAAAAGTTTAAGTACAGGACTAAAATATTAACTTTTTTCAGCTGATATCAACTTCTTCAGAGAGTATCTTGAGGTGATGAAGCCGGTCTGTAAGGCCTTAGACATCCTGCAAGGGGAGGACAAGGCATACATGGGGGCACTCCTGCCCACCCTGGCCATCTCTCTCAAAATGTTGAAGGAGCAGATGGAAAGCAGCGATGTCAAGATGTGTCAGCCACTGGTATTAGCTGTCAGGGATGGGATCAAACGTCGGTTTGGTCCCCATTTTGAGGATATGGACTTCCTCCTGGCAGCTGCGCTACACCCCAAGTTCAAATTGGGCTGGGTGAGGCTGGTGGAGGATGACGTCATGTATGACGTCAAGGAGATCAAGGCCAAGGTGAAGAAGCAGATGATGTCTATGGTGGAGAGGATTCTGGCAAGAGCGGACTCAGGCAAGGACACCAGCAGCAGCGAGGGTGAGAATGACCAGGACAATGACGATTTCTTTGAGGCTCTCTACGAGGGCGGGGAGAAGACGAAGGAGACCGGGACCAAGTTGGTGGAGACATTTCTCAGCGAGAGGCCTGTGAAACCCTTCATCTTCAACAAGGACTCGTTCCCCAGCCCGGCATTGAAGGACTTGTTCATCAAGTTTAACACGCCTATCCCATCCAGTGCCGCCGTGGAGAGGCTCTTCTCTTTGGGGAAGGACGTCCTCAAGCCGAAAAGGTCAGGGCTCAGTGACAGCCATTTTGAAATGCTAGTCTTCTTGAAGGGAAACTCAAGCATTTAACTTAACTTTTTTCATCATTTATGTACGTATTGTATTAATTATAATTTACGTTAATAAAATTAAAGATTTCCGGTGTCTTTAATTTCATCTTTCATTTTAATCAAATTTTTCACTTTTATTATATATAAGGACCGAGGACCGAGTCGTTCCTAGGTCCTATCTTCAGAAAGGACCGGGACCATCGGTCCAGTTTGAGGCAAGGACCGGGACCGGGACCGTCAGTCCTTTTTGAGGCAAGGACCGGGACCATCAGTCCTTTTTGAGGCAAGGACCGGGACTGGGACCGTCGGTCCTTTTTGATGCCCAGGTGCCCACCTTTGACTGTATATATTTCTATCCTGAGTATGTGAACTATCACTGTATTAATAATATTCATCATATGGACTGCAGTCTGCCAATAAACCTTTTCATTTTCATATATATGAAAATGAAAATGTTTATTGGCAGACTATAGTCCATATGACAAATATATTGAGGTTCTGAATGTAGTAGGCTAGGTGTAAGCTGTAAACCCTAGATCCTGTCCCAATGCTGGATCCTATCTGCTTTGCAGATAGCTGGTGAGGGAAACTATATTTTGGGGCCTCTTTGCGAGTAACCCGGTGCCCACATTGGGCTTTCCATCATGAAAAAGAAAAAACTATAGTATTTGTCATTTATCATTACTTATTTGAACAATAGCGGATCTAATTTCCCAGAAGAGGTCCTTGTTCCATGCGCAGTCTGTGTTTAACATATAAGTTTCTCATGGGACCATTCTGAGTTTGTATATATATATATATATATATATTTAATTTACCGCCGATTCGTACCTTGTGAAAGTGGTACATATCTTGGCGAGGCAGTGGGTGGGTGGTGTTACTGAGTTGGGGATAGTAGACTAGTGGGGTGAGTAAGGTTCAGTTGCTGGATAGTGGGTAGGAGGGGTATGGTCTTAGACATGATAAAGCAGATGGGAATGAGTGAGGAAAAGGAAAATCATTTCCGCTGAAAAATGGGGGCCTTCGGTGAGTCTGGATTGTAACGCTTGGGTATGGGAATTCTGGACAAGAGAGGGAAACACCTGCGACGAAGAGCGGACAGGTTTGGGCATTCGACCAGGAGATGTACGACAGTGATAGGGGTATGGCAGGTAGGGCAGAGCGGGGCTGGTGATTTAGCCATAAGGTGACCATGAGTAATGCGTGTGTGTTCTAGGCGGAGACGGGCTAGAATCACTTCTTTATGGTGGGACTGGTGGAATGAGGGGGCCCAGTATCCTAATTGCGGTTTAATCTTGTGGAGTTTGTTTTGTGTGGCCTGGTCCCATTCCCACTGCCAGATCAGATGGAGTGGAGAGTCGGGAAGAAGTCTGAGAAAGGGAGGGGCCGGGGGAAGGCCAGCAGTAAGCAGGACGTCTTTGCTGTGCGGTCCGCCTCCTTGTTACCCTGGATGCCGACATGTGCCAGGACCCAGCAGAAGGCGATTGTTTTGTGTTGGAAGGCTGTTAAAAGGTGGAAAGTTTGCTGGATGGTACAGACGAGTGGATGAGGGGGGTTAAATCTCTCTAGGGAGAGAAATGCTCTTTGGGAATATGAATAAATGACCAAAGAGCTGGCAGAGTTGGGTGCGCACAATGTCGAGGGCCTTCATAATTGCGAAGAGTTCTGCCGAGAAAACGGAGGCTTTGAAAAAGCGGCTGAGCCAATATTACCACTGAGGTGGCCGTACCAGCCTCCGAGCAGGAACCATCTGTATAAATGGGGACTGTGTCCAGGTGTTGGGTTGTGTGTTCTTGGAAGAGTGACCTGTATACTCCAGCTTGACCTGCCAAGGGGGACTCTGTGGAATTTAAGTCCGCTAATGCCACGAGCTTCTCCCACATGATCTTCATTCCTAGTGCTCAATCAGTGCAAACAAAAGCAATGTTTATAACAAAAAAATATGTGAACACTAGCGTCAGCACTTGTGCAGGTATTGGGGAAGAAAAAGCCTTGTCCAAATTCACTTCAATAAGCAAACCTCCCAGCCAAAAACAAATCCCTAATAAAGAGAAAAAAACAAAAACAAACATTTAGAGACCATCCCCCCAGCACTGCCATCAGTGGACCCACAGGAATCAATGAGTGCAATGATGCCAGAAAAGGGAGCAAAATTAACAATGATAATAATTAAGGTTCTAAAATTTTGGGATATGTACAGCAAAGCTGGGCACTTGCGGTATTTTTTGCGGTACTGCGGTACTACTGCACTACCAAACCGGTACCGCATAACGCAGTACCGCAAAGGATCGCTGAAAGTACAGCAGTACTGCTACCGCATTCAAATTTCCCGCGGTACTTTCCGCGGTACCGACAAACACGACTTTTCAAAAAATTAACACTTTTTTTGAAGTAAACCTTATTACAGGAGTACAGTAAGACGAATGCTGCGTGTGTTGCATCAGCCTAACTCTAGACACGTTAAGTTTTCGTTCAGAACATGTTACATTGCCATCCTATCACAACGCCTCAGTGCAGTGCTTGCTTTTGAGCCGGTTGCACGTGTGTTACATTTCTGTGACAAAGATCGATTTTTAGCCATTATGGCAGAAAGTTCAGGTGCGAAATCGGCGATATGCAATTTCTGAAAATATGTGCTATTACTTGTTGTTCTTGTGTGCAGTACCGCGGAACGCACCAGGGGGACCTGAAAAAGTACCGCAGTACCGCGTAACGCACTGGGCATGCTGAGGTACCGCAGTACCGCGTAATGCACCCCAAAATTTTGGTACCGCGCCCACCACTGATGTACAGTATTTGCATTAATATGTTGCTCATAAGGCAGTTAAAGGTACAATTTAGTTCACAGCCTGAGAAAGCTCAAAATCCATTGTGATGCATATTGATAACTGAAGTTAGATTTTTCAACAAGGTCTTTATAAAGGAAATCAGGCATTCAAAAATGATTATGATATTTACATGATAATTTTAAGTGATCCAAATATGTGAGACATGGTTCTTATAGCTAATAGTTAAGCAATACAAAACACCAATGGTAAAAAGACTATAGGATCATCTACCACACCATCAAGGAGAAGTGAAATGCTTTCCCATCTCTAGAAATGGGCACATTGCCTCAAAGTTCTGACTATTCTCTATACTGTGAGAATTTCAAATCTGTTATAATCAATTAAAAGAGAAGAAAAACATCTTTAGTAACTCTGAAGGCCTGGCTTTCTAAGAAAGCTCTGGCCCAGTGGGGATTACTGAAACCTCCCAGGCCCTACTGAGGGGTTTGGGAGCTCTCAGGAATCCTTCCCAATAGTGGAGTTCCCACCAACTTGGGGTGTTAACCACACCATCTCAATGTTAATGATGATTGATTTTCACTTACTATAATCAAGAGAGAGTAATACTACACTTTTATCTTAGGTACACTTCTGTATGTCTAAAGAAAACTATTCTGTTGCTATAATATCAGAGCTGTACCTTATAATTTTCACAATAGCTTTGGTTTGGTCTTTTTTTTTTCAAAGTTGATTGTCAGTATTTTTTACAATACTTATGTCTATGAGGAAAGAGTTTTCTTATTTTAAATTTTTGCAGATGAATCACAGAAAGATTTGAATTAATTTTAGAGCATTATCTTGTATTATGTTTTAAGGTACATTTTAAAGCAGCCTACAATTACACCATAAATTAGAAACTCAATATATATATAAAATTATAGAGAATCTGGGGAGAAAGAACGTTGTGTGCTTACTCAAGGGTGTAGTTCTGGGATGTACAAATTATTATAAAGTAAAAGTAAAGTAACTGCCTTAAAGTACCTTAAAATATAAAATTAAAAAGTGTTTAATGAAAGAACAATTATTTTGTAAAAAATTAGTGATTGAATGGCTTAAAATGAACTAAAACTTATTTTTGTTGTGCTAATGAAGCTAGATATATGGGTTATTATTAAAATAAAATTATCTTTGGTAATGTATAATAGTTTTTTTAAAACCAAGCAGAGTGCAGGAGATGAGGGTCTATAATTCACTAAAGCCAGTTCATTTTCAGCAAACTGATATGTCCAATTCCCAAGTTTTTATCCATTAAAGCATTATATTAAAATATTCTAATGCACAATGTATGAATACATGAATTATTTTAATTTATTGGTAATTATTTATAAATACCTAGTTGGTTTTTCAAGTGGGCTTTTTTGAAAAAACCCAGGTGGGGAAAACCAGGTCACCCACTTTCGTGCCAACTCTAGTTGGCACCCAAAAAACCACTGAAATTTTCAGTGGGCTTTCAGGTTTTTCGTCCGAGATGTTTATTTTAAAATAATTGAAATTTTTCTGATTACTACAGTCTTCAATTGTAGCTAATTCGAATGATTTGGCATGTTGATTATTTCAAGTAAGCTGACTTATAAAACAATTCTTAAATTATGCAATGTGTAAATAAAGATTATGAAAAATTGAAAAGTTATTAAAAAGGATTTGCACCCATTGGGTCATTTGACACATTGCTCCAACCATCCTGAATTAAAATTACAGTAGAATTGACTAAGTCGTTTTTCATTGAATCCAGTACTTCATTATTCACTTTGATTAGCGAGTCATCAGATAATTTTTTTCTGCTTGGAGGACAATAGCCTGGTCTTAAATTTTGGACCCATTTAATAAATTCTTTATTCTCTACTACTACAAATGGAATATTTTCTGAAAAGAAAAATCTGACCATTTGCAAATCTAGTTGTTCTTTTTGATCTACAGTTGTTCTAACCACATATTACATTATCTGACCTTGTGTTTTCTTGGCTGGAGTAGAATGAAAAAATGGTATGGAAGATTCAGAAGTGGTTGAAGTGAATGAAGTCTCACTACTGTGAATTGTAGTGTCATTATGAACCAGGCTTTCATATGATTTGCTTGAAGAGGGTCTACTCTCAAAACTGCCATGTCTATGTGTGGGAGGAGGAGTTGCTGATGTAGCTGTATTTGTAAGCTCATCTGCTTCATCATCACGAGCCTGTACCCATTTTTTATTGCATCAATCTAAGTGATGTTCCACTCATTCTATTTTTTTTGAAAATACACATCTGCAGTATTTGCACCAAACTCTACTTGGTTGGTCACTCAAAATTTCTACTTCATCCCATTCAGCAGCTTTAAGTGTGCCACCAGTATGTGCAGGTCTAACTTTAGGCATTATTAAATAGATATTAATTAACTAAAACTGATCTCTGAAAAAAAGATGTGCAAAAATAAGAATAATGTCTACTGTCTAACAAATTGTAATAAAAATTCAGAAAAAAACACTACTGTGTTGATTCAAAATAGAACAAAAGCCACACTTTATGTTAAATGAAGACACCATATGTTTTGACAGCACACTGCTATCTTTTTCAGTTGAAAGTGACCTTAAAAACTGAAACAAAATATATAAATTATAAAAATCATAGCTGTAACTTTAATTTAAATTATGAAACCCAAAAACCATTTGGGTTTTCAATGAAAAACCCAGGTTTTTACCAACCCTGGTAGATGCTGTATGAAATGGGGGTAACTGAGGGGGGTGGGCATGTTGGAAAGGTCAAGGAAAAAGTGGACTGCTTCAGTGAAGTGCCAGCTCCTTCCCTGGGGTGAGAGTTCAGAAATCGCTGCGCATAGAAGCGAAGAGGGTAGTCTCTGTGCATGGAGTAAGTGAAAGATCTATGGAGGAAATGAAACTATGCCAGTCTGGAGGTGAAAACCTGTGGGCTGGCTGGTGTTAAGGAGACAGACAGGAGTAGTTAAGAGAAGGGAGATCACAATGCCACCCCACTAATTGGTGACTGTATCACCCGACAGAGAATGGTGGGCATTGAAGTCTCCCAGGAGGAGGAATGGTGCAAGAAGCTGTAAAAGGATGACAAAGATCATTAACAGAAACTTCCTGTGATGGGGGGGGAGATATAAGGAGCAGATTGAATATAATCAGTCAAGAAAAACCTGGGTCACAACAGCCTGGAGAGGAATGTGGAGGGGAAGGAAAGTAGATGGCACGTCAGATTGAACAAAGATGGCCGTACCACCATGGGGGGCTGCATTGGGGAAGACAGGGAGAGGTATGATGAAAATCTGCAGAGAGGGTGCAAGGGGCAAACCCTAAGTTGGGTCTCTCCTGAATAAGGAGAACGTCCTTCCAATTAGGAAGGCCTCAACAATTCCATTGAAGGATAGCAGCCATCAGGAGTGGAATACAGCTGAGTGTGAGTGATGTAATCAGGCAAGACTTAGAAGTGTGATAAGAAGAGCGAGCAGACAAAATGGGGAGGGGGGGGTTAAGGAAGGGGTGGTCGAAGAATGGATGAAAGGAGATGGAGGAAATTTAATTTTCAGGGGAGGTCGGGGAATGCGAGAATAGGGGTATGAAGCAGGATGGGATCAATCCTATATCTGGTGTGAGGGTGGAGGTGGAGATGACAGGGCCATTGGGAGTTCAAGGAGGGAGTGGGGCGGTGGAGAAGTGAGGGAGGGTAGATGTCGGCTTGAACTTGAATTTTGGAAGCCGCATGGCTACCATCAGGAATGGAAGAGGGAAAAGGATGGTCACGAAGAGAAATGGGAACTCAGAGAACTGGCGGAAGAGGGAGTGAAAGGATGAGGAGATGGGGGACCTGAGCAAAGAAGCTTGGCAGAGGGACCCAAACACTGGGGGCTGGGATGGGTCATTTAACAGAAGAGTGAGGAGGGGAGGAGGGCCCTTATGGAAAAACTATATATGCTTATAACATGGTATCATATATGGTACCTTTACTTCTTAATTAAATATAAATTATTAATTGAATTAAATATCTACAAAATTGCCTCAGGATTGGCGACATAGCCTACTGGGAATGAAAATAATTGCCATACATACATAGAACCTAATATGGAGGCAGTGGGCCCACCCAACCACAAGAAAATTTATTATTTCATGTACAAAATTTTCCACTGCTGACTCATGAAAATTACTTCGAGAGAAGAGTCAACAAACTATGCAAAATCAGCAAATAATAAAAGAACGAAGATTTATATTATATTAGCAGCTTGCTCGGAGCTTGCTTATGTTAAGCCCTGCTTTTAAGCAAGGAAGATATACTTTATCTTCCTATAAGTTCTGAGTGAATAACATGTGATATAAACCTAATAATGCAAAAGGATAGGCCTATTCCTTCAGGTATTTAAGTGTAATGAATGCCTATATTAATTACATCAAATAAACTCATTGTGTAACTCCATCGTACAATGGCCCTACATCAAAAAACATCGTTGCGTCCTACAAACAGAAACGAGGCTCAACAAAATAATAAGGTAAGGCAATTGCTTTCTTTACCATCAGGCAGTGCTAAAGTACCAAAGGCAAATAAATTTAACATTAACCTATAAAAACACTACTTAATGAGGTCAGATTCCCGGACTGACAGGACCTCACGCTCAAATAAATAGGTCAGACAGAAAGAAGAGGAACAGGCTTGGTCATCTCCACAGTTGGTGCAGCAGAGAGGATTGGAGCAGGAGGAACTATGCGTTGGAGACGTGCAATTAACACAAATGCTAGAGGAACCTCAACATCTCACTGACGTGTGTGAATCTCTCACAAGTAAAACACTGGTGCAGTCTGGAGATATAATGGCAGACCAGAAATTGGAGATAATGGGTCCTAATTTTCTCAGGTAACTGGGAATGAGCAAAAGTCAGGATCAATAAGGGGGTTGGAATCCTTGCCTCCTGGACCATATGGAGAGGGGGGGGGGGGGGGTAAACACGGGTCACCTTCTGAGAGAACTGGGTGAGAAGATCCGACTCAGAGTATTTCAAACAACGGGGGGCATGAACTACACCCGTATAAGTGTTAAAGGAAGAGTGGGGGAGACAGTCCAGGGGAGCAGAAGCCAGGGTCAAGGACGAAATCTTCTGGTACTGGGCTCTGGAGGAGACTTCCACCACAAGAGAGCCATCATTCTGGGATCACATCTGTCAGTGATCACCACAATGGGAAGTGTAGTCATCATAAACCTCAAAAACATCCTGCTGAGAGAGGAGGAGGAGAGGCAGAAGAACTGAAAACAAGAAACCGAGGGTAGTCAGGGTCAGAGCTGTCAGCTTTTATGAAGATGTCAAGAGACTTGGGGAGATAAGACGTACAAGAAGTCTTAGAGCGAGGAGGACACAAATTTTCTGCAGCCAGTGGTAGAGGATTCGAGGACCTGGTCACTAGGGTGGCCCACTTTTCAATTTTTTTTGAAAAGTATAGGTGATCGTGGTTTTTCCCATTATTTGGTACTATACTAGCACATTGGTACCATTTTTACAAAAATTGATCAATATTTAGGGGTCTCGCATCGACCTTGAAATTACTAGTTTTACTTTTTAAAATGCATACTTTTTAACTTTTTACTGAATCAAGATAAATCATTAAGTATGGATGTTTTCTGAATCCTCTTAATGAGAGAAGTCATTTGGTCTGCCTTCCAATGTCATACGACTAACGGTTTAAAGGTTGTGCCTGTATACAGGTAATACCAATGTGCTAGTATAGTGCCAAATAATGGGAAAAACCACGATCACCTATGCTTTTCAAAAAAATGAGTCACCATACCCGGGCAGAATGTATAATGTATATAGGTAATTAGAAAATGCACTATGCCTGTGCCAGGTACCTAACCTATTTCTTTTTTTGCAGATCATAACATTTTGAAATTCTGTCTGAGTTCCTCATCCTTTGTCATGGACAAATTGATGGCAACCATAACTGGAAGAACTCTTGAAGCTACAAATAGAGTCATCAAAAGGAAAGGTGAAAATAACATCGCTACCTTCTCTAAGATCGGCCTCAGAAATTTTTTTAGTTGGCCAACCATCGTCCTCCATCAGTGGTAGCAAATTGCCAACAACACGGCAGGTTTTGCAATACTTCTTCAGTGTTATCCAGTACACTGCTAACAGGAAAGACACATTCAAAGAAACCGTAAACAATGTCTTAAAGCAAAAAACTTCACTTTTTTTACGTGAAGGTCAAAATATGAGAATAAAAACCCACTCTAATAGACAGAGTTTATTTCCACGACAGTTTCGACGCCCACTGGCATCCTCCTCGGGTGGATACAGAAACACAAATGAAACAAAACAAGAGGGAAAAACAGTTCAGGGATCGACCGTTAAGAAATTTGCACCTTACATTGCCGGCTTAGAAAGAGTAAAACCGTTGACGAAAGAATTTAAGTTTGCTTTGGCGTTCAAATATTCGTCTACCGTGAAAAGTAAATTGGTTAGGAATAACGTTGCAAAAGAGGAACAAGCCTGTGTCTACAGCATTCCCTGTAAAAGTTGTGATTTAGTATACGTGGGAGAAACTGGAAGAAATATTGAAACCCGTATCAAAGAACACAAATATGCCTTCAGAAGTTGTAATACTAATAATGCCATTTTTTATCACGCTAGCCAAAATAATCATGCTATAGATTGGGAATCAAGTAAGGTACTTTATAAATGTAATAATTATGTCAAAAGAAAAATAATAGAATCTGTGTGTATAGAAAAAGTAGATAATTTTAATTTGTGCGAAGGTACTTATAAGTTAGACCCTTTAATGAGATTCTTGGTCAATAAATCCCTTACGGAGTCGTGGGAACGTGTTCGAACCTAAGTGTGAATTTCTTAAATGTCTCTGGATTGGAATGTTTCCTTACTCGCTTTTAGTAAATGTAATAATGGAAGTAATTAATGTGGAAATAAATATATGCAGTAATTATGTCAAAACATTAGGATCTGTATGTATAGAATAAGAAGATATTTTTAATTTGTGGAAATGTAGTTATAAGCTGACCCTGTAATAAAATGCCCTTCTGGTTTCGGGAGAACGATATCTAACCTAGGTGCGAATTTCTCAATGGTCTCTGGATTATTTCCCAATCGCCTTTTTTCATTCGTTTTTCGGTTTATAATTTCTGTATAATAAACAACAATGTAATAACCAATGTAATAATAAATTTATAATTTCTGTAATTAATAATTATGCAATATTAAATGTAATAAATTTAATTATAAATGTAATAATTATGTAAAAATAATAGAATCTGTATGTTTAGAACAGGAAGATAGTTTTAAAAATTTGTGCGAATGTACTTAATGAAAATGCCCCTCCTGTCTCGAGAGAATGGAATCCAACCTAGGTGCGAATTTCTTAACGGTCGATCCCTGAACTGTTTTTTCCCTCTTGTTTTGTTTCATTTGTGTTTCTGTATCCACCCGAGGAGGATGCCAGTGGGCGTCGAAACTGTCGTGGAAATAAACTCTGTCTATTAGAGTGGGTTTTTATTCTCATAATGTCTTAAAGTTTTGGAACATGGCCCGCATTAAAACAATCACAAAGCTCAACTGTGAACGGAAGCTAGAGGCATTGTGGAAAGAGTGGCACTTACTCCAAAAGAGCAGAAAATGAGAAACTGACGCCGGAGGAAAATGGCAGAAGTTTTCGGACAGTGTGGACAAGCTGTGGGATATCAGAGCATCTGACGCTGTCGAAGATATAAAGAAGAATCGACTGCTGTCCGACAAGGACAAGAAAGAAGACATTGACTTCTACCTCGATCAACGTGGTCCTCAGGTGGCAACGATGAGTGGGAACGATAAAGTTTTCGCTGTAAAAAGAAAGCTACAGGAAGGAAGAAAATGTCCTCACCAGGAGCCGCAAACCTCAAAGTGTGCATACGAAACCAGAGATGAGGCCATGGTTATTGTTGTTGTTTAGCCGATCAGCCCACCCTGCTCAAGCAAGCCGGCGGCACGCAGGTAACCGATCGCCCTCCCCGGAGTGGACCAGAGGTTCAGCGCACTAGTGATGTTGTGTTGTGTTCGTTGTTGTGCTAGAGCGGTACAGTCTGTCATAATGTGTTCAATTGTTTGTGGTGTGTCCTGGCACAGGTGGCAGGTGTCGTCTATGGAGTTGTCTAGTCTGTGTTTATATGTCCGTAAGTTGGGGTGATGTCCACATCGGAATCGTGCTAAGTTAACTCGATCCAATCTGCTCAGGCTGATCTCTGACCTGTTCATGGGTGGCGGCTTCGCACCTAGGACCGCATTCGGACCGAGTCGTGTCAGTGCTTTGTGGGTTAGGTGTGTGTGTATGTGTTTTCTGTACTGTGTGATGTCTGTGGGGCGTGGTATGGAATGGAGTGGAGTATTTGGTTATAATGTCTCTCTGGTGTTACCTTAATGGTGCGAGGTGTTGGTGCATGATTGTACATGTAGTGGCAAGGGTGTTGTGGGTTAGTTGTCGCTGCTGCCATGAATTGTGTTCCCCTCATGTCTAAATGTTCCCTAACTTTTAGTATTTTTGTTTCTGTGTGCAGGTGTTCTATTGGAGGAATGAGAATGAGGCCATGGAGAATGATGATACTGGCATGTCAGGAGAGTCGGAGACAGAACTAGCGCTCCCACTGCCGAAAGAGTAGGCTGACCATATTTCCTTGAGACAAAAACGGGACATTGGGATGGCAAAAAAGGGACGGGGGTTATGTAATATTCTGTATTCATGAAAAAGTAAGTACATAAACATATTGAGCTTACAATTATTCTTCAGTGACAGAACCCATAAAAAAAATGGTACGTATGGTCAGCCTACGAAAGATCCAAGTGTGTCTGTCAATCTTCCTCGCCGCATCCTTAATGCACCTGCTGTCATGGAAGTGGCTGATCATTTCCGCATGTCCAATAATCAGGTGCGTATTGTGTATAGTATTCATCGATAGTGTCAGTTTTAAAGTGTCCCATAACCCACATGTATTCTTGACAGTTTCCTTTCCACTTTCCATTCTCTACATAGGTAGTAAGCATTGTGGCTGCTATCACACATTCGGTGGATCCACCAGCAGACCTCAATCAGTTCAGCATCTCGAAAGAAACGGCTCGCCGGGGAAGTGTGTCACATCGCCGTGAAGTGGTGATGGCTGTGAAGGACTCCTTCATGCCACCGAGGCACACTGTTGTCCACTGGGATGGCAAAATGGTCAAGGTCAGTTGATTAAGTTTTCATAGCTATCAATTTAGTAATGAGATTCATGAAGCATAATGTCAATTAAAAAGAGAACTGAATGTGAACAAAAATAGGTTACTTTACAACCATGAAATTGAAATATATGGCACGTGTTTCAGAACTTCCTTGGAACGGTGGAGCACCACCAAGCAATTCTCATCTCCGGGGCTCCTCATTGCACAGAAGGAAAGTTGCTGTCAGTCCCAGCTGTTGCTGATGGCACTGGACTGTCGCAGGCGTGGGCAACCATACATGCTCTCGAAGATTGGGGATGTGAGGAAAGTGTCATCGGACTCTGCTTCGACACCATGTCCACCAACACGGGGAGGGTGCAGGGTGCAGTTGCCTGGCTGGAAAAAATGCTCGGGCGACCGCTACTCCAGCTGGGATGCCATCATCATGTCCTACAGCTTATCGTGGGGGCAGTAGCCATCACCCTGCTCGGAAGGACTATGGCACCAACTGATCCTTTGTTTCAGCAGTTGAAGAGAAGGTTAGTTCATTTTTTGTGCAAGGTAAAGTTAGGACACACATGATATTCCACTAGTTTATAAAACAGCAAGCCAAACCGGAACTTCAGAGTTTTCTCACACAGTTTTCTTGTTTATTATTTTTGAAGATGGGATGAGCTCGATCTCTCGACCTACTGCAAGCTGCAGGTCAAGAATCTGGCGGAGAGTACGTGGCTAATAGAACTCTGGGACGCGGTGGTCAGCTTCCTGAGCACAGCTTCTGGTTTCGGCAGAGACGATTACCGGGAAGTGGCAGAGATCACGCTCCTGGTACTCGGGACACAACCATGCCGTGGCATTCACCTCATGCGCCCAGGAGCCTACCACCACGCAAGATGGATGGCTAAAGTTAGTATTTTCAAACAAAAATAATCTAGAGATGTTTAAATGTTATTCAAAGATAAACATTTCATTATAACACAAACAAAGTAATTAGTAACAATAAACCTGTCTTACTTACAATGGTGCCTATTCTGTTTCAGGTCATCTACTACACAAAACTGCTGATGTTCAGTAGGCAGCTGGAGCTCGATGCTGAGCTGGTCGACAAACTGCACAGGATCGTGGTGTTCATCGCTCTTCTGTACGTACCAGCTTGGTTGGCGGCCCCTGTAGCAGCTGATGCGCCGTTGAATGACCTGGTACTATACCCGCGTTTTCTGAGGTATAGGGCAGTGGACCACGAGGTGGCAGAAGCGTCACTGGCAGTGATGAGGTGGCACTTCTGGTATCTGAGGCCTCAGACCATCATCTTCGCTCTATGCAGCAACAAGGTGGATGGCACTGTGAAGCAACAGATGGCAGAGAAGCTGTCCCACCTCCCTGTACCCAAAGACTTCACATACGAGAACGTCTCAGTCGACGAGATGATGCTACTCCCCGACCTGATCAATGAGTCCTCCTGGTTCTTATTTGCAGGTCTGAAGATGTATGGGTCTTCGTGGCTCACCCTGCCAACTGATGAGTGGGACGAGAACGAGGGCCTTTGTCGTCTGAAGGATGTGATCTCTAATCTCCAGGTCACCACTGACGTCGCTGAAAGAGGAGTCCAACTGACACAAGACCATGCGAACATGGTCACAAAGGACGAGGCACAGCTGCAACATCTTCTGCAAGTGGTGGAAAAGAACCGGAAAGAGCTCAGCGACTTCAAGAAGTCATCACTCACCACGATGACATAGCACAGAGGGACAACGTTGCAGCCAGTGACGTGTGATAGTGGTCAATACAATGCAAAAGTGATTGTTTAAGTTATTGTTTCTTTCTTCCTTATTTGTCTGCTATTTGCTGATTTTTTTGAAAAGTATAGGTGATCGTGGTTTTTCCCATTATTTGGCACTATACTAGCACATTGGTATTACCTGTATACAGGCACAACTTTTAAACCGTTAGTCGTATGACATTGGAAGGCACACCAAACGACTTCTCTCATCAAGAGGATTCAGAAAACATCCCTACTTAATGATTTATCTTGATTCAGTAAAAAGTTAAAAAGTACGCATTTAAAAAAAAAACTCGTGATTTCAAGGTCGATGCGAGACCCCTAAATATTGATCAATTTTTGTAAAAATGGTACCAATGTGCTAGTATAGTGCCAAATAATGGTTAAAACTACGATAACCTATACGTACTTTAAAAAAAAAATTGAAAAGTGGGCCACCCTACTGGTGACCCACCACTCCAGTCCAAGAAGAGTTAATTTTATCCATAAAAATGAAGAATAAAGAAAATGGACCCAGGGGACGCGAGAAACTGCCTACTGGTAAGAAAGGCAGGCTGAGCACAAACTACGGGGGGTGGGGCACCTCATCCCCAGGGGACACACACACCATTGTTTAAAAATGGGGGCCTGTGATTCAAAATTTTGGCCCTAACAGTAAAAAGACCCCAGCCCCCCAATCTCACTGGCCCAGACACCCAACCAGCCAACACGGTAATGCACTAAGGGCACCACCTTGGGAGGACAGCTCTGGTGACCCATACTGGGAGCCAAAAACTTTAGTGGCTCTTAGTCCAGTTTGCACCCCCAGTAGCCTGTCCAGCATGGGTGACCCTTCCGGGGCTGAGCCCCGGCCGACATAGCCCCCTGGGTCAGAACACAGAAGACCCCTCCCACCATGACAAGGTAGCTATCTGAGAGGTTCGGTGTCGTAGAGAGGAAGGGGAAGAAGGATCCACCAGGGGAGGGGGTAAAGAGGGTAGAGAGAAGCACTCGTCCTTCCACACTTAGAGAAGACAGGATGGGGCCCATCCAAACACCAAACAGTCGAACCAAATAGGGATGGGGGTCAAAGCAGCCCTAAGTATAAGGACCAAAGAGGGATTGGAAGAAAACTGACAAACGCGAAAAAGGTATTTTAATAAAGACTGACAATAGGAGAGGATCGGAAAGTGCCATGGCTGATGCATACACCCAGGGAGTGGACAGGGTGGAGAAATAGGTCTGACAGCCATAATCCAACTTACTTTGGACCAGGAAGTGGTAGAGCCTCAAAGGGGCATCGCAGTCTGCACCCTAATCAGTATGGGAAAGGAACTTGAGAAGGGTGCAAGTCTGAAGGCATGAAGCCGTCCGGGACTTTCAGGTGGGGAATCCAGGAGAGGCGGGAATCAAGAAAGTGACCCAGAAATCTAGTTTCAGGGACAACGGGGTTCAGTGATCCATAGAAAGGGAAGGGACAGCAGTGCAGTAGGGTGTACCATTTTTGGGTCATTTTCAAAAAGTCAAGGTCCAGGAGTCTAATGTTGTGCCAAATGATGTCCTAAACACGAATTTTACAGGCATTTTCTAATCCGACAAATTTTGAATCCCCCCACCCCCCCTTGAAATTTTCCGCATCCCCTTTTCCTAAAAAACCCATATATCTCAAACACTATCAACTTTATCGAAAAATGTTATAGAATAAAAATGATTTAGAATCAAAAGTTCTATTAGAAAAGTTCATCAAAATAGAAATTTACTTAATTTTGAAAATTTTCATTTATTTTTTAAAAATTTAAATTAAAAATTTTTTTGCTTGCAGTGCCTTCTTCTTAAATAAGGTGTTACCGCCACCTTTGAAGCATCACCCCAATGCAGCTTCGCGGCGATGGGCTTTGTATTTGCTAGTTATAATGCAAATCATAATTAGTTTTTATTATAACTAGCCTATACAAAGTGAGGACAACCTCAAAACTATATATATATAAAATAAAGCTAAAAATTAACACTTTATCTATAGTTGTGAGGTCCCATCGTTTTTTTTTCCTTTATTCAACACTTTCCTCAAAAAAATAAAAAGAAAAGTTTCCTAATTAGAAATCATTGATATAAGAGCTTTTTAAACATAAAAATAAGAAAAGACAATTTATGGTATATTTAATAACAAAAAAAAATCAGCCTCTTCTAAATTAAAACAATCTCTGCAAATAAAAATACCTAATCTATCTGTTAATGAACTATTCTTTACTGAGTTTCATTCTTTTAAGAGTTTCTCTACTAGGATCAGGAATTAGTCTTCTATTCTCTTCCACAATTTGCAAAAGACCTTGAAATTCTTCTTCATTTTGACATTTGTCATGAAAGACTTGAACCAGCTTGATTCCTCTTTCAGCGGTATCATTGACTACTCTAATAGATGAAAGAATGTTTTTTAGTTTGTTGTAGTCATCGACCTCTTCCCATGTTGATGCTGGTTTCTTTATCATGAGTCTGGTTTTGACCCACAGCATTGAAATAAATGCCATGAAATTGGACCTACTAGCTGATGAAGCTTTGTCTCTTCCTTTAAAATGGGGAAAACAGGTTGCCCACATACATAATTTTCTGGAACTGGATATTTGTTTAAGGATTTTGCGATCTTATCTTTTTCATCATTACTTAGCGATCCAAAGAAACTCAAAGGGACCACTTCCTCCGTCAAATACCAGTAATGATTGGCAAAAGATTTCAAAGCAGCATTTGCAACTTCCCTATCTTCCTTCTTGCAATTCACCAAATCATGATAAAACTTCAGATCATTAGCTGGGCTATCTAGTGAATTAGAACATAAAAGCCAGTATTTTCCATAAATTAATGCATTAAATAGACACATTCTCTTTAATTTCTTAATCAATGATTCATCATATGATGCTTGGTGGGCAAAAGCATACATTTTATTTGTATACAAAATCATTGCCATCCACCTGGCACGGTGCATTGCACCAGGTTTCCTCCAATGACTGTTTTCTCTGGAAACCTCTCCTAAAAGCATTAAAGTTGTTTCAGCAACTTCCTTATAGTCATCACGTGGAAAGCAGTCAGATTTTCTTAAACATTGGGTCATAAATTCTACACATTCTTCCTTTAGGCCTCTTTGATACCTTGATTTAACATCAAGAACATTGTATGTAGATTTCATATTAATTTTCTTCCATTTAGACTCGCGAAATTCTTTGAATAACTCAAACTCAGGAGATTTACTTGGGCCAAAAATGGTTTCATACACAGCACACAAAACTCTTTCAGCCACATGATGGTGGCATGCTAACCAAATCAATTTCTTTTGTAAAAGTTCTTCAAGTAACTTACAGGAACCTTTCATCCATCCTGAATTGGATGCAGTGGTATCAAATGATACTCCAAAGACATTTTGCTTCAAGTTCCATTTTTCAATACTTTGAAATACAGAAGTGGCTTGAGACAATCCAGTGGAATCATCTATTATAGAAACTGATAAAAGTTTTTCTACATTTGGGTATCCAGTAACAAGTATTGCAAGGCGGTCTTCTTGTTCTGAACATGATTTAGTAAGCAGCTTGCTATCCCAATGTACTAGGCAGTGATCAGGAGGAGTAAAATCCTTGATGCAAGTTTCATATTTTCGTTTTCTTGTCTTTCGAGCGGCTCTTGCAGATGTGGTCCTGGAGAGAGACAGTTTTTCAATATCCTTGCCACACCTAATGGCTACTGCAGCAGCAAAAACAGTCCGTTGTCCAATAGAGAGATTAAGTCTGTCTGCAGTGGAGGAAACCAATGGCGAGGCAAGAATATTTTTGGGGCTGGAAGCATTTGAAGGTCCTGCTGTAGGTTCTGTCGGAAACTCTTCATAGCTGTCTGTCTCAGAACTGGTCATGCTAGAAAGAAGGGTCTCTGATGTTCTGGCTGTAGCACTCACTTGCTTCACTGATTTATGTTTCTCTTTGCGTTTCTTCTCTTTCTCTAATCTAATGTACTTGCGCTGTACTTTTGATGCATAATCTGCATCAAGCAAACCTAAACATGTTTCTCATTTTGTTCTTTGATCTTCTAAGAATGAAATATCATATGCTTTCTGAGGCTCAGTTCTCATGCGGTCTTTTTGGATTAATTCAACGGCATTTTGAGAAGAGATGTCAAAAAGGGAATCCATAATTTTCATGAAATTAGAGAGTTCATTTTCAAAGCTTGCTCTTTTTTTGTGCTTGATTAAATTATTATGCATTTCTTCTAGATTTAACAGCATCTTCCTGCCTTTAGCTTCTGTAGAACTTCATTAACAGTAGAATCTTTTGTAACTTTTGGACCCTTATACTGCATTCTCCGTAAATAAATAAAATCAGGGCTGTGGAGTCGGAGTCGGAGTCATGGAGTCGGAGTCGGAGTCATGGAGTCGGAGTTGGAGTCGGAAGCAATTTTGGTGGTGCTGGAGTCGGAGTCGGAGTCGGTAAAAATGTACCGACTCCGACTCCGACCTCAATATAAATTTTAATAAAATATGTTTTTGTGTGTGATATCACTGGCAGCTATGGTGGTTAAACCACTTAAATAATAAACACAATGTTTTCCATTTCAGACACTAATGCCATTAATTCATTTTTTCTTTTCAGATAATATTTTTTATTTTTAATACTTATTTAATTTTGAGTTCTTCCTAAATTTCATAAGTTTTTAACTTTCAAGTCTAAAACCCCTTTCACAATGGCAAAGACACTTCCAACAAAGTCTGCAGTTTTTTAATATTTTACAATAACCACAGATGGGAAACATTTCGTGTGTCAGTGTATGATAGAAGATGATGATGACGAAAAATTATGTGAAGCAAAAATCAGTGGTTTTACTGGCTCTGATAAAAATGCACCAACCAGAGCATCAAATTTGAAAAGACATTTGCAGTGTTTCCATCCCAAAATTTTAGAAGTTGTCATTGAGAAAGATAGTAATAAAAACCTTCCAACTACTTCAAAGTTAACAAAAGATCAGAAATCTACTGAATGACAAGCACCACTTACAAGATTCTTTACTACAGACAAAGTTACCGTAACAATGACCACAGATGATGATGCTTCACATGGTGGTGATGAAATGCCTCTTGTGTAATTATCATCATAGCAGATTTAGAATTAATATACCTTCGGAGTCGGAGTCAGATAGACAAAAAATTGAGGAGTCGGAGTCAGTTTTTTA
The DNA here is from genome assembly GCA_023014485.1 of Bathynomus jamesi. Classification (NCBI taxonomy): domain Eukaryota; kingdom Metazoa; phylum Arthropoda; class Malacostraca; order Isopoda; family Cirolanidae; genus Bathynomus; species Bathynomus jamesi. The sequence goes on along the minus strand of JAJOZX010003056.1, from coordinate 350,649 downwards.
TGTGCCGACTCCACAGCCCTGAATAAAATGGCTTAGAACATCTTTATTGGATGGTAAAACAATTTTAGATGAACTCATAATATCAGCCTGCAAGCGACCAAAAATAAAGTCATGCTGTTTTGTAGCTGTTTGACTCATTTTTTATTTATTTTTCAAATAAGCAGTCTGAAAAGAAACAATAAGAGTAAAAACAATGCTTGTTTATTAAAATTCAATGTAAAAAAGGATTTTTAAATTTGGATTATACTCACAATATACTCATAAATAATGTAACTTAAGCACCTTATTTTATATTAATACAATAAGGTGCTCTTGGACAAAAGAAAATGAAAATTTTCAAAATTACGTAAATTTCTATCTTAATGAACTTTTCTAATAGAACGTTTGATTCTAAATCATTTTTATTCTATAACATTTTTCGATAAAGTTGATAGTTCTTTAGATATATGGGGTTTTTAGGAAAAGGGGATGGGCAAAATTTAAAGGGGGGTGGGGGGGATTCAAAATTTGTTGGATTAGAAAATGCTTGTTAAATTCGTGTTTAGGACATCATTTGGCACAACATTAGACTCCTGGACCTTGACTTTTTGAAAATGACCCAAAAATGGTACACCCTAGCAGTGCAGCCATAGTGATGACAAAAAAGGCATCACCACAGTCTTCAAAGGAGAAAATCAAAACCCATAGGCTGTGGTCCATCAGGAGACCGAATACAGGGTCCGTTGGAGGAGACGCTCAAGGAAGGTGGATTGGGAACAGAGTAATAGATGGCAAAGTCATCAATATAGAGCAGGGTTTCCCAACCTTTATCATGTGTGACCCCAAAAATAATGTCTACACAATTCACAACACCAAACACTGCTTGAAGTTCAAGAAACTCCTCAAAAGTTATTTTATATATGTATATGAAAGAAAGTTTATTGGCAGACCATAGTCCATATAACTAATATTAATAATACAAACTGACAATAGAATACAATGACAATTCAAATACTAAGGGTTGGAATACAATTAATGAGAAATAGTACAGTACAATAATGTCAAAGTTAAGTCAAGCTACAGACAGACGTTTTCATATCAGCCATATAGGGTACACTTCATAATCATGGGAAGGGCCCAGATTTCAGCTGTTATATGCAACTACATTCATAATTGATAAATTCTTGTCGGATGGCCGTAGGAAGAGAACTGAAAATAAAATGATCAGATCAGTTCACGACCCCAAATATGAACTTTGCAAACCCAAGGTTGGGAAGCCCTGACATAGGAGGTGGCCGTAATTCTGGAGGGCAGAGCCATCACCAAGTCATCGATCACCAAAGCGAAGCAGATGACACTCATGACACTACCCTGGGGAACCCCTTCCTCCTGCGAATGCACAAAAAAGGAAGTATCCACCTGAACATGAAAGGAGCAAGAAGACAAGAAGTTGGAGATGAGGGAAGGGAGAAGACCTAGGAAACCCAATAGATAAAGTTTATGGCAAATCCACCACCATTGGGTAGCATCATATACTTTCTCAAAGAAAAAAAAAAAAATTGCATAGAGATGACGCCGCTCTGCAAAGGACACCAACTGTAGTCTCCAGCTGAACCAAAATGTCAGTAGTGGTACAGCCCATGGAAAAACGGGTCTGAAACTGAACATCACTCTCTTTCTTTTCACTGTTGCATCACTAGTATAAAGCTTAGAAGTATTTGAATGAGAAGCAATCTTAAGAGGGAGTAAAAAAAAAAAAAAAAATTTTTTAAATTAATCTAAAAAATTTCACAGCTGGACACTAAAAATAGCAAATGTAATCAACTGTTTTCTTTTCTTTTTCTTCAGCGAAGCAGCTGGCAGAGCACAGATGCAGTGGCACCACCAAGTACCTGAAGTTTGCTGTTGGTTAGTAACTAAATTATGCCACTGACTTAGATTTACAAAATTAGGGTTCATTTTATAAAATGCTCGTTTCTAAAGAATTCTGGTTAATAAAGTTCTGGATAACACAGAGTTTACTGTAATATCATGTTCTTACATACATTCTTGCTTTACCACAATTGCTTTTTATTTTATTTATAATATATATATATATATATATATATATATTTTATTTTTTGCTTAACTGCCGATTCAGACCTAGAGTGGTACATATCTCAGCGAGACAAAGGGTGGGTGGTGTTGCTGGGATGGGAGTATTGGATTGGGGTGAGAAGGTTCAGTTACTGAATATGTGGGAGGCAGTGCTGTATTAAGGATTTTTGGCCCTGGGGTCAAAATATGACTACACCAAACCAATTACACAACTACAAGTCCACTACTAATCTACCAAAGTTGGTCACAAAATCATCCACCACCATCCAAACAGCCCTCAATTTGTGGATTTCCTGTAGTACTCCTAATGGGCGAGTGTCAGCTAAAGTGTTTTGTTTGACAAACAGTACAAAATGCTGAAACTCAAATGGGAAGCTGTCCTCAAAATCATTTGGGTAATGGACTAGCCAGATTTTTTGTTGCTTTTGATGCTTCCTCTGAAGTTAGTTGAGATATATTGTTAAGCATTCCAAATTTATCATTGATGATATAAACATCAACCTCTAATACACAACTAGTGGGAGGTGGGGTATGGATTTAGATGCGGTGAAGTAGTTGAGAGTGGGTGAGATTCGAGAAAATCGCTTCCATTGAAAAGTGGGGGGCCTTCGGCAAGTATGATTGGAGACGTTCAGACATGGGAATGCGGGACAGGTAGGGGAAACAGCTGTGGCGGAGGTCAGACAGATTCGGGCATTCGACCAGGAGGTGGACGATGGTGATCGGGGTATGACAGGTAGGGCAGAGCGGGGATGGCGGTTTAGCCATAAGGTGACCATGAGTAATGCGTGTGTCCTAAGCAGAGATGGGCTAGAATCATTTCTTTATGGCGGGACTGGTGGAATGAAGAGGCCCAGTATCCTAATTGTGGTTTGATCTTGTGGAGTTTGTTTTGCGTGGCCTGGTCCCATTCCCATTGCCAGATGGAACAGAAGTAGGAGTGGAGAGTAAATCAGTGAAAGGGAGGGACTGGGTGGAGACTGGCATTGAGCAAGTGGATTTCACCTTACAGTCCACCTCCTCATTACCCCGGATACTGACATGTGCCGGGGCTCAGCAGGTGACAATCTTGTGTTGGGATGCCGTTATGGAATGGAAGATTTCTTTGATGGTGCAGATGAGTGGGTGAGGGGGGTTAAATTTCTCAAGGGAGAGCAGTGCGCTTGAGAATCTAAGTAGATGACATAGGAGTTGGCGGAGTGGGTGCTTATGATGTTGAGGGCTTCCAGAATAGGGGCATTCCAGGAGAGATCACCCAATGCATGTCACCACTCTGACTCAGATTTTGATGAAAATTGACATATGGGGTTCTTCCGGGTGTTGATTTCACTGGTCAAAATAAAAAAGTTCTATGACCAATAGTTTTTGAGATATGGGCCCCCACTTTACCACCTAACTTTAATGGGCAATAACTCCCAAACATCTTACCATAGACCTATAAAACTATACATTTTTAGAATCAGCATGAAGAGATCTATTAAATGATACCACATTCAAATGTATAGAACAATAATGAAAATTTTACCCCCCTTTTTTATTTTTGACCCCCACCCCCCCCTAGGCAGTGAAATAAAAAAAAAAATTCATTTATGAAACTTCCATTAATTGTTGAAAGATACAAACAATAAAAAATGTGGGTATCAAGTTGCAAGATATTTTAAAATTTATTGAAAAAATATGTACATTGTGAAATTTTGACATTTTTACGCCTGCAGACTAAAATAGAGAACTACAAATGATATTATTCACATGGATAAAAATAAACAGCAAAAATACAAATTGAACACACACATTACATCAAGTTGATTCATAATTACATGAGTTTTTTCAACTCATTTTCTGGGAAAGCATATTGAATATGCATTGTTCCTGGCTTTAAAAGTTGGTATGCTTAACCTCTTTTGGACGACTGGGTCGAATTTGTACCATTTCCAATACACGCATTCATAACTTAACCCTACAAAAAATTCAGTCATTAAGAGGTTAATAAACCTAAAATTTTATCTCTTGATATGTGGCATGTATCTTTAATTTGTGGAAAGTAATAGTAAACACTATTTGTGGAAAGTAATAGTAAACACTATATTCTGATGGGTGCAAAAAGCTAACCTCAAAGTCATCAAATTCCTCATTATAGGAATGTACAAATCCCAACCATTTCTGATAATTGTAAGTACAAACTATGTACTCTCCTATTTTCGGATTAACTTCAACATTATCTTCACCCAGAAAAGCTTTGCTTATAATCCTCACCTCACCAACTTCATCAGAAGATAATTTCAAATGTTTTTGTTATTTGCATTAAGAGGTACAAATCTGTGGAATTTTTGTGTTCCTGTTAGCCGCATACTTTTTTCATATCTGTCACTTAAAAATTTTTTCATAGCTTCAATTTCTTCAGAATTTATTAAAAAAAAATTTATGCTGTCACTTATATTGTTTGAACAAAATTCAAACATGTCTTCCGGTGTTAATATTTGATTTGCAAATGTTCTCTGCATACTCGCTCTGGCTACAGATCTTTTCGCTGCACCCCCAATCCCATCACAAGTGCTCTTACCATGGCTTGTGGCAAAGAAATGCCACTCTCATTGCAGCCCAAAATTTTCTTCATGTTTACAAATGTTAACAAAGTTGAAATAATTTTTATATTGTCCTGCACGTCCGTCAGTAAAATAATGTAATTTTTTGATATGAAGGTTGGATTTTCTAATAATAGGTATGAGTGTATTTAAAAAAGTGTAAACCATTGTAGAGTTATGTTTTGTATTTGGAGATAAAAAACAATAACTTGAATGTTTTGTTTCATTACTTTCTGGTTCCTTATAACACAAAAGGATGCACTATACATTGGGTATTTTCCCAATGAAAACCTTGAGCTGCATCCTGTACTACAAATGAGTAGTTTTCTGAAAAGTCACCAAGAACTACAGCTGTATGGCTATTTAAATTATTCTTCAAGTTTTTTAGAAATACACTCTGATTCCTTGCTATAAAGTGATGACGTGTCAATTTGACAATTTTTGTGGTTAATGAATTTATAAAATCATCTACAGATTCTGTTTTTTTCAACCATATTGCATCGATCTGTAGTAACCCATTGTTTATATTTTATTTCCTCACATTCAGGATCATTAACACTTTGAAAAGTGAGCAAAAAATTCTTAATACCTTGTTCTTTTGGACAGAGATGACATATTTGCATCATGCAATTCCTGTTGTTGACATCACACACTGCTTTCTCCATAAGAGTTGTGTATTCCAACCCTTTGACACCCAAAGCTGAGAATTGTATTTTGGCATTCTGGTGGTATGTACATACACACACAGAATGGGTACCAGCAGCTCCAGCTAAAACACAATGTCTGGGGCGAAGGCTGGCAAAACTAGAGAAGCAAATTTGGGGACTATCTGGATCATTTTTATAGAGACTGAAAGCTTCTTTCAGATTCATTAACACCAGTCTTTTCTGCACAGATTCTTTATACCCACTTTCATTTCTGATACTCAGGCAGTCTTTTGTACCTGGGCACAAATGACTAATTTCATCTGATTCGAAAAATTTATGAACAGAATCTTTAGTACCTTTAGTTATTACTTTTCCTTTTGACATGGGTTCAATTTTAGGAATAATTCCATCTTTGTTTTATATTTCTGCTTTTCTTAACTAAATATTCAGTTGTCTGAAATAGATTTATAGTTTTTGATATGGTAAATGGAGATAATGTCAATATTTTGAGTTTTCCTCTCATAACTGTCAGTAGAAAGGAAAGCTTCAACCAGTTCATTCATGAGATGAATCATCGACCTGAAACAAATTCATGAATGTATAATAGCTATAAACAAATCATTACACGTGCATATTAAATTTTTTGGATTATAATATTGATTTCAAGTGTAACAAAATGAGCATTCTTTGAGATAGTCAAATTAACCCAAAAATTATTTTGTGACCAAATGAATTCCAAATGATTTAATGGGCCCATTGATCTCCAATCTTTAGGGAGTTGTGCTTCTAGTTTCTACTATCAAAGGTGAATACCTACATTTTTGTTTTTATGCTTCAGTTTTAGTTTAGCTATATTCCTACTTAATAATAGCATATCATTTTAAAATTCATACCTTTGAGTTTCATGATCCAACTTTGTAGCTTTTGATAGGCTTGGATCTCAATTTCTAAACTTGTTTACAGCTTTTGTTTTAAAGAACGATGTGCTTTTTCTATTGCTTGAATAGCTTTTGCTTCTTTTCTTGAGGAATCCAAACCATCTGAAATTTTTGAATTAATAAATATTTGACTCCATTTGATATATATGGACAATAATAATTAATATGTCAACATATTAATTTCATTAAGTTTTTCAGCAACTGCTGAAAAACTATCTTGAAAGTAAGTGCATTATAAATAAATAATATAAATAAAAAAATTATAAATATAAAAAGTACCTATCATTAAATACTTACGATTCTTCACTGGAGTCACAGCAAGACTTTCTAGAACTTGAGAAACCTCTTCTTTGGCATTACTTGATATACTTGGATCATATTCATTGCTTTCTGAAATAACATTCTCAGAAGACTGATTGTGATCAGACTCTTCACTTTGTGATGTTGATAGCAACTCTGGTCTCTGGGTCAATAATTTTCTACAGTTGCTACATAGTACAGTATTCCTTTGTAGTTTCCATTTACATCGATCATAAAGTGATCGGCTGATGGTTCTTATATCTTTGTGTATCTTTTTCTTGTGTTTTTGTAAAGGATTATCACAGTATCTAACCATTTTTCATTACTAAAAATACACAATTGTAAATCTAAAAAATAAGATATGATTTGACTCAAAATAAGCACATCTGTAATAAAAATAAGCATAATTAACATTTGAGAGAGAGACTGCGTGAATATGAGTTATACATAGGATGTAAATATATCATTTGTAGTTCTCTATTTAAGTCTGTGTAAAAATGTCAAAATTTCAATGTACAATGTACAAATGTCAGTGTACATATTTTTTCAATAATTTTTAAAATATCTTGCAACTTGATACCCACATTTTTTATTGTTTGTATCTTTTAGCAATTAATGGAAGTTTAATAAATGAAAAATTTTTGGGGGGATTTCACTGTCGACAGGGGGTGGGGGTCAAAAGTAAAAATAAAAAAGGGGGTGAAATTTTCATTATTGTTCTACACATTTGAATGTGGTATCATTCAATAGATCTCTTCATGCTGATTCTAAAAATGTATAGTTTTATAGATCTATGGTAAGATGTTTGGGAGTTATTGTCCATTAAAATGGGGTCCATATCTCAAAAACTATGGATCATAGAACTTTTTTATTTGAACCAGTGAAATCAGCATCCGGAAGAACCCCATATGTCAATTTTCATTAAAATCCAGGTCGGAGTGGTGACAAATTTTTAATTTTTGGGTGATTTGTCCTGGAATGCCCCAATAGCGAAGAGTTCTGCTGAAAAGACAGAGGCCTCATGGGGAAGGTGGACAGCTCTAGAGAGTGGTTGGGTCAGTATCACTGCTGAGGCAGCTGTACCAACCTCTGATTGGGAACCATCTGTATAGATGGGGACAGTGTTCAGATGTCGGGTTATGTGTTCCAGGAAGAGTAACTTGTATACTGTAGTGGTCATGGTAGCTTTTAGCTACATAAGTCCCTGCAAAACTTGATAGGAGTGAGGAGCTAGGGAGGGGGCATGTTGGAAAGGTTCAGGAAAGAGCAGACTGCCTCAGTGAAGTGCCAGCTCTGTCCCTGGGGTGGAGGTTCTGAAATTGCTACACACAGAAGTGATGAGGGTACCCTCTGTGTCCTCATGAGGAGCAGACCCCGTCAGTAGGTGAGAGAGAGGTAGTTACATTCTGCTTGGAGGCTAGAAGCTGGGAAGGAGCGGAAGGTGCTGGTGGAGAGGCGGAGGCCCCTATTAAGTACTGGGTCCAAGATTCGGAGGGAAGTGCCAGAGGCAGATCTGTATACAACACTTCCATAGTCCAGCTTTGACTGAACCATGGAGGTGTAAAGATGGAGGAAGGGGCATCAGTCAGAAATATTTATTTGTAATCAATTACTTTTTGCCCACTTTTACTTTAAGCACCTCAGTGGTGGTGGTTAGCATCGGTGACTATGAATCCATCGGCCCCAGGATCGAGACCCAGTGATGGTGACTGGCGCGCAGCAAAACCTAGCTGTTCATCCTTCCACACAATAAAGAAAGTGGTTGGTAGATAAATGGGTACCCTGGGTGGCCAAGTGGTTAAGACGCTGGATTACTGGTGAGGCGTGGTTCAGAATCCACGTTAAACTGTAGGTTTAAGGTGGAGTGAAAAGCTTGACCTTCGTCAGAATGAACAACTCAGGTGGAAGATAACCAAAGGTTACCACTGACCAGGGTGTTCTCGTGGTGGGGTGGAGATGACACCAGGGGGTAAGGGTAGATCCATGAGGCTTGGGGGTGTGGCTGAGGTAACCCTGGTCAAACCATGTAGGCATGCCAGTGCCATGCCCACTGGATCCTCGGATGTGGGGTTATCTGCCCTGTATCTCGCCCTAGGTGGTGGCTCATGTAAGTCAGCTATGACTATCAACATCTGCATGGGTGAGTGAGTGTGTCATCTTAGGCAGGGTAAAGGGTGTAGGAACTTGAGTACTTTTTAGATTTAGGAGAAGAGGGGTAGGCTTGCTGGATGGTCGGTGAGTCGAGAGACTCACTCCGGCATCTCCGCCTTGTTGATTTACCACAGGCATTAGGTTTGGGTGTGTTCTCAGAGTGTGGCGAAAGTGGGGCTCTTGGGGTTCGGGAACCGAGATTTTTTATTCCAGAGTTCTGGAAAATTTGTAGCTTTGGAGATGCATGGTAGGACAGGCAGTTGCTGGGTTCAGCATGGGGCCCGATTGGGAAGGGGGTTTGAGTGGCAGATCTGGATGGCGCGCTGAGGGCAGTGGCATAAGAGATCCCCAGCTTCACCTCCCGACTCTGCACTCTGTTTCGTGCCTCTTGGAGGCTGATGAAGTCCACCACCCATAGGACCCAGACCTCCTTCTCAAACTTAGAAGAGATACATTCGCAAGACAAAGAAGGATGTGGACCAGTGAATTTTGAGCATTTAGGCGAGTTGGGTCATCATTTTGGGGTGTCGATATTCCCGCAACATACGCACAGTTGTTGTGGCTGTCGGCATACTGAACTGACATGCCCAAACTTATTCCATTTAAAGCAACGGGTGAGGTCTGGAACGTATGGGCAGACTGAGAACTTGCATGACATGCGGTCTCCATGCCCCACATAATACGACTGGGAGGGGCTAGAGTGTTGAAAGTAAGGAGGCGGCGCAGGGTGGAGTGAAAAAATCAAAAGTGCCAGGATCAAAAATCAATGGGGTCTAAATACTTCTCTTTTGTTCAGGATTAAACTTTAAAACTGATTTTGGGTGGTTGTATACAAAACTGACTGCTACCGGCCAATTTATACAAATTGTATGTGCGTGTGACCAAAATTTGAATGCAGTGACGTATCTGTAGGGGTGCACCAGACGTGATATCCGGCTGGATATTGCGAAAAATCCGGTATCCAGCAGGATATGGGTCATATCCAGTATCCAGCAGGATATGGGTCATATCCAGTATCCAGCAGGATATGGGTCATATCCAGTATCCAGCAGGATATGGGTCATATCCGGTATCCAGCAGGATATGGGTCATATCTGGCTGGATATGTCGGATATAGGCCAAGACATTAGAAAATTAACACCTGTATGAAAATCTGCCATAATATGATAACACATTACAAATAATATTTTATATACAAAAACAATGGAAAGCCCTCCAGGGCCCACCCCTAAAACAGTCCAGCAACACTTTTTATATTAAATCAACACAATACTGATGACAAGAATAAATAAAACATCTGTCCATCCTTAACAATTACAGTTCTATTAATATAATCAGAGCTTTTTATAAAAACGTCTAGGCATTAAATTTTTTAAAAAGAGTAAAATATTGCTAGACCCCTGCACTTGCTTTCCATTCTTTTTTCTCCTTTTTTTCCTTTATTTTCAAAACAATACAAAACATTATAAGCTTGACAAATGTAAAACAATACATTGAATACAATATTTTTATTTATTTTTTTCCCAGATTTACCGCCGATTCGTACCTAAAGAGGCGGTACATATCTCGGCGAGGCAGTGAGTGGGTGATGTTACTGTGCTGGGGGTGGTAGACTAGGGGAATGAGTAAGGGTCAGTCGATGGATAGTAGGTAGGAGGGGTATGGTTTCAGATGTGATGGAGCAGATGGGAGTGAGTAAGGAAGAGGAGAACCGCTTCTGCTGAAAAGTGGGGGCCGTCGGCGAGTATGGATCATAGGCAGTTGGGTATGGGGTTTTCGGCCGAGGGAGGGAAATACCTGCGACGGAGAGAGGACAACTTTGAGCATTCCACCAGGAGGTGTAAGACAGTGATAGGGGTATGGCAGGTAGGGCAAAGCGCGGCTGGCAATATCGCCATAAGGTGTCCATGGGTGATGCGGGTGTGACCTGTGCGGAGACGGGCTAGGATTACTTCTTTATGGCGGGACTGGTGGAATGAAGAGGCACAGTATCCTATTTGCGGTTTGATCGTGTGGAGTTTATTTTGTGTGGCCTGGTCCCATTCCCGCTGCCATATGGAGTGGAAGTGGGAGCGGAAAGCCGGGAAGAAGTCGGAGAAGAGGAGGGGTCGGGAGGAGGCCGGCAGTGAGCAGGCCGTCTTTGCCGTGCGGTCCGCCTCCTCGTTACCCTGGATGCCGACATGAGCCGGGACCCAGCAGAAGGCGACTGTCTTGTGTTGGAGGGTCATTAAAAAGTGGAAGGTTTGCTGGATGGTACAGACGAGTGGGTGAGGAGAGTTAAATCTTTCTAGGGAGAGAAGTGCACTTTGGGAATCCGAATAAATAACGAAAGAGCTGGCAGAGTGGGTGCGCACAATATCGAGGGCCTCCGTAATGGCGAAAAGTTCCGCCAAAAAAACGGAGGCCTCGCGGGGCAGGCCAACGCCCCGGGAGAGCAGCTGGGACAGAATCACCGCTGAGGAGGCCACACCAGCTTCCAAGCGGGAACCATCCGTGTAAATGGTGATTGTGTCCGGGTGTTGGGTTGCGTGTTCGCGGAAGAGTGACCTTGTGGTGGGATTCGGATTAACCTAAAGGCCGCACCACGAATAAGAATTTTTCTTTTGTTTAAGACCTCCACGAAACTAGGCTGCTTACCTTGAAGGGTTGTTGGATCCAGGCTCGCCGCCCAGACCCCCGATTCCACGACTGCTGGCTCGTGCCACCAACAGTTTCTCATTTGTTTCACAGGTCTTGCCAGAATAGCTTCGTTCCCTTGGTCCAATAACAGTCTTCAGCCTCTCAGACAAATCCAGCCTGAATTTAGTTTCCTCCGTTATGTTCTTTATTTTCTCTTGTCAATTTACACACTTAAACTATTATTTCATTTTATTATTTACATTTCGACACACATGCCAATTGGTTCCCCCACTTCTCAAAACTAGAGTTTTGACACACACACCGACACTTAAACCTCAGAAGCGTCTCTTTTACTAAATTTGTTTATTCTTTTTTTTCTTTTTGTTTAAATATTAACATTTACATATTAACAAATAACATTCTTATTCTTTATTTATTTGTTCGCTAAAATGTATTAACAAACAAGTACTATTATTATCCATTTACTAACAGGGTTTAACAAGCGACAGTCCAACTCTCACTCTTTTTCCCACACTAATTTAATAAAACTGTTTTATTCCTCATTCCTTGTTTACAAGTTTAACATTTCTTTATATAACTTATTGTTTGTTCTTTTCATTCATTAAGATATTAACAATTTAGTACTTAATGTTTATTATCTTAATGCTTATTATTTATTACTATCTTTCTACTTAATTGTTTATCTTAATGTTTATTTACTTATTACTATTTTGTTATAACATACTTATTTAATAATTATTCATTCTTTACTATTTACTTTTTATACGTATTCAAGACTTATTGGTTATACTATTCTTTTGTAAAAATATTAACATATAACATTCTTATTCTTTATTTATTTGCTGGAAAGAGAGAGAACCATTAAAATCCTATCTATAACAAGTATTTCATTCAAAAATCAAAGAAATTTAATATATAAATAATAATAATCAAGGCCAGGGGGAAAGGGCTGAGAACTAAAAGGGGAAAGGGTTCACCCTCCACAACCTGTATATCATGGCGCTCGTGGTAGATGCTGAATGAAATGGGGATAACTGAGGGGGCAGGCATGTTGAAAAGATCAAGGAAAGAGCGGACCGCTTCAGTGAAGTGCCAGCTCCATCCCTGAGGTGGTAGTTCTGAAACCGCCGTGCCCAGAAGCGAAGAAGGTAGCCTCTGTGCACGGAGGTATGTCCTCATGAGGAGTAGACCCCGTCGGAGGGCGAGAGGGAGATGATCGCATTCCACGTGGAGGCTGGAGGCTGGGGAGGAGCGGAAAGCACCGGTGGCGAGGCGGAGGCCTCTATTAAGTACCGGGTCCAGGAAACGCAGGCGGGCGTTGGAGGCTGAACCGTAAACTGCACTACCATAGTCCAGCTTCGACTGTACTATGGAAGTGTAAAGGCGAAGAAGAGCGTCGATCTGCACCCCATGTGGTGTGGGAGGTGATTTAGGAGAGCGAGGGGGCGTCGAAGGGATTGCTTTAGGTGCTTGAGATGGGGAACCCAATTGAGCCGTCGGTCTAGGGTCATGCCCAGAAAACGCGTGGAGGGTACCACCTCAAGAGGACTGCCGTATAATGTGACAGAGGGTAGAGGAAGGGTTGTGGGTCTTCTTCTACTGAAGACCATACACTTGGACTTAGGGATGGAGAGGCAGAAACCCACTGACGTCACCCACCTTTCCACCCGGTAGATGGCGAGCTGCATTTACCATTGAATGACAGACGGTTCTCGCCCTGCGAAGTAGATTGCAAGGTCATCCGCATAAATGGAAGAGCGGATGGTGGGTGGAAGGCATTGTGAGACCGTGTTCATCACGATGGAGAAGCAGAGAACACTGAGGATGCTTCCCTGTGGGACCCCGTCCTCCTGCACAAAGGTGTCAGAGAGGACTGAGCTCACCTGGACTTTAAAGGTCCGAGAAGAAAGGAAGTCCCTGATGAAGGTTGGCATGGCTCCGACGAGGCCCAGATGTCGGAGCTGACCGAGGATCATTGCTCGATGGGTGGTGTCATAGGCCTTCTGGATGTCAAAAAAAATTGACAGTACGAACTGTCTATTGTCGAAGGCATCCTGTATGTCTCGGCTGAGAAGCAGGAGGGGATCAGTGGTGGAGCGGAATTGTCTGAAGCCGGACTGGGTAGATGGGAAGGAATTGGTACATTCAAGGACGAACGATAATCGCGTAGTGACCATTTTCTCGAGGATCTTGCAGGCACAACACGTCAGGGCGATTGGTCTGTAGTTTGTGGGGTCCAGGGAATCTTTGCCGGGTTTGGGGATAGGGATGACGTGGGCCTCCTTCCACCTAGAGGGGAAGGCGCCCTCTATCCATATGCGATTGTATAGGTCTAGCAGGAAAATTTGTAAGGTAGAGTGGAGGTGTTGGATCATGTCGTAAGGAATACCGTCCAGACTGGGACAAGGGGATCGTCGAGAGGCCAGTGCCGCCTGTAGTTCACGCATGGTAAACAATCGGTTGTAGGTGCTGTCTATGGATGGTGGAGAGGGGCTATCGTCAGGGGCGGGTACGGAATTGGTTGCAGAGGAAGAAACGGTGGCGAAGGTAGAAGCAAGGTGGTCTGCCACCGACTTGGGCTCACATAGGAGTCCGTCGTTAGTCCGGAGGACCGGGGGTCGGGAGGGGACATGTCGCCTCTCGACGCCCCGCACCTTCTTCCAGATGGTAGCCGAAGGTGTGTTGGCAGTGATGCCGGACACAAAGGCACACCAAGAGGCTCGGTGCGCTGTCTTCATTGTGCGCGGGTGATGGCCCTGACCCGCTGCATCTCCGTGCGATGGATGGGGAATCGTGTCCGGTAGAAGCGCCGAGTTGCCTTCTTCTTGGTGCGCACGGCCTCCGCGCACTCCGGGGTCCACCAAGGAACCCATCGGGCGCGGGGCTAGGTGGAGGATTGTGGTACGCTTGTGCTTGCGGCCGTTAGAACGACGGACTCGAAGTATGTAATGCACTCGTCGATGGATGGGAAGTGGGCAGTTGTAAGGGTGGTATATGTGTTGTCGCGGAAGCGGGCCCAATTTGCGTTGGTGGTAACCCACCTTACCGGTACCCGTACAGTCTGGTCGGGTCGACTGAGGGTGAGTAGAATGGGGAGATGGTCACTTCCATGGTCCTCTCGGAGGACTTGCCACGTGAAGTCTAGGAGGGCATCAGTTGAAATGAGGGACAGGTCTATACAGGATGGAGTGCAGGTGGTGGCATGGTAGAATGTAGGAGAGCCATCGTTGAGGCACTCGAAGGAGAGCTCGGTCATGACGGATATCAGGGTTGGGGCCATATAGGTGGTGTGTGTGTCGCCCCACAAGGGGTGATGACTATTGAAATCGCCCAGTAGTAGGAAGGGCCTGGGGAGTTGTTCCACGACTTCCACCAGGTCGTCGCGGGAGACTTGAGCGTGGGGGGGGGGGGGGAGGTAGATTGAGCAAACGGTGTACTGTCTATCCAGGGAGAGCCGGACAGCAGTCACCTGTAGCTGGGACCAGATGGAGAGAGTGTAGAAGGGGACTGCGTGGTGTACGAGGATGGCAGCTCCCCTTTGAGTGCAGGTAGGCGGCCGGGTGGCGATGCAAAAATAACCAGTGGGCGGGTGGGAGGGAGGGCGTACTCAGGGTAGCTGATAAGGAGTGGGCCGGGGATGTTGGGGGGGTAGGTTCTATGGGGGTGGAAGGAGGTGAACCAGAGTGGTCTCGTGGAGGGGTGGAGAAAATGGCACCAGGAGGCAAGGGCATATCCATGAGACTCGTGGGCGTGGGTGCGGCCGAGCTTCCCTCGGTCACACCGTGCAGCTGCGCCAGAGCCGCATCCACTGGATCCACTGGGCTGGGTCTCGTCATACAGGTCGGGTCGTGGATTTCGGCCACTATTGTCAGAGTCTGTGGGGGTAGAGCGGTGGGACTTCTGCGATGGGGAGAGATGGACATAGTAGACGTGGTGGGTGGTGTAAGGGTCCGAGCCATCTTCTTGGTCCTAGGGGAAGAGGGAGAGAAACGTTGGAAGGCCGGAGGGTCTGGCGACACGCTCCGGCGTCTCCGCCTCGATGGCTTGCTCCGGGTGGCAGGTTCAGGCGTGTGCAGGGAGTACTGGGAAGGCAGGGTTTGAGGTGGCTGGGACCTGGGTGCCCTGGTCCTAGACTCCTGGGGGATTCGTGGCAGGTGAGGTGCAGGAAGAAGAGGAACGGTGGGGGGACAGGGGACCATCGGGTCCTGAGAGGATTTGCTTTGTGGGGAACAGGGAGCAGTGGCTGGGGGGGGTTTCGCCGGCAGGCCAGGGCGGCGTGCCGAGATGATAGAGCCGAGAGCAGCGGCATAAGACACCTCCGGCCTCACCTCCTGACTCCGCACCCTGTCTCGTGCCTCACGGGGGCTAAGGAAGTCCGACACTTGTAGGCCGCGCAGGGATGGGGAGTCGGCCAAAAACAACTGACTCCCGACTCCTGAGTCAGTATTTTTAAAAACCGACTCCGACTCCCGACTCTTTCCTTATCATGCTGATCTACAACCTTATAAATATTGGGATGTTTGTTTCATAGATGGCGTTTCATGTTTGAGGCTCTAGTTGGAGCATTAGCATGTTTCCCAGTGTAAGCACTAATTTTTGCATTACACTCATTAAATCTTTTCTACTTGACAAATAAAAATACTTTCATCCTCATTTAGCTTAAAATATTGAAAGACTGCTGATTTTCTACTAGGCCCATGACTCATTACTAATAGGGGCTAATTAAATTAATAATTAATATATTGCTAATTTTTATATGGTACCTAGTATCCTAAAATAGAAATATGAAATTCATTTGCTAAGATTTACCAGAACAATAAATCAAATGTGGAAATGTGAATCTAGAATTAGTTCAGGAAGATATTTATTTAGGGCATAGTAGTATTCTGGTAAATTGTTGGCATATAGAAATTGAATCAAAGAGTCGGGAGTCGGTCATTTTTACAGACTCCCGACTCTTCAAAAAAGCCCCGACTCCCGACTCCGACTCCCCACCTCTGAGGCCGCGGACCTCCTCGAACTTGAAGAAAAGGCATTCGCGGGATGAAGAGGGGTGTGCGCCTTCACAGTTGGAGCATTTGGGTGTGTTGGGGCACCTGTCATTGTGAGCGAGTCGTCCACAGTGCACACACAATTGATGCGGCTGTCGACAAACGGAGCTAACTTGTCCAAACTTATCGCATTTAAAGCAACGGGTCAGGTCTGGGATGTATGGGTGGATAGAAAACTCGCATGATGCGCGGTCTCCCATACCCCATACAATGCGGCCAGGGGGATTAGTGTATTGAAAGTAAGGAGCAGACGTGGGGTGGGGGAGGGGGGGGTGCCTCCCTGTCGGGATGTGAAACGATAGATCTCAGTGACTCCTTGGGGTGCGAGGTCCTCCAGGAGCTCGTTCACTGCGATCGACAATAGGCCCGTGGTGTAAATAGTGCCCTGACTCTGATTCAGGCGAGGGTGTGGGGAAATGGACACCGAGCATCCAAGGACCTCAGTGACGGAGAGTAGGGCTTTTGTCTCTGCAGCTGAGCGTGATTTTACGAGGAGGGAGCCATCCCTCTGTGGGCGTATGTCATAGCGGCTGTAGTTGCTGTGGGTTCAGATCGCCTGGAACGTCCGTTCAGAGTTGGTCGGGAGGGACCCAGATGTAGGCCGAATCACCAGGAATTTGTGGATACTTGGAAGGGAGAGGGAGACTGTAGAGTCGAAATGGACTGAGATATTCAACGGTCGATAGGACGGCCATGAATGCCGGCTCCCCCGTCCGCCGCAAGGCTCTCTCCGTGGGGAGGTGGGCTGATGGCAGGTGAGGGGGGCATATGGGGAGAGCAAGAAGCCGGGTTGTGGGGGCAAGTCCTCGGTGGAACTTGACTTGCCTGGAAGTGGCTGAGGTGGGCTGGGGCGAGACCCCTGCTCCAGAGAGTGTAGGTCCAAGGGCATAGTCCAGGGACGGACTGGGGTCGGCAATGGAAAAGGAGAGTGCAAGCGTTCCACTTCCACAGGGGGGTCAACCCATTAGGTTGCGGTCTTCCAGTGGTAAAGGACTCGAGGGCCTGGTTGCCCACCACCCGAGTGTTGAGAGAAGGAGTAGTCCGAGAGTGAGAAGCAGTAGTCATAAGCTGAGGGGGAGAAGTGTCCATAGCGAAACAAAAAATAACTTCATCCCCCGTGTGCATCCAGCCACCACCGACTCCAACAAGGGAAAGGCGAATCGTGGGCACACTTGGTCCCACTGCCGATAGATGTCACGCAGGGGAGATACACCCCCATCCAGTCCCTGTGCCTGAAAGGCGGCCACTCTCATCCAACGTGCGGTGAAAAGTGGCAGGGACATGGTTTGGGTTTGTTTGGAAAGTGACAAGGGTGCAGGGCAACCACCTCCCACACCCAAGGGCCAAGGAAGGGGTCAAAATCAAGGTCCAAAGAACGATGCCAAAAAACAGAGAGAAGCCAGAAAGAATGGGTTAAAGGAGAAAGAAAAAGCAGCAGGATATCAGCCGGGTCCCCAAACGGGCCCAATGGTCCATGAGGGCAGAGAAAGCCCTTACACCGAAGAAAGGTGTATTCCCACATTCGCCACAGAGGGACGCGCCCTATCGCTCCGGACAAAGCAAAGGGATTGAATACAATATAAAATGCCTGGAATGAAATCGATGAATGGAGGGCAGTATTGTGTAGGTCAGATGCCGCCATTCAGCCTGGAGGTCTTCAGAATAAAAAAAACTCAACAACAGTGATTTAGAACTTTTTTCCATTGTGGTGCAGAAACAAGAGCATTTCTCCTCTTTTAGGCAATATTCGGGATTGCCTTGCTTCATAGATGTTTCCATATTCAGAAAACATTCTCTCTGAAAATACAGAGGATGCTGGTGTGCAGAGAAGCTTTGAAACAATAGTTTTAAGGAGAGGAAATCAGTCCTCCTGCTTCCGAATTTGAACTGGACAGCATTTCCTATCTACAAGAGGTTCAGATGCATATCGGTCTAACTCCCCTGCAATCAGTAGAACAGGAGCAGTCTTTTTTTCAACCTTTCTTCTCTTCTAACTTACTTCCCCAGATTGCTCTCCTTTTGTGATCTCCATAAAACACGCTTCAAGAATGTCCTCTTCATCTTTCCTCTTTCGCATAGGAGAACTGGAATTTGAGCTTCTTTCGCTTTCACTTTCATTTGAATCATTACCACCTTCATCATTTCAATACCTCTGACTTCTTCAATCAGCCAGGATTTAGCCTGTTCTTTTTGATCTTGTTGAAAGAAAGATAACTTATATCATGGATCTATTGCAGTCACAGTCACATAAGCCCTGTTTTTCATTATGTTCAAAGACTTCCCATCATTACTCTCTGACAAGAAATGTGCTTGAAGAGAAGTCAGGAGTTCTCTCTTTGTCGTTTGAACACCTTGGTCATCATGGCCAATCTTTGAAAGAAATCTTTGTAAAATACAAATGCTTGGGATTAAGGAAGACAAAGTTGATTTTTCCGAACTCATTTCCTGAGTTAGTTGAAAGAATGGTTTTAGTATTTTAAGGAGATTTCATATCAGTGTCCACTCGAAGGATGTGATGGTAGGTAATTCACTATGATCAGCCAAATACAGTTGCACTGGAATTTTTAATTTATATAATCTTTCTAGCATCAAATATGCACTATTCCAACGTGTCGGGACATCTTGAACCAATAGGAGAGGCTCAAGATTTTGCTGCACTTGAATGTGTTTGAAATTGTTACAGGCCAAAGGAGAATGATTAAAGTGAGTTGCAAGGCGGCGACTTTTTGCAAGGATATCAATTACACTCTTCTGAACCATAATTGAGTCACTAATAACCAGTTGGAGTAAATGAATGCTGCAGTGTATTGAAGGTATTTCAGCCAGGTCACTATCAAGAGCCATATTACTAGCTCCATCCCTCACCAATAAATTCCTCTTATTTGCATCAAGATCCCAACTATCCCACAGAGAGCAAAACTTTTCAGATATATTCTTGCCAGTATGCGACCCTGAGAAATGAGAGGCATGTAGCACAGCATCGTATCTTTCAAAATCTTTACCTATCCAGTGACCTGATAATGATATAAAACTTTCTTGAGAGGTTGTGCATGTCCATATATCTGAAGAAAAGCTGACATGCTTTACTTCTTCCAGCTTCTGAGCAATTTTAGACTTGAACTCTATAAAGACGAGGAATTATAGTATCAGAGAAGTACCTTCTGCTTGGTAACAGATATCTGGGTTGGAAGTAGGCCATTAGATCAATAAAACCATCATCTTCAACTAAAGTAAATGGCTGGTTGTCCAAAGCCATCATCATGCCAATTTTATGGTGAATCATCACAGACCTGGAGTCATTGATGTCCCATATTTTTTTAGATGAAAAGCTTTCCTCTATTGAGATCTGCTTACTCATTTGGTCCATTTTCTTTTCTTTCAGAGTACTACCAGTAGAAGTTGATGGTCTAGCCTGTATTCTATCTATGCCTATTTCCTTTGATTCAGTCGCAGCTATTCTTTTTTTGTCATTTTCGTTTTTGGCTTCAGCATACTCTTTTGGGTGATTAATCTTCAAATGATTATGAAGAGGTGTTGTGCTAAAAGACTTTTGGCCACCTTTCTCTGTCCCACATTTGATAATCTTTTGGCAAATATTACACTTTGCAGTGATATCGCTAGGATCATTTATTGTATACAGTGACCACACAAAACTTGTCATGATTAATACTTAATAGTTTAATACAACACAAGAACCTGAAAGAGAACAAAACAATTAAACATCTGAATATACTTAAATTATTATTTATCTTATATTTGGGGGGCCGCTTGCCCCCAATACAAAACAAAACATCAATATGAGTGTAAAAATAATATGGTACCTAATAATGTATATCCAGCCGGATAGATATGGCCATATCCAGTATCCAGCTGGATATGAAAAATTCATATCTGGTGCACCCCTACCTATCTCGGATTCTAGATATGATAGAAAGACAATTTAAAAACTGTTTATGATGTATTTTTTACCGCTGAAGCAAATTAAAACATTTGCAGAGGGCTGCAGGTTCAATAACGCATAAACCAATCCATATTTCATCATTTTTGCTCAAAAAATGCAATTTTTTAGCCCTTTTTCTTGTTTTTTATTTGAAATTATATTTTATATTTTTCTTTTCTGGTTGAATTTATAGAATTGATAAATATATGTATTTTGATAACCTTATTGCCAAAAAATACTGCATAGTAGGATGTTAAGAAGCAGTGACAGTTAAAATTCTTGATGGAGGTCACAGATTTTCAAGCACAGACTCATTCCTGAATGGAAAGCTTCCTCTTGGTAAAGATGTCATCCAACATGTAATGGCAGAAGAGAACTGGACAACCAGACAAGCAGATGATATGGTTGCACTAAGTCTGATTGAACACTTCCAAGTTGTTTGACATCTTCTGTGAGGACTCAAATCAGAGAAGAGATTTGGAACATTTGTATCAACTCAAAATGACATAAGAAGACTATGTTTTCTATGAGGACCAGAAAATAGCTAGAATAGGACAATGTGTTGGTTTTAAGGAATGCCTTACATCAGCAGACATCAGATACAAAAGGAGAGGAGTACGGCAGGAGCATGCAAAAGAAAAGAATCGGTGAGTTTGATCTATATAAATTAAAAAACTTTTGATTAATGGCCACTGAAAATCTGGGTTTCTTGAAATGATTGTGCTACAAATATAAAATTTTATTTTTGGGTCTTTGGTGAACTATCTTGTATCATAATCATACTGTATTTTATTATCCCCAGGGAAGAGCTTAGAAGAGTTTTTCAAGTTGTTTCATCAAGCTCAGCAGCAATACATGATAGTGATCTTGACAGTCTCTCAAGTCAGGGCAGCCTGGAATCACATGATGAAACAGCTGGTGTCAGTGAACAACAGGAATCCAGGACAGAACAAAATAGGAAGAGTCTACCAAACCTCACTCAGCGGTGTGACAAGTATACTGTATAGTTTAAAATATGAGTATGCTTTGAACACTCTTGTTGCTCTGTTGACAATACCTTTGAAAAAATTATTTATAATCCATGTAACATTGCTAATAGTTAGAGTCCAAATCTTGGACACTGCTGTCCAATGAACAGCTTGTTAGAATGTTAACTTAATATAAAATAAATGTCTTTTACCAGGTATCAAGTAAGTGACAGAGCCAGAGCAGCAGTTGCATCAGCAGTTTTAGAGGATTATGGAATTATCACTACTACTGATAAGATGAACGTAATTGACAGGTAACAGTCCAATTATCTTGTACATTAATATCTGATTCAAATAAAGTATTTCACAAAAATGCATACATTTCAAACAAGTGTTGAAATTTAAATATTGTTAGTCAAAACCTATGGAGCTTGCTTAAATAACTGTCTTTAAATTTGAGTAAATTTGCACTATGAACTTTGCAAGAACAAGCTGAGAAGAGAATGTGAAAATTATCGTACAGCCATAAGAAAAGAGGAAGGAAACTTGTTTGAATTGGTGGATGCTATTTATGTGGATGGTCACAAAGATGCAACAATGATGACAGTTGAAGTGAATGGCAAATATTACAGAAGAACTGAGCTAGAAGAGCACGATGTAGGAGAACCTGGTAAGATTTAAAATTATGATCTTTAGTTTGCAATTTGTAACAGATATTACTCAAAATATTTATTAAGATGAATTTTGGATAAAGAAATTGGAAAATAGATATAAATGCTGAAATATCTAAAAAATTCTCTCTATTTTCTGAATACTATTTCAGGTGATTTCAACCTGTCACACGTGACTCCAAGTAATGGCAAGGGGGTCAACTATTGCAACAGATATATACAAGGCCCTCAAAGACACTGAATTACAAATCAAACTTGCCATGATAGGATCTGATGGGACTAATACAATGACTGGTTCAAATGGTGGAGCTATCAGATGCCTGGAAGAACTGCTTGGTAGACCTTTGCAGTGGAGAATTTGCCCACTACACTGTAATGAGCTCCCCCTTCATCATGTCTTTGTTACTCTGAGTGGAACAACAAAGAGCCCAGACTCATTTTCAAGAAAGATAGGGGTTGAACTTGGTGGAAGTGTATCTCAGTGGGATGTGATTTCATTCAAGCCAATTAGAAATTCAAAATTTCCAGTTATTCCTAATGAAGTACTGGAGGACCTCAGCACTGATCAGTATTATGCTTACAGAATCTGTATGGCTGTTATGCTTGGCTGTGTTGATCCTGCTTTTGAGCTCCTTGAAGTTGGACCGATCTGTCATTCAAGGTGGTTGACTCTGGCATGTAGAATCCTCAGATTTTATACATCTCAAAGGAAGCCTTCCAAAGTACTTGTCACACTAGCAGAGTTTTGTATCTTAGTCTATTTTCCAAGTTGGTTCCAGATCAAGGAGTAGTATCGATGCACAGATGGTGCTAAGAACTTTTATGATATGCTCCAAAGGATCCTGAAATTTCCTCACAAGGAAGCCAGGGAGCTAGCCCTAAAAACCCTCTACTGAAATGCATACTATGCTCACCCTGAGAATGTATTAATTACCATGCTTGATAATTCAGACCCATAAATCTGCAACATCGCAGTTAATAAGGTACTTTTGGTCAGAAGGGAATGAATCAGTTGAAACAGTGGTAGACAATGACTTCGAAGCTGGTGACCTGGTAATTGATTCAGATGAGGATATTGAAGTTCCAGAGTTACAGCCTGACTTGAGTGTTGTGAAAGATGGTAGTGTCAGGAGATTCATGTTGTCTAAAATCGATAACAAAGCTTGAGGGTATCTCAAAATGATAAACTTAAATTCACCTGACATTCATGAGCCCCCTATCATAGCATCTCTAACCAATGAAGAACTCATAAACATAAGAAAGGAAGCACTGAAACTCAACCAGCCTTGTCATAATCAGGCTGTAGAGAGGCACATTTAACTTATAATGGAGGCTTTCCTCAACTGGGGTAGGATTTGAATGTCATGATGGCATTATCTGACAAAAAATAAAATCAAGAAAACTGATGAAAGTGTTCAATACAAAAATACAATATTCTGAAGCTGTTTAGATGATTATTTTTTATTACTTTGTTTAATGATTGATACTTTAAATTAATCTTAGTTGATTTGTAATATTTTCAGTAGAAAATTGTACATATTTAGTTTATTTACCACAAATTGTCTAAAAAATTTGCAAAAAAAGAAAAAAAAAGGCTGAAAATTACAATTTTTGGCCAAAATATAAATATGAAATTTTTTATGCATTATTGAGCCTGCAGCCCTCTGCAAATATTATAATCTGCTTCAGAGGTAAAAAATACATCATAAACAGTTTTTAAATTGTCTTTCTATTATACCAGAACCTGAGATAGGTCACTGGGTTCAAATTTTGGTTGTATGCACATACGATTTATATAAATTGGCTGGTAGCAGTCACAGTTTTGTATGCAGCCACCCAAAATCAGTTTTAAAGTTTAATCCTGGACAAAAGACAACTATCTAGAACCCCTCAATTTTGATCCTGGCACTTCACCCTAGGGAGGAGGGACCTCCTTGATGAGACGTGAATTGATGAACCTTAATGATACCCTGGGGTGTGAAGTCTTCTATTAACTCATTCTCTGGTATCAACAATAAATGGGTAGTGAAGATAGTGCCCTGACTCTGATAGGTATGGGGAAATGGTCACCAAGCATCCGAGGACTTCTGTGTGAGAGTGTAAGGCATTCATTTCTACCACTGATCACGATTTTATAAGGAGGGTACCATCCTTCTGTGGTTGGACATTGTAATGGCTAGAATAGTTGCATGTGTGGATTGCCTAATATGTTCTTTCAGAGTTGGATGGTAGGGACCTAGAAGTAGGGTGAATACCAAAATTTGTAAATACTGGGTAGGGATATGGAAGCTGTTGATTGGAGGTGGACTGGGACATCTAATGGTTGATAGGACAGACATGAACACTGACTTCCCCATCCATCATGGGGCTCTCTCCATGGAGAGGTGGGTCAATGGTGGGTGAGAGGGGCATATGGAGAGAGCGAAAGGCCTGGTTTTGGGGGTGAGTCTCTTGTGGAACCTGTTGGCTTGTCTGTAGGTGGTTGAGGTGAGCTGGGGTGGGACCCTTGCTCCAGAGGAGGTGTGTCAAAGGCATGTTCGAGGTACAGGTTGCAGTTGGTAATGAGGGAGGAGAATGCGAGTGTTCCACAGCCAGAGGAGGGGTAACCACCCTCTTCCACTGGTAGAGGACTCAAGTGGGGGGGGGCTGGTTGCCCACCACTCAAGTTCTAGGACAAAAGTAGAAGTATCCATACACTAAGAGTTAGAGAAAAAGGACCCAGGGGACATGAGAAACTGCCTATTGATGAGAAAGGGAGGCTGAGCACAAACCGCAGGGGGTGGGGTACCTCATCCCCAGGGGACATCACTGTATCCATCTGAATCGGTACAGAATATAAATTCTGTACAGATTCATCGATTTGTTGTACCTGGTATTCCATACATTAAAACCAAGCTCACCCTCTTGTCTATTGTTAATTTCGCAGCCATCACCTACCTAAAAGAAAAAAATAATATATTATAGTCAATACTGAAAATTTCTATGATGTACAACTTTTGCGCCACCCTGTATATGTATATATATGGGATGCAGTTCACACTTAAACATGAAATAAATGAATGATGCAAAAACCACAAGGAAAAGGAAAAATGATTCCAAGGCCTTTCATGTATTCAACAGTACACCTCATCAGGGAATGAAGATGACAAAAATATATGCCTATGGACATTAAAACAAAAAGGTAAAAAGAGATTAGCACAAGGTTAACAAGTACTGTACTGATAAAGGGCAAAAGATATTTTAACAAGATATGTATCATCAATTTTATACAGTCCACAATGTATTTTCTGTTTTACATGCATATTTATGCCATTTTACTCTGATATACAGTTGTGCCCCACATTTTGTGCAGGTTACATTCTTGGAAACCTGTGCAAACCACTAATGCGAGAATGGCTTTATAATTTATTTCAATGTGATAGGGAAATTGTTCACCATCTGAAAATATTTTTTTACATAAATTAAAATAAAAAACCCATTATGTATGGTACTTACCAATCAATGTATGTTACCAATTTACTAACCAATCAATATACGTATGTTGGAGAACATGAGATATTTCTTTGTTTACATTTTTGAAAAATGCTGTACATTAGGTTTTTCCATTTTTATAATTATGTTCTATATTGGGGTAGTCATTACTGCGCATACATCATGCACTGGATTCTGGGATCTCTATGTTTTTCCAATGAATGCCTTCAGCCTATGGATGATGAAGAACTTGACCTTTTATTACATTTTAAAAAAAATGTTGTACAACGTGTACATAATATTTTCATACTTTTATACTTATGTCTTATATTTTGTTTTAATTTTTTATTTAGAACTTACTATTACCATTACCATTCCAGTGAGCAGTACTGCAAAGAATTAACATGTGAACCTTGAATTGGGTATCAAAAATTTTTGCATGGAACTACGAATTATAAAGTACTTCCCATTTGACCTATATAAACTGAGTTAACATTGTGTACATCTGATCAAATACACACAGCCAACAGCATTATCTGGGCTATTCTTTCAGGCTCATAGGCAGTGGGGAGAGGCGAGGGTGGTGCACTTCCCCGCCTTACAGAGCAGCAAGTCCCACCAAAGTACACTGTATTTTTAGCTGTCAGGAGTGACCATTCCTGACAATAAAAGGAAAATGGTCTCTGGCTATTACCTGCTTCCTAAAAGGATATTATTTATGCATGTATACTTTAGTAAAGTAAGCACGAGTAACCTGGTAACATTTATTTATTATTATTTCAACAAATTTACTCATTGTTATGAAAACATGGTAGTTATTAATATAATAATAATAATAATAATAATAAGTGAACAATACCTCATAAATACCAAAGATAGGAATGGTTCCCTGATGTATGGATCTTTCCTATATATACTCTCCTATATGAGTTCTACCGAATGAGAACCCCCTCCCCATGGAAAATCCTGGATATGAGCCTGAAGAATTAGCCAAGATTTAAATGTATTATTATACTTAAAGACTAATGACAATTGTTTTAAGTAAGGTAGGCTCAGGATATTTTTGTCATCAAATTCATTTACAATGACACTTATACTACAGTGGATACCCCCTAAATTTGTACCCTCATAATTAGGTTTTTGCTTTAATTTGATTAGCATTCAGAGTACAAATTATTAGGGAAAATTTCGTACTTTTCCAAAGAAATGTGAAATAAGTGGAAAAAGTATGAAATTGAAATAGCTTAGAAAAATTAATTCAAAATAGTATTGAAAATTTTGCACAGTGAATGAATTAACCCAAATATAGTACAAAAATACTACGCAGGGCTTGCAGGCCCTCTACAAGTCACAACACAATGCTTTGTCTGATGCCAGGTCACCTGTGCATGCTCTAGGGAGTATGAAAAAGTTCAATAGGTTTTATGAAAGTGCAAAGTGGGGCACATTTCATACTTCATGGGGGACTACAAAAAAGTGTGAATTGGGGGTGATAGATTTTTGGAAAATATGAATTATAGGACACATTTTGTACATTTTGGTTAATTCATAAATTCCATTGATTTGACAGGGGTAAAGCCCCCAAAAGTATCAAATTAGGGGGTGGACATGCAATGGAAGATGCCATAAACATGCTATTAGAAAATGTGTATCAGAACTTAAACAGCAAAAAAATCTGCCTTCCTCTTCCTTGACTTGTCAAAAGCATTTGATACACTTTTATGGAAAAACTATATGCGCTCACAACATGGTATCATATGTGGTACCTTTATTTCATAATTAAATATAAATTATTAATTAATTGAATTAAATATCTATACAAAATTGGCTCGGGATTGGCGACATAGCCTAATGGGAATGAAATGATTGCCATACATACATAGAAACCGTATGTAGGCGTCGGGTCTGCATAACCACGAGAAAACATTTATTTCACGTGAACAGAATTTTCCGTTGCTGACTCATGTGAAATACAAGAGAGAAAGAGTCAACAACCTTTGCCAAATCAGCAATTTATACTAAAATACAAGCAAACCAAGGAACGGCTCTCAGGGCTGTTTATGTTACAGCAAACGCTTTAAACAGGGAGGATGTGTTTTTGTCTTTCCTAAAGTTCTGAGTGAATTCCTTATAATAAAATTAATACATAAAATAAGGATAGGCCTATCCCCTAAAGTGTTTATATTGTGACAGCCCATATTTATTACAAGAAGTTAACTCATTGCGTAACTCCATCATGGCGGCCCTACACCAAAAGAGATCGTAACGCCCTGCATCGAAGCAAACTAAGACCCATCAAAAATAAGGTGAGGCAATTTATTTTCATTCTAATATAGGCATCTAAAATCCCGACGCTAAAATTACCATAAACAATTAAATATAAAGAGGTCCTTTAAAGACCTACATATTCATAACTCTCTAATGAAAAAATATAGGGCTTTTGTCGTTCACTCTCCACTGAAGTCTGCTGGACATTTCCAATGGATGAGGGTAACAGGCAATCAACCCATAGCTCTATATAGTTTTTCATAACTTTTGCATGAAATCTTATTGAATAAACTTCAGGACAGACGAGTTAGTGCTTGACACCAGTGGCGACTCATGGGTTTTGGCCGCCCTGTGCGGTAGCCAAATTGGCCGCCCCCTTCCTTAAACGTAACATACCTTCCACTACAGCAAACACACGTATATAAAGGATTTACATTTTATTGATTGAGGAACAATGTAATAATGATGAAAATTGAAACCGTGATGATAGACAATAAAAAAAAAAAATTTATAATTCAATTTAAAACATAGAAAACAATATGGTATTTCGTACCATACTGTACCGTAATGCCAGCCTTGGCCAAAATTGGCCGCCCCCCAAAGTGACCGCCCTGTGCGGTCCACACACCCCGTACACCCCACGCTACGCCACTGCTTGACACCCAACCATCTCAGATTTTGCTAATTTTTGGTGCATAGGGTTAGTTTATACAAGGAATTCATCTGTCAAAATCTCAGCTCTGTATAACCATTGGCTCAGAAGTTATGATGGTCAAGGTCAAATTAAGATTTTTTCAGATGGTCATAGTGAGGTCAATAATTGTCAGAATGCAATAAAAATAGGGATAGGAAAATTAGAAAAACTTTGACCTTTGTGACCCAATAATAATTGACTATATGACCTTCAAGTTCACCAATACAAAAAAAAGATTTTAATAAAAAATAAAGCTATAACAATATTCTTTCAATTTATGTAATAAACACTGTTTATTGACAATCTAGAGTGTCTTATAATAAGGAGGTTAAACAATGGTGATTTTTGTGGTTTTAATTTAATTTGATAATAGGTATCAGAGGTGGCAACATGGATATATGGAAAACCAGGAAATCAAGGATAAAAAAACAGTATGATTCAAGATTCAGTAACACAAAATATCATGAAAAACAATAAAATTCCAAAGCAAAAATACAAAACAATTCTTAAAAAAATGTAAACAAACAGAAACTAAGTAGTAAACCATACACTAAATACTAAATGTGTGTATTTCTTTGTTATGAGCCCTAACTCTAATAGATTATGTGAGAATTCAGTCAATTTAGTGCATCAATATTTTTAGTGATGATTCCTCAAATTAGTGACAAAGTTACTTGTTTTAGTGTGTCAAATTAATTATTCCGGACATAAAAGGCAGATATATCATACACATACATGGACTGAAGACAGGTATGTACAGCGTGAGTAAACAGCTTTTTTCAAAAGGTTTATTTTGAAAGAAAAGTATTTTAAAACATCAGAATTTATCATGGAAAAATGGGAACATGGAATTTGATAGTAAAAATCAGGAAAATTTTGAGAAAATGGAATAGTTCATGTGTATGAGGTATTAGGTGTATTCTGAGGATCTTATTTTAGGGTTGCACCGATATGTAATTTGGTTGATTACCACTTAATCAGCCAATTATTAAGAAGTTTAAATCTGATTAATCACCACTATAAATTTACTATTGCAGACTCTTTAAATGCACATTTTACTTCAATAGCAGATAAGCTTCGCGCACAATAAATAATGATCGCTCACCTCTAGAATATATGCCACCCAGCCAACTAAATTCATTTTCTTTTGTTCCTGCTACTTCTACTGAGGTCCAGATTATTATTGGTAAATTAAAAAATACAAAAAATAACATTCATAACATTCCTGTACCTATATTGAAACTTGTTAAAGATAAGATACCTGTAACTTTGGCTAAAATTATCAATCAAAGTATTTCCAAAGGAATATTCCTGTCAATGCTAAAAACTGGTTGTATAACACCCCTTTTTAAAGAGGGTGATCCTACACTAGCAACAAATTACAGGTCTGTGTGTTCATTATCTGTGTTCAGCAAAGTTTTTGAAAAAATTGTAAAAAGTAGAATGCAGCAATATTTAGAATCCTACAATTTATTATCTCCAAATCATTATGGCTTCTGTAATAATAAAACAATGGAAATGGCTATTTTAAATCTTATGGAAAATGTAAATATAGCTCAGGAGAACAAAGAAATAATGATATCAATATTTATGGATTTGAGTAAGGCATTTGATGTAAAAGACCATAATATTCTACTTAATAAATTATATTGTTACGGAGTAATCAGTGATTGGTTTAAAAGTTATTTGTCCAATAGATATCATTTTGTATCAGTAAATAAGGTTTGCTCAACTAAAGCACTTGTCAAACATGGTGTGCCACAGGGCTCAGTTCTGGGTCCACTGTTATTTTTATTATATATAAATGACCTTCCACATTCATCTGATATACTGAACTTCATAATGTTTGCAGATGATACAACTGTCTCTTTTTCTTGCAAAGATGTTAATACAGTTAAGAATATATTTCATTCAGAATTCATCAGTGTAATGAAATGGTTGACCACCAATAAACTCTTCCTAGATACCAGTAAAACAAATTTCATGATTTTTACTAATAAAAGAAATGTATATCTTGAACTTAGAACTTAATGTTAATGAAGTCGCCATAAAGGAGTGTACTATAAAAAAATTTCTTGGTGTAATGCTAGATAAGAATTTGCAATGGAGTGATCATGTAAATTATATTGCAAAAAAGATTTCAAGGAGTGTTGCTATAATGTTTAAACTTAGAAATGTAGTCCCTAAACAAGTTTCATTGACTCTTTATCATACTCTTGTTCTTCCTTATGTAACATACTGCACCCTTGTTTGGGGAAACTCCACTAACAATGCATTAAATGCTATCTTGTCACCCAAAAACAAGCAATAAGGTTATTATCTGATGCTGATTTCCTTGATCACTCTAGTGCATTATTTAAAGAGCTAAACCTACTAAAAGCTCAACCATATAACCAAACTGGCACATTTTATTTACAAGTGTAAGAACAAAATCATTAATTTGCAATGGGTAAATAGATATTTTGTAACTCATCAAGAAATCCACTTGTATCAGACCAAAAATAGATCAAAGCTTGTTATACCTCAATTTAAATTGTCTTCATCTCAAAAACTACCCATTTTCATTGGATTGAAACTATGGAATGACTTGCATGCCGATATAAAAAATATTGTGAATGAAAATTTGTTTAAAACCAAGTTGAAATCCCGATTAATAATGGCATACTAACAAAAATCTAGGATTAATGTCCACTATTGTTTAATATTGTCCATTAATATTGTAATACATGTTTTAACTATTAATAATACTTATTTACTTATTTATTTATTATTATTAATTTATAACAACTAGCTGCTTATTTTTAATAAGAGCCCAGTAAAGCCTAAAGCTTCAGGGCCAAATTAAATAAAATAAATAGTCAAGCTTAAAAAAAAAAAAATAGTCGATTAATCAGTACCATAAAGCAGTGGTTCCCAACCAGTTTTGGCTTATTTATGGCCCCCTTAGGAACCTTATTTTTTCCTGTGGCCCCCATAAGCATTATTTTCAGTAGGTAATATGCAGATTTAACTCTATTTTACAAAATAACATTTTCCTGTGGCCCCCTTCAAATGTGCCATGGCCCCCGGTTGGGAAACACTGCGCATAAAGTAAAGACATCACCACAATGTTATATGAAATTGTTTGGTATTTGTATTTCTCTTTTTCCTTGTAGTCATCATGGATGCTAGTGTGAATGACAGTGTGAATAAAGTTAGTGTACCATCCAAAGGTACCCAACCTCTCAAGCCCTATCTAACCTCACACTAACAGCCTATTTGGGCCCTTAGTGTCCAAATATCACTAATTTGTATTTATTATAAATTACACTTTTTTATATTTTTTATTTTTTATTCTCATTAAACATGTGTTGGTTATAAATGTTTTTGTGTTTAAATAGCACCAAAACATCCTGGGCTTACCTGAAAGTGAATTTGAAAGAAAACATGACACACTGTATACCAGTTTGTGACAATTTGTGTCGTGTCAGTAATGTCCATGATACAGAAACACTAAACAAAAATAAAATATTTCATTATAAAAGTTTTATAAAGTCGAGCAGAACAATGTTCATTATCAAATGTACATCATGGAAAAAAATGGGTTGCAATTATATCAGAAGGTTATATCTGGTAAGTACTACACAATGTGGGCTCATATTACATTTTAATTTTGACAGTACTGCTTTCAAAGTTAATGCAATGCTGCAAACACGAGAAATTCAGAAATTATATTATATTTTATTGATAGCAGTAACAACCATTCTCAGATACATAGTCTCACCATTTCTTGCTATCTCTCACATCTGGCAGCGACAAGAGGTTCAAGTTGGCTTGAGAGTAAAGGACCTCACACACTATGACATGTTCAGTTCCTGTCACTCAGGCAGTGTTGCCAGGTACAGGAAAATAAATCACCAAATAATGCCAATATTCCCTGAATATGAAAATTTTGAGGAGTATAGATATAGATATTTATATATCCAGAAACACAAATTTTCACTGTTAATTGAAAAATATATAACAATATTGCTAAATAATACTTTAATCTTATGATAGAGACACAAATAAATCTATATTCATACATATTGCTTTAAATGCAGGTGTATAGGGAAATTTTAGACCAAAAAGGGAAATTTTAAGTGAATCAAGGGAAATTATATAATTTAAACTTGGCAACACTGCGGCTGTCAGTTCACCTGCAGAAACACAGGCCTACAGCCTGGCTTGTACTAGTTTAGTCAATGCTTGAAATCTGGACTGTCAGGCCAATTTGGGCATGTGTGGGCATTTGCTCCAACTTTTGCTCAGGCCCTTAACTTGTTTGTATTTTTTTTTTCCTTCAGATAAAGCATTGAAAAACACTACTGGTAGATGCTAGCCTGAGGAAAGTTGTTTCGTATAACATGTTATATTAGCAGTATCATAAGCTATGGTAGTACTGTATGGTCTGCAAAAGTTAATTAGCTTACAGTATTGAAAGTGTGTGTGTGTGTGGTGTGTGTGTGTGTGTGTGTGTGTGTGTGTGTGTGTGTGTGTGTGTGCTATAAAAGTGACCTTGAAATATACAGTACTGGTAAAAAGTTTGGAAACACCTTTAGAATTTATGTAATTTCTCCTTATTAACCAATAGAGTTATTTTGGCAGACTGTCTGTTCCTATAAATAGACCACCGTATTGCTCTATAGGAACAGACATTAGTCTACTAAAATAACTCTACTGGTTAATAACGAGAAATTACATAAATTGTACAGGTGTTTCCAAACTTTTTATACATTCAGTTACAATAATTATTTTTTTAAATTTTAATTTGTCTTGCAGATCTACTGATTACTATTGATGAAATATAAAATTATTTATATTGACTAAATATGTGTTATTAAAAGAGAAATTACAAAGATACATTTTTCAACTAATGAGCAAATTGTCTGATTAGGCTGATTACTGATTCCCTACCAATTAATCGGTACAACCCTATCTTATTTCATTTAATGCAAAAATAAAGTGCAGATACCATTTTTTTTCTCATTTATCATCTGTATTCATAAATTACCAACTTATTAACAATTTCAGAAAGTAGTTTAACTGAGTCTCACTTACACTTAAATGTGATGTTTATAAATACACTTAGCTGCATGCATCTCATCATCACTGAAAGCATGCTGAATCCGTGTTCCACCGAGCAATTGTGGAGCTGTCATTGTCTGGATAATATCAGATGGCAGGATCCAACAGAGGTCTGGCCTTGAAGGAAAAGAATGTTTATTACTTTTTCCTGATGGATGCAGAAAATTTATCCTATAATCAACAAACTCCTCAAATTTTTCAACAACCTGACCAAACCAAATTTTCTTCTCATATACACAGACTACTTATCTGTGTGATTTCTTGCCTTTTGCTTCCAACTTGACCATGGATGATTCTGGTGGTGTTCCTCCATCCCCTTCCCCTCTGACTTTATTATGTCTGAAATTAGAATCTCTTCCAAAGATGTTCTTTCTGCCCTACCTAGGCTCAACTATAGGAAGGCATACAGTCCTGATGGTGTTTCTTCTGTTCTTAAGAACTGTGCTTTTGTGTTGATACCCTGCCTAGGCAAACTCTTTCATCTTTGTCTTCATTTCCTTCCTGTTAGAACTTCATTCATTCAGCCTGTCCCAAAGAAGGGTAACTGCTCTCAACACTCTAACTATTGTCCAACTGCTTTAATTTCTTGCCTTTCTAAAGTTTTTTAATCTATCCTTAATAGGAAGATTCTTAAACACCTCTCTTCTCACAATCTCTTTCAGATCATCAGAATGGGTTCTGCAAGGGATGCTTCACTAGTGATCTCCTTGCATATATCTCTGACTCATGGTCATCCTCCTTTCAGGGTTTCACTGAAACTTTTGCTATTGCACTAGACATATTGAAAACATTTGAGTCTTTAATTTCAAAAATGCCCTCCTTTGGATCCACCTTCTATCTGTGCCTTCATCTCTAATTTCCTTTCTAGTCAATCTATAGCTGCAGTTGTCGATGGCCACTGTCCTTCTAAAGCTATCAACAGTGGTGTTCCTCAGGGTTCTGTCCTGTCATCCAGTCTTTTACATTTATTTATTTATTATGATCTTTTAATTCACACTTACCATCCTATTCACTCCTATGCTGATTATTCCACTCTTCACTTCTCCACCCACTTCCCAAAGTATCCCTCACAGTTACTTCATGAATCGCGTACAACAGCTATGGGACACCTGACCTCTGATCTTTCTGCTATATCTGATTGGGACAAAGAAAACCTTATGGCTTTTGATGCCTCAAAAACTCAGTTCCTCCATCTGTCTACTCATCACAATCTTCCACACAACTATCCCGTTACCTTCAACAACACACAACTCAATCCTTCCTCCTCTTTTAACATTCTTGGCATTTCCTTTTCTTATGATCTTTCCTGGAAAGATCACATATACAATCATGCTGTGTTTCACTCAGGTTACATTCTTGGAAACCCACACGAACTGCAAAGAGGTTTTATAATGTATTTCAGTGGTATAGGTGAATTGTTCACCAATCTGAAATTTTTTTTTACATAAATTAAATTAAAATAAAAAAATTATGTATGATACTTACCAATATACTTACCAATTGATGCATATTGGAAAACATGAGACATTTCTTTGTTTACATTTTTGAAAAATGCTGTGCATTACATTATTTAATTTTTATAATTATATTCTATATTTTCATATTTATTTATTTATTTATTTATTTATTCATTCATTCAATCATTTATTTATTTATTTACTGTATTTTAGAAATGTTTTTATAAGAATATTTTTATCCCTGACACTTGTTCTGGGTTAGTCACTATTGCACATGCATTATGCACTGGCTTCTGGAATCTCTGTTTATGTTTTTCCAATGAATGCCTTCAACCTATAGATGTTGGAGAACTTAAGATCATTTTTTTACATTTTAGAAAAATGTTGTATAATGAGTACAGAATATTTTTTACTTATATACGTGAACCTTGAATGGGGGTATCAAAAAATCTTGCACAGAACTGCAAATGCGCAAACTGTGGGGTACAACTGTACTCTCCAAAACAGTTTTGAAGAGGTTAAGGTGTGCTGTACCACCTCCACAGTTTCTTCACCCCTGCTCAGTTGCTGTCTCTGGACATATATCTTGTCTGTCCCTGTATGGAGTATGCTTCTCATGTATGGGGTGGCTCAACCCACACAGCTATACTTAGGTGGGTGGAATGAAAGGCTTTTTTGTTTCATCAATTCCCCACCTCTTACTGATTGTCTTCAATCTCTCTCTCTCTCTCTTTGCTGCAATGTTACCTCACACTCTCTTTACTATTGCTATTATAATGGACACTGCTCTTCTGAACTCTCTAACTGCATGCCTCCTCCTTTAAGGAGAGCATGCAGTACTAGACTTTCTACACTTCCTCATTCCTTTTCTGTCCAATTCTTGAATGCAAGTGTTAATTGGTATTTTCAATCTTTCATCTACTCAACTGGTCAACTCTGGAACGATCTTTCTCAATCCATCTTTCCCCTGTCTGACCTCCAATTGTTCAAATGCAGTGTGTCTAGGGATCTTCAAAACCCTGGACCCTTGATTTTGGCTTTCTTCTTCCATGAGGGGGGGTTCACTTTGGCGGGCATTTGCCCTTGGCCCCTACTTCCTGTATAAAAAAAAACCCTGGGCAAATCCTTATTTCATCTGATTCAGAGAAACTGCAGACTATTGCTTTTTCTTTCTCTGTGATCACCCAACCTTTGCTGATGTGTGGAACTTCTGGCAATATACCATACTCGTTCCGAAGTCAGCAGCTAGTTGAAACCATTCTTCTGGATGTATTGAAGAAAGATGCTGTTCTGGAAATAGTGTATGGTGAGAGAGTCAGTATTTGGATCTTCCTCTTGTAGTTTGTTGTCTCACTGAAGGCATTCTTAGGGGTTTGCATGAGTTCTGCATGTCTGTAAATAAAGAGACAATCTCATATAATAAGTCCCGTAAATCATAATTCTTTTATTTTAGTCTTGAATATTAAGATGTAGTCACCTGCAATAATTCCACTCCACCCTCTCTGAGATGTGGGAACAACACAGTCCCTCTTAAACCCCAGTTCCCCACCCTCTCTCAGGTGTTGTCATAGTAATACTTCTATTTTTTGAAAACCAAAGACACAATAAATATATTGTTCACTGTAGTTTTGGTGGTAATGCTAGGATGACTGTGTATTTTATTCATGCATTACATATTCCTAAATCTAGGGAATAGAGTAGTTAGGTTATTTCACAAATGTGGGATACTTTACTCTCCCTCTCACTATCCCCACTTATCCTCCCCCTCTCCTTTCGCTACACCAAATATGACGATATTACAAGATCAAACTGTCTATTAGAGGTGTACCAGAACCAGTTTTTTGACTGGAAGCCAGAATATCTAGCCAACAAATTTTGGTTCCAGCTGGAAGCCAGACTATCCAGCTGCTGGAACCTTTTGAGTTAGCTTTGGCCCTAACTAGTAGGTCTATAATTTTAAGTAATATATATAGTAATTTCTAAATTGGTAAACTTTAACTGTGTTTTCTGGCAATTTTTATTTTTGGCACTTAGATGGTTCTCACACGTGGTGCCTCATTATTAACCCTTTGCTGGGCAGTGTAACTTTACTGATTTTGTCTGGCATTAGCCAGACAATTTTATTCAGTCTCGGAAATACCTCCATGCAATAGAGGTTTAAGCAAATGTCTCTTAACCCTTTACTGCACAGAGGTCTTTCTGAGACTGAATAAAATCATCTGGCATTAGCCAGAACAAAATTAGTGAAGTCACACTGCGTGACAAAGGGTTAAGTAAGATATTATTTCACTTGTTTTAGGACCTTTATGCTTTCTCTTTACAGATATAAATATTAAATATATTTCTTTACATATATATATTTTTCATAAGCATCAGACTAAGTTATAGTCTATATTCTATAATAATAAATTTAAAAAAATGCTGACTTCTGGAGTTTGGAAATATTTTAGAATTGATGATAAAGATAGCAGTAAAGCTATTTGCACTCTGTCTTGAAGAGATTCTTGTATCAAGAGGACCTAGCAATAAAGGTTGCAAATATTATAGCACAACCCTGCTTTTTAAGCACCTACAAGGTAATCATAATAATGTTTATGATTTGGTACAAAGAGAGAAAATGAAGAAAGATGAACCAAATAAAATACCCTCTGAAGAAGCTACGACTTCCTCAGCAACCATAGCAAAAAACTCAAAACAACCAACAATTTTTCAGATGATAGAAAAAAAGAAAATTTGGGATATAAATGACAAAAGAAATATAGAAATTTATAGGAAAATAGGAGAAATGATTGCTGCTGATCAGCAGCCATTTTTGTTAGTTGAGGATAAGGGATTTAAAAGATTGATAGAGCATTTGGCTCCACAGTACAACCCACCTTCTAGAAGATATTTTAGTGAGCAGGTTATTCCAGACATATATACTAGAGTAAAAAATAAAATACTTAATGAAATTAGCAGTGCTGAATACATATCCGACTGCAGACATATGGATATATTTGTGCAATAACGAAAGCTTTTTGAGCTTTTTGGGACATTGGGTGACTGAGGAATTCAATGCAGAAAGTGCAACATTACAAATCAGCATCTTTAGAGATAGCCATACAGCAGAAAATGTAGATAAAAAAAAATAAAGAAATGATAGCAGATTGGAATATTGAGGATAATAAGGTACATGCTATTATAACAGACAATGCTGCAAATATATGCAAAGGTGTTAGATTAGCAGGATTAAATAAGGAGTCTTGCTTTATACATACATTACAGTTGGTTATACATGATGCTTTATTTGCTCAAAGAACAGTTAGATGCTATGGCAGTGAGCAAAAAAAATAGCTGGACACTTTCATCAATCAGACTTAGCCACATCAAAATTGACCAGCATTCAAAACCACAAGCTAATTCAAGATATTGAGACTTGATGGAATTCAACTTATGATATGCTAGCTCGCATACTAGAACAAAAATGAGCATTAACTCTATAGAGTATGGTGCTGAAAATAACCTAGACATGTCGTCACCTAACCAATGGGCACCGATTGAAAATGTAATAAACATATTTAGAAACATTTAAGGACCTCACATTGAGATTAAGTTCTGAAGATGCATCAATATCAATTGTTATCCCAGCTATCAAAATACCTAAGAATGTATCTTGAGAAACCTTGGGATAGATCTGGAGTAAACCATGAAGACAGAGTTACTCAACTCTATATCTGAGCAGTTTGAATCATTTTATGACAAAAAATGTTTTGCCCTTGCTACTGTCCTTAATCCACAATACAAACTGTCACCATTCAGCAACAATTATGACTATGACAAATTAAGGATTTGGCTGAAAGAAGTATTGCTTGTAAACAAAATGGAAAAAGAAAGTAAAAATGAAACCTCAAGTGATGATTCTGAGATTGACAAATTTGACAAAAATTCACCAGACACTAAATCATTTTGGGATTGCTTTGAAAAAGTGATGCACAATCAGAAAGAAAAACGCAAACAAATTGAGGAAGAACCTGAATCCAAAATGACTAAAAGAAAGAAAAGCAAAGTCGCCAGAGAGCATTCCATCAATAACAGAATTCATAATAAAATCGAGTTATACCTTGACTCACCTCAAATTGACAGGAATTCTAATCCTCTCACCTGGTGGAATGTTTCTGACTACAAATCTTGCCAAGGTAGCAAGAAAGTATTTATCAGCTCCACCTTCAAGTGTGTTCAGTGAGATGATGTTTAGCCAAGCAGTTAACATTTACACAGAATGATGGAATTGACTATTGCCAGAAATGGCTGATAAACTTCATTTCCTTCATGCTAACTTATTGAGGTATAACTTCAACTATTGAAGCACAGTTTTTTTCCTTGTAAACAGTAGTTACTGTCTTGATTTTTCTCTTCCACTCTTTTCAAGGCTGTGTTTATAATTCAATATAAATCTAGTGTTTCTTTTATTGAGGAAAATATTAAGCAAGGAACTTTTTTTATATAATTTAGCTAATGTAAATACTTTACAAAAATCATGAAAAATGGCAATTTCAAAATAAAAGTAGTTTTATAATCATAAAACAATATAAAAAAACTACCTAGAAAAGAATATTTTAAACATTTTATCATATATTTCACTTATTTGATACATGCAAGTAGCCAAAGGAAT
The DNA here is from genome assembly GCA_023014485.1 of Bathynomus jamesi. Taxonomy (NCBI): domain Eukaryota; kingdom Metazoa; phylum Arthropoda; class Malacostraca; order Isopoda; family Cirolanidae; genus Bathynomus; species Bathynomus jamesi. The sequence continues at coordinate 311,038 of JAJOZX010003056.1, read as the reverse complement.
GGCTAAGGACTTTGCATAAATATATCAAAGTCTGTTTATAAATAATTCTATTTTCCTTCTATGTTTTTTTTATTTAATATCATTAAAAACTGGATGATTCCAGATTGGCTGGATATCAGAGAGAGTTCCAGTCAGAACAAGAACTCGATAAATGGTTGGAATTCCAGTACACCTCTATCATCTATATGGAATTGCACAATAGCTGAAATTAATCATCATAATGTAGAGAAATACAACACATATTTGTAAGTGTTAATATCAAATCAAAATATGACAAAGTATTACATCATGAATGATCTCAAAATTCGAAGGAGACACTAATTCAGTGTGTCAGCTTACAATTCAAATAGCATCTAATTTTAAACTGTGATTTGAATCTAGCAACGAAATATATTAAATAATATATATTAATATTGATTTTTCTCTTCCACTCTTTACTAGGCTTCTAGGCTTCTAATTCTAACATTCATTTTGTATATACAGCCCAAACTCGCATGACACTAACTGTATATAAAAAGCAAGTTTGGAAAAAAATTTAGTTTTCTATTTTATTTTTGCTAAGCAAGTGATAAATTATTTTTTTAAATTATCTAATAATTTTTTAGATTAAGCTTAATTACCGTATTTCCCGGCGTATAACGCACACTTTTTTTTCCCCCAAAATACTCCAAAAATCACCCTGTGTTAAAATTAACTCGTTAAAATTGTACATGTGAAGTGAGGTAGGAGGTATATTTTTTCCTAAATTTTTATTTTCCTAAATTTTCTCTTCAAAATTAGGGTGTGCGTTATATGCCGGGAAATACAGTACATAATAATGTTAACCTTAAAAGGCCGAAGCTACATATTGATAACGTTTCAAATACACACATTCATAACTTAACCCTACAAACAATTCCAGCATTAAAGGGTTAAATTTTGCAATATTCACTTTTTTATATATTCTCTCTTGGTTGTAAAAGATGAAGTCATAACTTGCCAAAACTCTGAATTAGCACTTAATTTTAAATTTTAAGCATTTAATTTTGACTCATATGCATGTTTAATTTTAATCCATAATAAAATGTATATTTCAATTTCCATTTTTAGTTAACTTGGCAAATAAATCATCATAACATCAGATCTGTCAAAATGCCATTCAAAAGAAAAAGTATGACTTCATCTCCTCCAAATATCTTGCTTATCTGCCAGTATTCTGTTACAGCCAAAATTTATCTTTATCTTCAAATAGTTTGCAAAAAAAAAAAAAAAAAAAATCAGCCTATTGAGAATAAAAAACAAAACAGGTCAGCATTAAATAATAATGATGTCACGAAATTATTAATATACAAACTCTTGTAATTTTTCAAATTATCATTCTGATTATTCTGATCTGACCTAGATGCTGAAGTATTACCTATAATATTTTAGAAGCAGTAAAATTCAGTAAGAAGATCTCTTTCTCTTCTCCTTAGAACCCTGCTTTCTCCACAAAATTTAGTTTTAAAATAGAATAAATAATTTCCCAATATGCTACAAAAAGAATTGGGGAACTGTCAGATAATTTAGCAAGTTTTCACAGAATCCTCCGATCAACTATATACAAGCTGAAATCAGAGTGTAGTATAAAGGAAACTACTGCAATTCCCTACATGGTACCAGCTACAGCTACCTGAGAGTGAGAAAATCCATTGCTGCCACCTAACCAGAACCCCCATCAACCTCGAAATGCCCAAGGATATAGATGGAGGGTTAACATATATATGACAGGATAACTGCCCTGTTCATACTGCCAGGATCATCAGATGGTGGTTTTAGGAACAATGAGATGTCAAGCTGCTGAACTGCCCTACCAAGGGGTGTGACCTAAACCCCACTCAAAATGTATGGGCAAAATGTGTACAGACATCTCAGCAGCTGCTGGAACACATGATGGCAGAGTGGGAATTTTTCTACAGGAACCCACAAGTCATCTATAATCACATGGCATTTGTTCCAAGTAGGCTACGAGAGGTCATTAATAATAATGAAGGATGGACCAAGTATTGAGTAATTGTGTATGATAATGTCATGGTTGTGATTAGAGCAGGGTTCTGCTTAATCAGTTAATGTTTCAAATTTAATCATTAATTAATAAAAAAATATTTTTAGAAAAATGATGGGAAATGATTAATTTCCCTCATAATTTCAGCATCATTTTACCTTAAATTTTGTAATGTATCATTTGAATTTGGCACAGGTTTTTGTATGTATAAACTGTTTAATCTGCCCATGCCTGATTTCTTGAACTAAAGCAAACTAAATGTTTGAGCAAAATGTTTTCTTCACTCTTATCTCATGCAATAGAAACAATAAAACTATTTCTTACTCTTTTCAGAAATATTTAATTTTTATTCATTTTTAATCAGTTAATAATTGATTAATTAAACAATTTCATCATTCATCACTTTTTTCTAAAAATGATTAATTAACCATGCTCTAGTTGTGATGTAATAAATATTTATTTATTTATTACATCTAGTTGTGATGTAATAAATATTTATTTATTTATTTGAACAACTGTCAGTTGCTTATAATTTGAAAATTTTGTTTTGTATGTTCTTAAGAAAATCCCTAAATTTACTTGATTCATGTTTATTTTTACAATAAAAAATTGAACTATGTTATCATTATCTCTGCATGAATAGACCTTTTTCTGCATAATCATTTGTTGATGATGCATGGACTTTAAACAGAAATGTTATTGCCTGGAGGAAAAGTCAATACTACAACTTATCTCACACTTTAATTATAACATGGCCACATCAAAATCCTATGATTGAAAGTTTTTAAAGTATTCCATGTTTGTGAAATAACCGAACTACTTCATTCCTTAAATTTAGGAATAATGCATGAATAAAATACATAGTCATCCTAACAGTGGCACAAAAACTTTTTTTTTTTTTTTATGGAGGAAGGAGGGGCCAAGGGCAAATGCTCACAAAAGCAGCCCCCTCATAGAATAAGAAGGAGAGAGTCAAAATCAAGGTTTGGGGTTTTTGAGATACCTAGACACACTGCATTTGAAAGATGGGAGATCATAGACAGGAGGAAAGATGGATTGAGGAAGATTGTTCCAGAGTTGACCAGTTGAGTAGATGAAAGACTAAAAATACTGATTAACCCTTGCATTAGATAGTTGGCCTGAAAAGGAATGAGAAAGTGTAGAAAGTCTGGTGCTGCGTGCTCTCCTTAAAGGAGGAGGCATGCAGTTAGAGAGTTTAGAAGAGCAATGTCCATTATAATAGCAATAGTAAAAAGAGAGTGAGGCAATACTGGGGCAAAGAGAGAGATTGAAGAAAATCAGTAAGACATAGGGAATTAATTGACGAGATGAAAAGCCTTTGAATCCACCCAGTCAAGTATAGTTGTGTGGGTTGAGCCACCCCACAAACAAGACCCCTGTACAGTAGGGTGTCCCAGCCTCACATGTGAAAATAAAAATTTGCAGGAGTCAAATCGCACACCCCTTTAATTAATTACACTTGACGAAAGGAAAAAATGGGCGAAATTTCATTGGCCTATTAGGAGGGGAAGGGTCCCCTCATTGACCTTGTTTATTCGACCCTATATGAACAAACGTAAATGCTCAGCATTAATCATTCTAGAATGGAAGAATGAAATGTAAATTCTTTCTAATGACTAAATTAAAGGAAATGGAAATTCTTCCTAATGGCACATTTCATTTCGGGGGACAGAGGATCTTTTTGTCTGCTGAGGGGAACTGCTGGCGGTGGTATTCGACGACTTGGTACACGAGCTGCCGTTCCTCCTCGTTTTTTGTCAGGCCCTCGTTGAAATCTTCCGCCAGTTTCACCGCCCGTTCTGCCGCGTCGTTCACAGACTTCAACGATGGTGCACATCCTTCGAGATCTTTGGGGGTTTTTGGAACCAGTAGCTTCAGGCAATGAAAAAGGTTTTGAGTCCTTTTCTTGACCAAGGTGCTCAAATCCAACCGTCTCACGGTCAAGACACTCTTTCCCTCCAGCCGACGCAGATCTTTTGGGTTTTCGGTCTTCTTGTGCAGGTTTTGGAGCATGGCCATCTTCTCTGCATCGGTGGTTTTGGAGAACATAGCGAGTCCGGCTAAATCTTCGCTTAGGTACCAGAGGTGGCCCCGGAATTTTGTCAATGCGGCGGTACCTACATCATGATCCACCTCCTTGTACCGCTCTAGGTCCTCCAACAGCTCCAGGTCATTGATGGGCGCGTCCGCCGTCAATGGAGCCTCAAACCACCTCTGGAGGTAGATGGTGACAGCAAAGACGTTTATCCTGCGTAGTGACCGGACCTCGTGAGCGGTCAGGTGGAATTGGCTTCGGAAGATGAACATCTTAAGACAGTAAATGCCTTTGGCCACCCACCTGGCCCGGTGGTATGTTCCAGGATGATTGTACCGGAGATCTCGTTTGCCATGACCATCGAGGAAGACCAGAGCGAGGATCAGGAACTCCCGGTAATCGTCTCTTGGGTGGCCAACTTCAAGCTGGTCTTCAATGAAGTGGACAATCTGCTCTTTTTTCAACGCCACCCGTTCCGAAAGGATGTCGCTTGGGCCATCGCCGTTGAACGGAGAAGCCTGCTTCTGGTCGATGAACTCCCATTGGGATTTGAAGCGAGCGAACAGCGCAATTTCGGGGCCAGAAGACCTGAAGAACAGGTCAAAGACTGAGGTGATTACCAATTCCATCATGTGGTGTCTGCAAGCCAGGAAAAGAATGCGGCGGTCCATTTGGTCCTGGATAATCGTACAAGCGCCGCTGTGAATACCGGTATTCGCCGCTGTTGTGTCGAAGCAGAGACTGGCAATCCATGGTTGAACTTGCGGCCAATCATCCAGCACCTTCAGAACAGCTCCAGCCATCCGCTGTCCCGTGCTGTCAGGGATTTTTGGGATCGCCAACAACTTCTCAAGATTCTTCCCGCTGACCAGCACTGGTATGCGATCCGATTTCCCTCCATCCGTATCAGGGAGGAGTTTGCCATCAAAGTGGACTGGACGACAAGCGGCGTATCAGGATTGAACTCGGTCTTGATTCCGGCTGCCAAGTTCTTCCTGGACTTCTGCCGTGAACAGTGAAGACTTGATTTGGACAAGGTGACCGAGGATAACTCAACTCCCGCGGCAGCGAGTGCTGGAGCCACAATGTGCATCGCTTCGCGTACTGAGGTTCCAGTTCGATCCAGGGCTGCAGCAAAATTGGGATATTGGATGATCCTCCTTGGGAGCGGATCGAGGAGCCGAAGGACCAGGAGAGGAATATTGGACATCATCATTGGATGCTTCGGCCATGGACTCCGAAGAAGAAGAAGACCCACTTTTCACCGTTCCTTTTGCTTGCAGTGAGTCCATCTCTTCGCAGCTTTTCTTCTTCCTCTTCTCTTCAGCTGCTCGGCGTTTCTCCCGCTCCGCTGCCCTGCAAGCAAACTCCAGGTCCTCTCCTCCGATGTACATCTTCCGCACGGTTCGCTGGTCATTCAGAAAGTCTCGATCTTCGGGGACTTTGGTGAGTTTCATGGCGTTGGCATGAGCTGTTTCGAACAGTGTATTCAGGTTGGCTTGGAATCCCTTTTCCCGCTCCAGTTGCTTCTCTCCCCCACGGTTTCGGTTTCTGGCAACCTTCTCGTAGTCCATGGAGAGGGCCTTGATCCTCTCGACACACTTGGGCTTGTGGGAGGTCGGAATAGATGCCCAAGCCCACACCGCCATAACCTGATCAGCTACCACATTGGCAGCTTCCGCCGTGGACGTTTTTTTCTTCCGAGTGAAGAACAACAGACGTCGAAGAACATCTCCCACTGTCGGGAGTTGACACAGCGTTTCCAGGGGTTTCTTTCGCAACACCCCCACCAACCACACAGTCTCCTGCTTTCTTGTATCCATAACCTGAAAAGAAATATGCTACAATTAGTATAAGGTAGAGAGTAGCCATTCAGCAATAGTAACACATGGTTTGAGGGGACCCTTAAAATTAAAGAACACGAATGAAATTCATCTTGCTGGCATGTTTTCATGAGTGGAAGAAATTAGAGGGGTGTGCATGACAAACTTCAGGAACAAAAAAAAATTGGGACACACTACTGTACAGAGACAGCAACTGAGTAGGGGTGAAGAAACCATGGAGGCAGTACAGTACACCTAACCTCTTAGAAGCTGTTTTAGAAAGAGAGCACAGTGGGCCCTTGTTGTTTGTGAGGCTCTTTGTTTGCGATTTTCCAAATTTGTGATGACCCATTTGACTACCATGTTTCAGTAAATTCATGATTGACGCCGCAAATTTGTGATTTTGTCACATAGCATCTGCAATGCTGCCCACACAGGCTCAGTTGCGCTGTCTTTCACTGAGTGAGGTTGTGTCATTTTGTGCTCTTCAATGCCAGTGTACTATATTTAGTGTTATTTAGTTGTTTATAAAATATTATTGCTTGACATAATTGTTTATGTAATAATATTGCTTTATATTACATACAGTAAAGAGTTTCATTTACGTAAAATATCATTGTTTATGTAATATTACAGTAACATTATTGGTTAAAATAAAACTTTTTTGGCATTTTAAGGATATTTTACACTGCCATCCTTGAGCTTTTAGAACCAATTAGCCATTTTACATTGAAAATGGATCTCGTTGTTCGCGATTTCATAATTCATGACATTTTTCTTGAGCCCAATTAATCATGAACAATGAGGGCCCACTGTATATGTGATCTTTCCAGGAAAGATCACAAGGAAATGCTAAGAATGTTAAGAGAGGAGGAAGGATTTAGTTGTGTATTGTTGAAGGTAAAGGGATAGTTGTGTGAAAGATTGTGATGAATAGACAGATGGAGGAACTGAGTTTTTGAGGCACTGAAAAACACAACGTTCTCTTTGCCCCAATCAGATATAGCAGAAAGATCAGAGGTCAGGTGTCCCTAGCCATCTTATGTGAATCATGAAGTGACTGCTGTGAGGGATGCTTTGGGAAGCAGGTGGAGAAGTGAAGAGTGGAATCATCGGCATAAAAGTGAATAGGACAGGAAGTGCAAATTAAAAGATCATTAATAAATAAAAGGAAAAGAGTGGGTGACAGAGCAGAACCCTGAGGAACACCACTGTTAAAAGCTTTAAGTGAAGAACAGTGGCCATCTACAACCACAGCTATAGATTAGCAAGAAAGGAATTAGAGATGAAGGCACAGATAGAAGGATAGAAATGAAAGGGGATTTGTGTCAGACTATCAAAAGCTTTTAATATGTCTAGCGCAACAGCAAAGTTTCACCAAAATCCTGAAAAGAGGACCAAGAGTCAGAGATATACAAGAAGGTCGCCAGTAGAGTGTCCCTTGTGGAACCCATACTGATGATCTGAAAGAAGATTGTGTGAAGTGAGGTGTTCAAGAATCTTCCTATTAACAATAGATTAAAAAATGTAGGAAAGGCAAGAAATCAAAGCAGTTGGACGATAGTTGGAGGATTGAGAGCAGTCACCCTTCTTTGGGACAGGCTGAATGAAAGCAAACTTCCAGCAGGAAGGAAAAGTACCAGATGAGAGACAAAGACAAAAGAGTTTGCCTAGGCAGGGTGTCAGCACAGAAGCACAGTTCTTAAGAACAACAAGAGGAACACCATCAGGACTGCATGCCTTTCTAGAGTTGAGCCCAGATAGGGAAGAAAAAGCATCTTGCAAAGAAATTCTAATTTCAGACAAAGTCAGATGGGGGAGAAGATGGAAGAATAGCACCGGAATCTTCCAGGGTTGAATTGTAAGTGAAAGTTTGAGCGAAGAGTTCAGCTTTGTCAGGAGAAGAGATGGCAACTAAGCCATTGGAAAGGAAAAGAGGAGGGAAAGAAGAAGTAGAGTTGGTGAAGAGGTTCTTAGCCAGATGCCAGAAAGAGTGAGAAGAATTAAAATTGGATAGATTTTCACATTTTTGTCTGATGAAGGAATCTTTTGTGAGTTGAAGAACAGATTTTGCATGATTCTGGGCAGGAATATAAGCTGAGTGAGAGTCAGGAGTTGGATAGCAATGGTACTTTCTGAAAGCCTCCTCTCTCTGTTGTGGATAGCATTAGAACAAGTAAAGTTGAACCAAGGTTTTTTTGCATTTGTAGTAGGAATAGAATATGGAATGTATGCCTCCCATGCCCAAGAGAATCATATCTGTGATGCACACAGCACACTCAGAAGGGCCCCAGCCACGGAAGTAGTACGTAATCATTCTATGGGAAATCACAGAATTACCACCTAAGGGCCTAGGGAGGATCCAAAGGCCAAATTCCAGTGATAGGGCAGGAAACAGATATAAGATTATGATCAGAGGAGCCCAATGGAGAAAAAAGTTTAACAGAGTAAGAAGGATGAGACATAAGAAATAAATCCAGAATGTTGGGCCTATCTCCAAGATGATCGGGGATATGAGTAAGGTGCTGTACAATCTGCTCTAGATCATTTAGGCTAGAAAAATTATAAGCTAGTTCACCAGGGATGTCAGTGAAATGGGAGGAAAGACAAAGGTGGTGGTGAACATTGAAATCTTCTAAAATTGAGATTTTGGCAAAGGGAGAGTGGGATAGAATGTATTCCACTTTGGAAGTGAGGTAGTCAAAGAATTTTGGATAGTCAGTTGAATTAGGGTAAAGGTAAACAGCACAGATGTGTTTAGTTTGAGATTGGCATGTAAGCCGTAGCTAGAGGGTATAAAATTCGGAAGATTCAAGTTTGGAAATATGAGAAAAAGTTAGGTCATTGCATACATATACGCAACATCTACCATTGGAGTGAAATCGAGTAAAGAGAAGGTAAGAGGGTACAAATATATTGTTCACTACATATTTGCAAGCGAGAACCTGGACTTGCCACCCATACATTTTGACTATTTATGTGACTGTACTCTTAAGTAAAATAGAATCACTTTAGGATGAGGTGCAGCTACTGAAAAGTGGCCTGCATACCCAGCGTGGAGAAAAGAGAGAGAGCTAAAAGATATATGTAGTAGCATAACCTTGGAACACAGAAAACTGAACTCTATGAGCTCAGACTTGGAAGCTGAGATGAGCAGCAGGCAAACTGCCCAGCCAGACAGGGATACTGCAATCACCATGGCACAGCATAGTGATCCTCAGGATAGGAGACCTGCTGCTCCTATTCTCACACCATTTCTCTCTCAGCTCAGCAGAGCTGTATATGCAAACTACAGGAGAGAAAAAATGGTAAGGTACTTTACTCTCAAGTTCTGAAAGAAAAGTCCAATGACATAAAAATGAACACAAACAACCATCCAGACAGTGGGCAACAAGTAGTATGTATCTACCCAGAACTGCATAGTCTGCATGATGACATGATGAATCTCCAATGCAAACTAACAACAAATTAATTGCAACAGAAGGCAAAGATGATAGTGAAGTTATCACTGTGGGCAGACAAAATAGGAAGGAAGGTGGCACTCACAGCTGGATAAGTTTATAGAGCCCATTAGTTATGAATATGAGTGGGTTGTAGCCATAAAACTAACTATTGATAACAAAATGCTGTATATATTCAATGTTCATATGCCTTATGAGTGTGCTGAAAATGGGAGATATTTTTAGATAAGACTCTGTAAACTAAATATACTGCTAGAGGAGCTGGAATCATGTGTTATAGTGGTTGGTGATTTTAACAGCAATATCAATAAACCTGGTTCAGATTTTGCTAACCTTCTTATCAATTACTGTAAGGTATGCGACTACAAACTTGCCAGTAAATTGTTACTCCCTAATGACTCATTTACATATGTTAGTGATGCCTGGGGAACTCACTTGTGGTTAGACCACTGTACAGCCTCCCACAATGGTTATAATACAATCAATCACATGTCCATACTTTATGATGTATTTGAATCCGATCATATCCCATTTGTAGTAGGGCTTGATTGTATGGTAGCACCTGACTTAGACAATGACTGTGATAATGCTAATTATTAAAAAGATTAATTAGTCAAATCATAGCCAATCTGAGGTAGATTACTATACAATGCAGATGACTGGTGCACTACTAAAGCTTGTGAGGATTCCTGCAGAAGCTTTGGCTTGTAGGAATCTCTCCTGTGATGATGTAAAACAAAGATATCTTAAATAAATAAATTACAGTGAGCTTGGACATGCCATTAAGGCTGTGAGTAGAAGTAGCTTTAAGAATAAAAAATGGGGAAAAGTATGTCAATCCAAGGTGGTCAGAATACTGTGCTGATTTGTATGATGTAGCTAAAAATGTATTCATGGAATAGGTTGCTACAGGGAAACCTAGGTAGGGGTAACTCTTCAAAATGAAAAATAGAACTTGTGCTAGCTTCAAGGGTGCTCTTAGATTTATAAGGGAAAATAAGTGAATCTTCAAAGAGAATCTCTAGCCAGAAAATTAGGCAATAGCAATACTTCCAGTAGGAAATTCTGGAAGGAGATTAATAAAATTAACAATAGTAATCTGACCTCGCCAAATATAATAGAGGGTGTACAACTGTACATTGTACAAAAAACATTGCAGAACTGTGAAAAATCATTATGAGACCCCATTTAATTATCTTGGGGGTGCAGATAGACTAAATATATGCCTAAATGTATCCAGTCATTCCATAAGTAATGTCGTTTTTTAGATTGGAATTTGAAGGATAAAAAAAATACTTGACTGAAACTTTTTAATTTAGTATATATTTTCCATCAGAATCAATGACACTCTGCCAATGTCCTACAAGCTTTTCAATGCCATGTTTATAAAATTCAGGTGGTTTTGAGGCAAAAAAACGTACAAAGACTGGTGTGCAGGTCATCTAAAGAAGTGTACTGTTTCTCATCAAGGTAGTTTTGCAGACTCCTGAAGAGATGATAATCTGAAGGCGCAAGGTCTGGAGAACATGGAGGATGTGGAAGTTTTTCTCACCCAAGCTCCTCAATTTTTGCAGAAGTGATCTGAGCAGTATGAGGACGTGCGTTGTCGTGGTGGAACACGATTCTTTTCCGATTAACCAAAGAAGGTCTCTTTTCTTTTAGTGCAGTGTTCAATCGATCCAGTTGTTGACAGTAGACTTGAGCGGTGATTGATTGGTTGTGTGGTAAGGTTTCAAAGTGTATTACACCACCTTTATCCCACCAAACACTAAGCAACAGCTTCCGAGGGTGAGGATTTGGTTTTGGCTGTGGTGTCGCTGATTCTCCAGCACAAACCCACTGTTGATGGCACTTAACATTCTGGTACAGTATCCACTTTTCATCACGTCACTAAATGGTGCAAAAATGGATCTTAGAGTTCACAGGAATGAAGAGCTGTGCTAATGTTTACCCGCACCCTCAGATTGTCGACCGGCAATTCATGTGGCACCCATTTTCCTAACTTAGGCACTTTCCCGAGTTGTTGCAAATGTTGATGGATGGTGGACGGGGATGAATTGAGTTTCTGGGCCAATTCTTCGGCAGTTGTTGAAGTCTTCTTCAAGTGCGGCTAACAGCAGGTCATCATCAAACTCAGCAGGGCATCCAGAGCATGCTACATCTGTCAAACAGCAGTCACCATTCCTAAACTTTTGAAACCATCTTTGACATTTCCTCACATGCAGAATCTTTGCCATAAACTTCCTGAATGTTTCGCATTGCTTCAGTAGCACTACTCCCTTTTTTGAACTCATAAAGCATTATATGCCTGATATGCTCTTCTGATACCACCATGTTTATGAGGGGTTCACATAAAGCAAAACACACATCTTCACTGGTCAAGGTCTGTAAAGTATGTAGTGAAACATGATAGATCTCCTCTTAGATATAACCTTCAGAAAATTTATGCTTAAACTGAGTAGGACTAGTTTAAACTTAATCTATCGTAAAAAACTACATTACTTATGGGATGACCTGATAGAATGCTCTGAGAAGCTACTAATTAATGACTCAGAAATCTGGCAGGCTATTCATAAGTTAGATGATAACAAAAGTTGTGGCCTAGATGGCATACAAGCAGAACATTTAAAATGTTGTAACCCTTGTATAATACCTTTGCTTGTAATATGTTTCACAAGCTGTATGATACATGGGTACATGCCACAGTCTAGTTTGTCAATTGTATTGTTGCCAGTTTTTAAAAATAAGAGTGCTAGTATCTGTGATGAGAATAATTATAGGCTACAATATGTCATTTATAATAGGGTAAGTACTTACTTGCAAACTTATGACAATCAATTTGGTTTTAGAGTGAAACATGGTACTGACATGTGTATTTATGTGCTAAAGGAAGCCATCCTAAAGTACAAGATGTCAAGTAGCAATGTATATTCCTGTTTTTTGGATGCATCAAAAGCATTTGATAGCATTAACCATCACAAACTTTTCCAGAAACTCATTGTGTTGAGGGGTACCTAAATATATACTTAGGATACTTGTATTCTGGTATACAGAGCAGACATGTTTGTAAGATGTAAAAGCACTGTATCACCAGGTTTTAAGGTAACTAATGGCATTAGGCAAAAGGGAATATTATCACCCTATCTTTTCTGTATACATTGATGATCTTACCAATGAACTAAAAACTGCACATACTGATAGGGTGTGTCAATTTTAGTAAAGTCAACAATTCAAAAACTACTAATGCTCAAATGTCATCATATTATCTAGCAAACTTAGAAATATCTTTAGTGTTGTTTAAAAAAGCCATTTACCTACTTATATTTGACCATAAACATTTGAAATATAACCTAAATATGACTGTAGCATTGTATATCAATGTGCCATTGATATGTGTGGTCAACTTTGGTTATTTTTGGTGTGCAGTATGGTTTCTAAGTTTCATATAGTCACATATGCTGGAGTTTTGATTGTGAATGCGTGTTTTCCCTCCTTTTTGACAATTTTGATTACTTTGTAATGTAAATCTTGTGTAATTCACATTATTTGAAATGTTATGTGTGACCCAAACTTTCTGTATATTTTGATATAATAGATAATTATATGAAATTGTCATGACTTCAAATAATTAAGTCTTGTACCTATAACAACAACCTTTTATCTGAGCTTATAGGAAGATATTAAGAATTTCAATTTACTTAATTTTATGTAATCATAATCAGTAGGCCTATCCAAATTTCAATGACATTTCTTTTGTTCACAGGTCCACAGGATGAGTCAGAAAGAAATAAGAACCCGAAGCAAAGCAAGTTGTCACCTGAGTCATTTGGTGGGGACTGGGAGGGAACTTTCCCCTGCTGAGCTGCCCACAGACAGAGATCTGCTGAGGTATGGTTTGTTGAGGAGAGAGATGAGTGAGGAAGACAGGAGGAATTACCCAGTTAATGACCTGATTAACAATGGCATTGTTCCAAGGCTACTGGCTCAGTGGAGAAAGGCCAACGCTCTATTCACAGGACCTGTAATCAACACTGAGGTCAGGATCAGGGCTAAAGTGAAGGCACTGTGGGATGAGGCAGTGAAGGTGTCCATTTGACAATGTGAAGCTAGAGGTCAAAGATAGGTTCATGATGAAACTGGACAAACTGGTGGACATCCTGACCTGTCACTGTATAATCAGGAGCTGCAGTGAGCTTGGGTGCAACCCTGTCTACAACAGTGAGGTTCACATTGACTGCAGCTGCAGAAGCAAGCAGAAGATACCAGTGCAGGAGCTTGCCTTCATTAAAGGTCAGAGAGAAAAGGTGGGCAATGTGGGGGCACACCAGATGGGTCTAGCTGATCACCCTGAGACCAAGAGACAGGAGCAGAGAAGGAAGGCTGAGGAGAAGAGGAGGAGGAGGAGGAAGGCAGAGGAGTCAGCCAAGAAAGAAGAAGAGTTGAGGGAGGAGTCACTGCTGGAGATGAAGTTGGAGGAGACTGGATATATACTGGAGGAGGCAGGGAGGAGAGAGGAGGATGAAGACTTCATACCAGAGGCTGCAATAACTTCTTCCTTGCCTGTGGCTAAGAAGAAGATATACAACACTGAAGATATCACCAACATAGCTCTGGCTAGCTTGAGACATCACACTGGGCTGAGAGAGCATGCAGAATTGCCAAGTGCTGCTGCCTGGATTGATGCTGGTTTTATCACAGAGTTTGACACAGCACTGGTAATTGACCACAACAAGGTGAGGAGGGCTCAGGAGAGACTGACTAAGGAGCTGGTCAAGAAGTTTGATGAAGAGATTAGGGAAAATGGCATCACCTATATCTTCTTTGATGGGAAAAGAGATGACACCAAAGTGATGATGGAAGCTGAGGGCAGTAACAGGCAGTTTCCTGGCCTCATTAGGGAAGAACACTACACAGTGTGCAATGAACCAGGTGGGAAATATTTGTGGCATTTTGTACCAGAGGAAGCTGCAGAGGAGAGAAGTCATGCTGAGGTCACTGCTGAATTTAGGGCGGGTCGTACTCAGGTGACAACATGAATCTGAAGGAAATCCTACCATCAGGGGTGTCTAAATTATGTGTTTTTACATGGGGAATTCAAATATGAGCTTCTTTTTTGGATAGGATAACTCTAACCTACATCATTTTGTATTTCTAAATTGCCAATTTTACCCTTTTGAACCCCTTTATAATATATTAAAAGATATAAGGTAAATCATTTATATTGACAAGGCCAAATCAACTTTACATATATTTATTAATAGGTGAACTGCATGTATATCACTGGATATAATTACAAAGATCATTCTCCTGACATCTTGAACTTTGCCAGGTTGCACAAATCCTGCTTTGACTCAGACTTGGACATCAGCTTCCTGCTGGTCTCCTGAGCCCTGATCCCTCCATCCTCTTTTCCTGTGAGAAGTACTTAGCAGAAGCCTCAGTCACCATTTTAACAACCCTCTCAATGCTTTGTGTGTGGCAAGGCCAGTTGCGCACCTCCATGGGGGTGTTGATGAAGTTTTTCACCTCTGAGGTGCTTAGAGAGCAGGTGAGAGGTGGCTCTGACACACCTTCTGACCAGCTGATCAAGTCACCGATGCTGGAAGCATCACAATTGATGTCAGGTGTCCTTCTGCTCCTAACAGAGGAGTCCCCCAGCTGAGTGTCCAGGTCCCCCTCTCCCCTGATGGCCAGGATTCTCTCCACCCCTTCAATCCTCTCCTTCTGATCCTCAGAGCAGAGTAGTGTTTGGAGGATGACTTCACTGTGGGCATACCAAGCAGATCTTCTCACAGTTGGCATCACAATATCCAGCACCTCCTTTCTCTTGGACTTGAGGCAGTCCAGCTGAAAGAGGATGTGCCTAGGCCCTTCGATCCAGGAGTGCTTGACCTTCACATTGAACCAACATGGGTAATACACTCCAATGATGAATTCCACAATGAATTGCAGAATCTTCAGGTTCTTTCCTTTAAGTCCGTGCTTTGACACCCAGAGCCTGAGAAGTCTGTTCGCTGTGGTGAGCCAGCGGCTGTGGTTTACTGGTCCTATCTCTAACAGAGCCAGCCCTGCAGGAAGTACTCCATCCCTGACTGCACAGACAATTTTATAGCCATAGTATTGATCAGTTGAGAGATCTTGAATGACCTTGTCAGGAAGCTTGATCAGTGGAGGGCCAACAGAGATTCGGGTGAAGTTTGGATTGATATCAAAGTCTGGAGCAGAATCAAGGAGCTTTCCTATTGGCCCGGATAATTTTTTGTCTGATAGAGTAGGGCCATCAAGGTCAACAATGAGATGGCGCAGGGGAAGTTCAACAGTGTGCAGGTTGCACACCAACCAGACCAGCTTTCTCCCCAGGTGCAGCTCCAGCTTCCGCATTACTCCAGCTTTCACACCAGTGTTGACATTTGTTGAGTCTCCTCCAATGGCCAACAAGGTCTTATCATAACCCCTCTCTTTCAGCCAGGCAAACAGGACCTTAGCAATCTTCTCCGCATGTGACTCCTCTTTAGTTGCTTTCTCTGGGGTAAAGTGGAACAGATAGTAGCTGCCAGGCTCACTAACAACACTATAGTGTTCTTCCTTGATCTTTGCGGGAAAAGATTGGTCACTGCCCTCAGCTTCCATCATCACATTGGTCAGGTCAATCCGCCCATCAAAGAGGATGCAATCACTGTATCACTATAATATGCGTAGAAATAGCTTTTTCTAAAATATAACAGAATAATACTCACATGTGAACAGTAACAAAAAAAATATCAGTAGATAATCACTAAATCTATCCCCTCACTGCAAGTCGAGGTGGTAAAATAGCTTCATAAATCATGAGTCACTTCAAATATTTCACAAAACGTTTTATAATATTCTGAAACGTTACATTCTAGCCTCTGAGAAAGGTGGCTCAGAAAATGGCCTTATGCGCGCCAGAAAACCGTCAAAATATTTCATATACCAAACTGTATGATAATTACAATTAAATGGAATGGCACACCTTTTTATATGAGTATTTAAATATTATTATTATTATTATATGAATTACATTATACGGTATGTGTTTATATGAATTAGTTAGAACAATGCTCTATGAGAGATAACGTGAGCAGCCATGATAGAAAACGTGAGAAGACATATTCTGGGGTAACTACAATAGTAAAATAATCAACAATTTAATAATAATTAATCAACTGCAAAATGATGTAGGTTAGGGTTATCAGAATTAAATATTTTCTTCAGAATTGTGTTCTATACACCAAAATATGTCATTTGAACACCCCTTTCCATTGATTTAAAAAAAAATGCATAGTATGACCCGCCCTACACTGGTGCTGATCATCTGGTGAACTGGCTACGAGAGAGAGCAGCAGACCAGACCCTTTTGGCCATAGGAGGTGACAGTATAATGTGAATACTGGCTGGGAGGGAGGAGTAATGCATTATGTGGAGGCCAAGCTTAGCAGGAAGTTGGTGTGGATTGTCTGACTTGCACAATGGGGAGCTGAGTCTCAGACACCTGGTGACTGCACTGGATGGCAAGACATTGAGCAACAACAAGTGGTCTGGACCCTTAGGGAAGACGTTAGACACTGCCACTGAGCTGGAGATCAACCCAAACTTCATGAGGATCACTGTTGGTCCTCCTCTACCCCATCTCAGTCAAGAGGTAGTCAAGGACCTCAGCACAGACCAATCATATGGCTACAGAATCATCACTGCCATCAGATCGGGAGAGGTACCTCAGAGTCTAGCTCTCCTGGAGATTGGGCCAGTC
Organism: Bathynomus jamesi; assembly: GCA_023014485.1. Lineage (NCBI taxonomy): Eukaryota > Metazoa > Arthropoda > Malacostraca > Isopoda > Cirolanidae > Bathynomus > Bathynomus jamesi. The sequence goes on along the minus strand of JAJOZX010003056.1, from coordinate 293,904 downwards.
TGTCACAGTAGGTGGGTCACCATGGCTCTAAGGTTCTGCAGATTGTGGATTTCCAAACATGGGCTGAAGGGTAGGAACCTGAAGAATCTGAGGATAATTGTGAAATTCATAGTGGGAGTCTACATGCCAAACTGGTTCAACATCAAGTTAAATTACAGCTGGGTGGAGGGTCCCAGGCATGTACTGTACCAGCTGGAGCTGCTCAGAAGTCAGAAGAAGGTAATAGGAATAGTGATGCCTACAATGAAGAGATCAGCCTGGTATGCACACTCTGAGGCTGTGCTCGAGGCCATGCTGTGCAGTGAGGTGGAGGAGGAGAGGAGGGAGGCAGTGAGGAGGATACTGGAAATCAGAGGTGAAGGAGATGAGGACACGCAGGTAGGAGACTGCAGTGTCAGACCCAGGAAGACTCCTGACATCAACCCAGATGCCACCAAACTCTCGGAGCTTATTGACTGGAACTCTGGCATGACTGAGCCTCCTCTGACCTGCTCCCTCACCACTGCTGCAATTAAGGAGTTTCTGGATAGACCAATGGAAGTTCCTGCATGGCCCTCACACACACAGTCAGTAGAGAGGTGTGTAAGGATGACAATTGAAGCAGCACAACATGTTTACTCACAAGAGGAGGGAGGCGTACATCAGTGGCCAAGTGGCCAGAAGGGAGCTCATGTCCAGGAACAAGAACAAGGCAGACATGACATCCTTGGCAAAGTTCAAGAAACCTATCTATATTTCTAAGTTTTAATATTGAAATACAATCAAAATGTCTTTAATTGTATGTATGTAAAATGTAGTTACATATGGCATCCTTGGCAAAGTTCAAGAAACCTATCTATATTTCTGAGTTTTAATATTGAAATACAATAAAAATGTCTTTAATTACATGTAATGTATGTAAAATGTAGTTATATACAATAAAAAAAAATACTTGCAAAAATTGCTGATTTTTCGTAAACTTCAACTTCAAATATAAGTAGCTAGGAGTACCCTAATGTACTGGCTGTGTCATTGGAAAGGAAAAATTAATAATTTAATGTATTTAATGTATGCTGTCACCCTCCTCAAGGGCTGAGAGTACTATTAGAGATATGTGAACAATATGGTATCAAAAATGACATCACCTATAATGGGGCAGAGAGTTGTATTCTGATTTTTAGGTGTAATCTATTGAAACATGATGTAGATTATTTGCAATGAATGGTCAGAAAAATACCTGTGAATACCTGTCATGTAATTACTCACAAACTGTGAGATGAACTTGATATTGAGAGGCAATGTAAAAAGCTGTATGTACAGGGTAACATGCTAGTAAGGAAATTTGGTGTGTTCAGAATCAGTTAAAACTTACTTTTTAGAACTTACTGTACTGCATTGCATACATCCCATCTGTGGTGGAACTATACAAAAACTGCTATGACTAAACTCTCTGTTGCTTATATTATTATTTCCTGTATGCCATGTAGGGAACCAAAATGGTGCAGTGCCAGTTTTATGTTTACTATGCACAACCTACCTACCAGCCAAATGTTAATCCAGAAGTATATATATAATTTCATTACTAGGATCCAAAACAGCTCTAATGTTTTATTGTGCAATGTCCTGTCTTCAGGGGCCATTCAAAAATTATGTAACTTTTTTTCACCAAAATTTATTTGTGATGAAGTGTTATGTAACGCTTGATGTGACACCCCCCACCCCTATGTAACACACTGTAGCACCTGGCCTAACACCCCCTACCCCCTTCTGCATTACATAATTTTTTAATGGCCTCTCAGATACTGTGTACCTCTTGCCTATATGGCAGTCTTGGTTTAGACAACTGCTGGTTTATAATACCTTATTTTTATAGTGTAGCAAAGATTGTATATATGCAATATGCATATTAAGTTAAATGTTATAATAAGATGTATTTGTATGTTGGGTTAAATGGCTATGCTGGCCTTATTTTTGTACTTGTATATTAGGTTGTGACTATGCTGGCCTTATTTGTGTTAAGTTCAGTATATGATAAGATTGTACTTGTATGTTAGGTTAAGTGGCTATGCTGGCCTTATTTGTGTTGAGTACAGTATATGATAAGAGTGTACTTGTATGTTAGGTTAAGTGCCTATAGATTGTGAATGATCTGCAATAAAGATGTTTTGTTGTTTGTTTTGAACAATATATTTATTCAGTCATAGGTTTTCAAAAATAAAAGTATTACTATGACAACACCTGAGAGAGAGAGGGAGAGAGAGAGGGAGTGAGGGTGAGGGACTGTGTTGTCACCACATCTCAGAGAAGGTGGAGCGGAATTATTCAGGTGACTGTACCTGTAATTTAATATTTATTCTGATGAGGTAGTAATATAATTATATTATTTATTTTGTAACTTAGGTGATGAATACCATTTATTTTCACTAGGATGCAAATTTTATTCTTGACAATTTTAGCCCCAAGGTCATAGGTACTCTCAAACTATTGTCATCCACTTTTGATTTCTTTTTCTCACTTTCTTGCCTGATACTTGAACAACAGGAAATGCTTAACTTTCTCTTCAGGGAATCTAATGCCTTTACAAACTTGGTTTCAGCCATTAATGATTTTCTAGCCTTTAACAAACCCTCTGAAAGAAAAGAATAAATTACCTTTTGAATCAACATAGTCTTTCATAAATGTGGTACCTATTATGATAGCTCAATGCATTGGGCAGGATAGCATTACCTAAATATTTTAAAACTTAATATTTAGGTACGGTACTTACTTTTCTTTACTGGTATTACATCAAGCAATGGAAGAATCTTATGCAGAGCTCCTTTGGCTTCTTTTTCATGAAACTCTCCCTCACTGCTTAAGGAGGGAGAGGACAGTACATCACTTTCTTCCAAATCTGAATTTATGTCTGATAGGGTGTCAACAACTTTTAAAGAAGCATGTGATTTACTGGTACTGTACTTGGTTGACTATTCGCAGAAGTTACAGAACCAATCAAATTGCTCTCTCTGATCTTGATTTTATGAAGATCATTAAAACAGTTCTTGCAAATAAAATCACCAGATGCCAATCCATGCATTCCTTTAAGTGCATCACACACTGGCACAAGTGCCTTATTATTTTTTGTTTTTTAAGAGCATCAGCACAAACTTTTCAACCCAATGATATTAGATATTCACCAATATTACAGATCTGAAAACTAATGCCCTTAATACTGTAAGGAAATGTCAATATATCTGATGATCTATAAGAAAAATGACAGGAAATTAATAACACAAACAGATTTTATCAAGATTTGATATTTTGAGGTAAAAATCATAAAATGAACCATTGTTCAACCTCCAATAAGACAGTCTAGATCAGTGTTTCTCAAACGATGGGTCGCGACCCCCGGGTCGTAGTCTGTTTACCCCTGTAGTAGTGATTTGTGTGCAAAAAAAAAAGAAAAAAAAAAAAGAAGCTTCATGAAATTGTTTACCTCTGTAGGATGATAAGAGGTCGCACCGATCTAAGACCCTGACATGGGGGTTGTGGGGAAGATCCAGCTGGGAAACACTGGTCTAGACGGTCAATAAGATAACTTTTTATTGCATAAATTGAAAGAATATTGTTATAGCTTTATTTTTTATTAAGAATTTTTTAATATCATTGAACTTGAAGATCATTCAGTCAATTATTTTTGGGTCACAAAGGTCAAATTTTTTTCTAATTTTCCTCTCTCTATTTTTATTACATTTTTTTATTGTACACTTCTTTCTGAGTTAAAAAATATATAGTTTTATGGATCTATGACAATTATTGACCTCACTATGACCATCTGAAAAATCTTTATTTGATCTTGACCTTGATTATCTTCATAACTCCTGAGACAATGGTCATACAGAGCCAAGATTTTGACAGATGAATTCCTTGTATAAACTAAACTAATGCTATACACCAAATATTAGCAAAATCTGAGATGGCTGGGTGTCAATTTAACATAATTTTGCTTCATTTGTCCTGGAACTGCCCTTCACATATATGAAATAAGAGGAAATATCCCCGATTGGTTTAAATCATATCTGTCAAATTATTGTCAGTATATCAGATTAAAATGTAATTTACCTCCACAAGTGGGTCCCACAAGGATCTATTCTTGGCACATTACTATTTCTAATTCACATCAATGATTTTCATCTCCCAACCACATTAAATTGCAAACAATATGCAGATGATACCACACTTACTTTTTCTCATCATAATGCAGACTTTCTGATTAATGAAATGAACATGCAATCAGAAAATGTGTATAAATGGGTGTGGGCTAATAAACTTTTGCTGAACCTGATGAAGTCATCCTACATGATTATTACCACAAAACATAATACAAGCTGTCAAATAAAAATTTGAAATACTACTGTTGCAAGGTTGAATGAGGTTAAAGTACTTTGTATTAATTTAGACAAAAAACTAAATTGAAAGTCACGTACAACATATCAAATCCAAAACATCAAGATTTCTCTTCATATTATTTAAACTAAAAAAAACCTTCGTTGAAATGCAATCTTATATTATTCCTTCATCCATCCACATTTATTACACTGCATTACAACATAGGGTACCTTAAAGAAATTTATAAAACATCCTTTGGAAATCATTCATAAAAAATGTCTGAACTCTCAAATAATGACAACAGACAAAGTTACACTTCTCCAATGTTTAAAGAGCTAAATATTTTAAAACTAAATGACTTGCACAAATTCAAAGTTGCTGTCAATATGTTCAAAGTTATCAATAAAAATCAATATACAGTCGCCCTTCACCATTCGTGGGTTTGCGCTTTGCGGATTTCACTTATCAGCAGTTGATCATTTGTGACCCTTTTCACAGTTTGCAGGTGCAAATTTCGCATATCCACGGATTAGTGCAAAATGGCAGTTCTACCTCACTCAGCTGACCATTTACAGACTTCCAGGCACCTTAGGGCACACACACACACACACACACCTTCTGTCATTATTGAAATTATGTACAATGTCTGGGTCTAAAATATTATTTTCATTATAACTTTCCCAGTACTGTTCAGTAGTTAAACACTATACACTACAGTGATCCCCCAACACTTTTTCACGTACAGGTCAACCTCGATTTATGATGGGGTTGCATTCCTGAAAACCCCATCGCAAATCAAAATATCATAAATCGAGTTCATGATACCATGATATGTTCCCAGCCAGTCCCAAACACACATGTATCACTGAAAAAAAAATTCCTACACATAAAATCAATAGAAAACAATTAAACACCACTCACCACCTCATTAAGAACAAGCCTGGTTGTCATCACATGTCCCCTTTGAGGCTAAGGGGACTCTTGTAGGTGGAGTGGAGAGGAGTCTTCTCCTTGGCCAGGAAAGTCCTCGATGGTATCCTCTTCCAAAACAGGCTCATCTCATTGAAGTTCAGGACCTGCTTGGCAGTGTATCCTCCTTCCTCCACCTTAGCCTTCAGAAGTGCTGGGAAGGCATTAGCACTCATGACATCAGCACTGGCTGCCTCACCAGTCAGACGAAGGTTGTGTAGGTTGGTGCACTTCTTGAACCGCTGAAACCAACCAGGACTTGCCTTAAAATGGGACTCAGTGGCACTGCTCTCACCACTCTCTGCCTTCAGCATCATCCAGATGTTGCTGGCCTTTGCCATGATGATCGCTGTGGAGAGGCAAGTGGCGTCGAATCAGGTCCTGAATCCAGTCTTGGAGTAGCCTCTCCATTCAATCCATGATAGGTTCACACTTCTTTAATAATCTAGAAACAGAGACCGGGGTCACATTCTGTGCCACAGCCTCCACTTCCAGTGCCTTCATAATGATGGTAGACACCATTGACTGGACCAGGCCAAGCGCTCTAGCAATAGAGCATGCTCCTTCACCTCTCTCATGCTGCTTCACAATGTCAAGCTTCACCTCCAGAGAGACAGTTTTCCTGGGTGCCTTGGCCTTCCCCAACGCAGGAGCCAGCCTCAGCAACATGCTTGCTAGCCATTTTCAATGTTGTTTATTAGTTTTACCTGTTATATTATTAAGTATAACCTGCAGTATGTACTACACTGCTCACTTCACAGTCACAAAAACAGAGTGAAAGCAATTAACTGTAAAAAAAAAAACAGTGATGACAACGTAAGAACAATGATTTCTATGCTGTCAGGACAAAGCGCAAAGAGCAGGACTGTAGTGTGCCAGGTAGCCGCATGGTGGCGCGTGGATAGATGATGCCACAGCTGACAAGTGCAGTGAGAGATGCATTCCCTCTTCTGAGTGTCAGAGTGTTTGGCTGACTGATGGCCATCGCTAATGTGAATTTTTTTTATCAAAATAGGGAGATGGTCTTAATTCACCACCACCGTTAATGCGAAATATCATAAATTGGAACATCGTAAATCGAGGTTTACCTGTACACAGTACAATACAATATGATACACGTATGATACGTATCAGTAGAAAAATGTTTTCTAACACTATTTACCCAAGTGTCTGGGGTTCCCAGGCGCATAACCCCCCTATTTCCTATTGAATCCTTGTATCACAATTCGTGGATTTCATGTTTCAAGGGATCACCCCATAATGAAATACCTGCGAATGGCAAGGGGTGACTATACATTAGGGTGTCCCATTTTGGACGAATCTCAAAGTTATTAATGTCCAGCCCTCTCATATCGTGACAAATGATGATTTAAGTATGCTAACCAATTTTTAGACCAAAATCAAAAAATTTGACCCTGGAGCACTCAATCAAAAAATTTAAGGGTCAAATTTTTTAAAAAATTTTAGTTTCTTTGATTTTATGCCTATAATTTCAATTTTAGACACTTACAAATGGTTCCATATAATGTGTATTAAAAAAATGAATCATTTGATACCAAATTTATGTAGGTTTGGCTTAAAAATTTTGTGTTTATATGATTTTTTTAAAACATTTTTAAGGCATTTTATTAAAATTTTTTGAGTATTTCTCTTGTTACTTTCAAGTTTATTAAATAAATAAGGTAAATAAAAGAAAATCAATCATTTTCCATTTAATTATCAAACAAAAATGGTAAAAATAACAAAAATATCCCTCTTTCATGGACTAGAAAAACAAAAGCTTCCTCTATATAAGAAAAAAAAAAAAACTTTTTCATAAAAATGACAAACTTCAACTAGGACAACATTTTTGATTCCTTACAGAAAGTAAAGATCAAATTTCGATACAAAGACATTACACAATTATAAAACTAAAACAAGTGCAATGAAAAAAAAAGTACTAAACTCCATAAACCTAAAATCTTCCTTTTAAAATAAAGAACTAAGAATTTACTTTGGATTTTTCGAATGCGTGGCCTAATCTCTGACATACTTGGTTAATGCTTTTTCTTGAAATCAAGCACTTTTTGTCTATTGTCTTCAACCACCTGTAGTAGATATTGTTTTTGTTTTTCATCTCTAGTGATCAAATTAGCATAATCTTCTATTAATTTAACACCTCATTCGGCCGTGTCATTTACTACTTTCATATAGTGTACAAAATTACTCATTCTTTTGAAATCTTCATCATCTTTCCATTCATTTGCAGATTTTCTAAGCCAGTTACCAGAATAATTGAATAATTGAATAATTGAGCTAGGTCCAGAAGTCTCATGGAAGGGTTAAGTGTAGGAAATGTTGGTGGTCCTCGTTGGTTAGAAAATCCTCGCTTCTCAAATTTTGATATTGATTTAGCAATTTTGGTCTTCAATTCACCACTTAAATTTTCTGAAAATAAAGAAAGCAGTACCATTTCTTCAGTAACATACCAGAGGTGGCGGTCAAGGGCCTTAATAGCCTAGTTTGCTGCTACTTCATCGATTTTCTTGTATGCTTGCAAGTCGTGATATAACTGCAGGTCATTTTCAGGTGCTTCAACTCCTTTTGTAGATGACACCCAAACTTTGATATATATCATTACTATAAATTTGCATACTCTTTCCAGCTTATTCACCGTATTTTCAGTGTAACCTGCTTAATCACTAAAAGCAAACATTTTTATACAATACATGATTGTAGTCATCCATCTAGCATGATGCGAGGCTCCAGGATGAAGCCAACAAATTCCTTTTGGTGGAATTTGATTCAAAATCTGTAGGCATAACTCAGCACTTTCTTTATAATCCCCACAAAGTAATACATTGCTATCTTCATTTTGCAGGATTTCATAAAGATATTTTATTACATCTTCAATTTTATTTTTTAGGTATCTGTTTGTTGTTTCTAATGTTTTATGTTTCTTGCTCGTATCTAAATTCTTCCATACACTTTGTCTAAATTTTTGAAAAATTTCATGATCAGGTGATACTGATTTGCCAAATATTACTTAAAAACATCATTCAAAATTCTTTCAAATATATGATGCCTGCATGCACACCAGAGTATCCTCTGTCCTAATAAGTCTTCTAGTCTTTTGCAGGCACCATTGATCCAACCGGAATTTGATGTGGTTGTATCAAAAACCAACGAAACCACTCTTCCTTCAAGGTTCCAATCCATAGCAGCTTCAAAAGTGGCTTGGGCTTGAGAAAATCCAGTAGTATCAGGGATATCTGGAACTGCTAAAATTTTGCCTTCCTTCGCACTTGGCATTCCCGAAACTAAAATAGCCAACCATTCTTTCTTTTCACCTCTCAATTCTCTAACTATTTTAGAATCCCAATGGAGCGAAGAGAAATTTGGAGGCTCAAAATCGATTTTCACTTTCTTAGATGAGTTCTCCCTAGTTTTCTTTCCTGCATTCCAAGAAGTTGTTCTGGACAGGCTGACTGTTTCTAAATCTATATCACAGGCAGAAAGCACAGTAGCAGCAAAAGCTGTTCTTTGATTTAATGACAAGTTTAATCTGTCAGCTGTATTGCTAACTTTAGAAGACTTCATAATATTTTGATGCTTAGGACCTTTTTTCGCACTCAAAAGTTTAAATTCTGGATCATCTTGCTCCAATTCTGAAGACAAATTTTCTTGATAGACCATATTCATTTTAGATGTTCCAGGCATTGCTTTCCTTTGTGATTCTTTTAGTTCACAGTTTTTTATTTCTTGGATTCTTTCAGCTTTAGCTTTAGTCTTCTTTTCATATATTTTATCTAGACCTTCTAAGCACATTTCCCTTTCTCCTCTCTGATCTTCCAGAAATTTAACATCCCAAATTTTCATTTCATTACTTCTTAGTTGATCTTTCATTATAATTTCTTAAGCGTTCTGAGAGCTGATGTCAAAGTTTTTTTAAAACCTGGTTAAATTCCTGAAGTTTATTGTTATAGTTAGGATGTTCTGCAATTTGTGCAATAGTATCTCTCTTTTTAATTAAGTCCTTTAATAACTGTTTAGGTCTCGGATGATGCCCAACATCTTTAGAAGGTATACTGGCTAGGATCCAAAAACATTTAACTTTTTCCAAAACTACTTTTATTGTCTCCTCTACTGAGTTATTCCTCATGGAGTTTCTTTTTAGACTTAAAAAGTGACGAAGAACATCTCCATTTAAGGAAAAAAGTGCCCCCTGTGTGGTTCCAAATGAGGAAGGAGATCTCCAAGAACAGAATCATCATGTTCCTTATCTTTTCTTAACTTTCGTTCATTCGAAGCCATAGTTAATCATTAGGTAAAGAGTTGACTACCTAAAATCCTGAAAAAAATAAGAAAAAAAGTAAATACAAAATTTTTTAAGCTAAACCTATATAAATTTGGTATCAAATGATTCATTTTTTAAAATGCATCGGATGAAATCATTTATAAATGTCTAAAATTGAATTTATAGGCATAAAATCGAAAAAAGTTATCCCACTGTATTGATTGGAATAATGCTTCAGTTTTGTTTCACTCTACTAACATTGTTAATAGAAATATTCTTGAGTCTGCTATTATCCAACTTACAAATAACTTTAACATGAGCAAAGGTCTTTTTTAACTTGATCCCATTGTTTTGAATTCATTCAGAATGGATTTAGACAAGAAAGGTAGAGTGCTAAAACTTTGGTTGTGTTTCCTTATAAATTTGTATGTTTCTCTTACAATTTTTATTTTTCAATTTAGTTTTATATTTTTTTTTTATTTTTTGTGACCTACCTATATATCATTCAAGCCTTATCTATAAAATTGATTGTAAACAATCCATTTGATAAATGCAAAAACTTCACTTTTTTCTACGTGAATGTCAAAATATGATGATAAAAACCCACTCTAATGGATGGAGTTTATTTCCACAACAGTTTCGATGCCCACTGGCATCTTCGGGTGGATACAGAAATACGAATGAACCAAAAACAAGAGGGAAAATAGTCTAGGGACCATTAAGAAATTCGCACCTAAGTTAGATCCTGTTCTCCCGACACTGGAAGGGCATTTTTATTAAAGGGACCCACTTATAAGTACATTCGCACAAATTAAAACTATCTTCTTGTTCTATACATACAGATTCTATTATTTTTTACATAATTATTACATTTATTACATTTAATATTGCATTATTATTTATTACAGAAATATATAAATTTATTATTACATTGATTATTACATTGTTGTTTATTATAATACAGAAATTATAAACTGAAAAATGAATGAAAAAGGCTAGGCTAGATCCTGTTCCCCCGATCCCAGAAGGGCATTTTTATTAAAGGGTCCCGCTTATAAGTACGTTCCCACAAATTAAAACTATCTTCTTGTTCTATACATACAGATTCTATTATTTTGACATAATTACTGCATTTATTATTGCATTTACATTATCAAATCCATTTGATCTTGTGTTGAATTCGTTCAGAAAGATTTAGACAAGAAGGGCAGAGTGCTAAAATGTGGGTAGTTTTCCCTTATAAATATGTATGTTCCTCTTACAATTTCTATTTTTCAATTTATTTTTATATATATTTTTTTTATATTTTTGTGACCTATATATCATTCAGGCATTAACTATAAAATATGATCTTGTGTTGAATTCGGGCAGTGCTAAAATTGGTAGTTTTCCTTACAAATTTGTATGCTCCTCCCGCAATTTTTATTTCTATATTTATTATATATATATATATATTTTTTTTGTAACCTGTATATAGTCTTGAACTCTTTATTTACTTCAGTGTTCCTGAGGATATCATTAGACGAAAGCGCTTGAACACCATTCTGTTTCCTTTCCTTTGTGGTTTTATTCATCATTATATATATAACGGGTGTGGCAAAAGTAATGCCCTTTTTAGTTTCTTCTCTTTTATTGAAGGAAATAAATCAATTACAGCATTTTAAGAGAAATAATAAGGTTTTTAAGAAAAATACAGCATTTTAAGAAAAATAATAAGTACTTTCTCAGTAAAAACTAAAAACTAACTGGAATTTAATTAATTTTGTGGTTGGTTATACTGTATAAAACTATAAAGATACAATTATTGAAAGGGCGTTACTTTTGCCACACCCATTATATATACTATATATATTAGTGGTGGACTGGATATCCGCATCATTTTTAACATCCGCATCCGCACTTCTGACTGCGGATGTTACCTCTAATAAATTATGCAATTTACAATTAAATTAGCTTATAAAGTAGCTTATAAGGCCCAAGTCATACATATTTTATGTAAAGTACAAATTATTAATGAACAAACAAATACATAAACCTCAAAATATAAATACATGGTAACACAGAAAATTAAATGAAACTTGTTTCATTGAATTTTCTGTGGCTGAAACTTGAGAAAGTTATTATTTTTATCATAATGAAAATATTAATATTAATTTTAATTCTTATGCATTTCCTGCCATAATAGTAATGTCATGAAATTTGAAAAATTATGTCATATATTCATAATTCTATTTTATATTGATAAATTAACTAAATATCCCCGGATATTGAAATTAAAGACCCACATCCGTATATATTGAAAAACCTGACATCCGGTCCACCACTAATATATATATATATATATTTTTTTTTTTTAAGTTCGGGAAGAACCGATTCGCCTCTATTTAAAAGGGCATATCTCGGCGAAAAAACAAAGAAAAAGTGAGGGGAAAGACAGAGGAAAAAGAAATGGTGGAGGGGACAGTCGAAGTGGAAAAAGACCAAGGATGACAAGGACTGCAGGGTTGAGCCCCATCATCCTTGGGTGCTAAGGCCGGGAGGGCACACGTGAAACCTCCAGAAACAAGCACGTACAAACGAGCACAAAGAACACGAGCTTAGAACCCCCTTGCGGGGATATATATATATATATACACACACACACAGATGACTCGACTATCTGCATGTTAACTATCCACACAACTATGTCACACATCAACTATCCATACAAAATTAGCCATATGACATCCATCATGTACAGGTAATTTTTCTATAATTGTAAAATTGTTTTCTACTTTCTATAATTATTTTGCTGTTTTTATTTATGTACTACTGTATATTGTACTTTATACTGTATATTTTTTTGTTTATATTTTTTCTCTAAGTGAACATCAAGTATCCACATGCCTAAAGGAATGGAGATGTGCAGATAGTAGAGAGTATGGAATACTTAATGGTGTGATGGTTACATATTGGTTGATAGCTACATGTTGGTGTGATGGTTACATGTGTTTTGATCAAAGTCCAAATAAAAGCAGTATTATAGTAAAAATCCTGCAGTTAATCCATTTTAAGCAGTGCCAATATTTGAGTGAATTTGTAGTGCACAGTGGTATTTCTCCTTAAGTAGTAAAAATCATGGCATATGTCAAAAAAAAAAGTAAATAAAAATGAAGCAAATTAATCTATGTAGCATCTTTCAAAGTGTTTCTTTTTGAAGGAAATTAGCTGCCCATTGCTGGGCTGGGAAAAAATTCCTACAACTACCCCTTACCAATTTTCCACCATGGCTACACTCTTCAGCACCAATCAGTAAGAATTATATAGCGTGCCACATCCCCCCCATCCCGTGAAGTAATGGAGAATATTTTCCCTCACTCTGAGTCAACCCCTACCCAGTCCCTCCCATAATACCCTTCCTTTTGAGTCAATTTTTTGCACCAGCTGATACCTTCTATTAGTAACATGGGAATGGTAAATAAATTCCTGCGACTCTGTGGTGTCTGTAATAATGTAACAGATGAGGCAAAGGCAATGAGGTGTGATCTCTGCCAGATGCTTCTCAATTTTAAATGCCTAGAATGGGAAGATGATGAAATCTCTCATAATGAATGGAAAGCAACTTAATGGAATAATATTTATCTGCAAAAACTGCATGACTGAAATAAACTCTTTTGTGGTATTTAAAGCAGAGAGAGACTATGAGGAGAAGGTAAAAGAGGAAAGTGTGAATAAAGAACAGAGAAAAACAGAAACAAAGAAATGAAAAATAGAAATAAATCAAATACCATCACACAATGAGGTAAAAACATACAGGTAACAGAGTCTAAAGGCAATGAAGGACATTAGCACAAATTGGAAAAGAGAAGCATGCAATCAAGAAAACAGAGATAATTACAGATATGAGAGAGGACAATGTAAATATGAACATCCCCCAATATGCAAATTTTTCTACAATAATGGTCATTATAAATATGAAGACAGATGCAGATTCTACCACCCAGACATTTGCAGGACTTACACAAAGTATGGAACCTGCAAATACAGGAAAAAAGGCTACTATCAACATCTCCTGACAAACCCAAATGACAAAGTTTAAAGGACAATAGGAACACAAAAAGTGAACAAAATTTTTTCAACATTGCAGACACAATATGGCTGCTAAATGTCATAAAACGCATGCAAGTCAACACAGCTGGGAACCCTCAAGCCAAACTGCTTCCTGGCAAGAAGCTACCAGAACAGGTAGGCAGAAACAGATCTCTCTCGGAGGACCATAGGGCAACTAAACAAATGATACTGAAGGAAAACAAACTTGAAATGCACAAACTCATCTTAATGATTGTCAAGGAAATTGTGAAAACTGTGAACATTGTATTGATGAGAAAGAGATAAATATAAAGGGCTTCAACTTATTAAGAGCTGATAGAACAGTGAGATGTAAAGGTGGCTGTGCTATACATGTACATGGAAGTCATATGACAGAGATGGTAATAAGTAAATCAAAGTTTTGTGGAACTCCCTAGCATTGAAAATTAAAAAACTAAACTTGATAGGAATACCCTGCATATTACGGATTTGATCAGTACAGAATTCACTATAGTACAGATTACAATTTAACACCAAACCCCAGTTCAGTACTGGTCCTGATTCACTCCAGTATGGTTTTCCAGTTTTGTAAACAAATATTTTTTTCAAAGCACATACACTAAATGTAAATAGGTGAAGATTTAGATTCCACAAATGTTTGAGAGTTGCTTGAATAGCATTCAGAAGAGCTTAGTGATAATGACATCATCAATTTAGAAGAACAGCATGCACTCAAAGAACAGGACAAAAGTGAAGAAAATGAAGATCAGAAATCATCAAAGGTGTTCTCCATAGATGAACTTGAAAAAATGTTTCAGGCATGTGAAGATCTTAATCCTAGAACACTGAACATATGTTTGAGTCACACAAACACTGAACATGGGTATATTATACCCGACATTGGAAAATGGAAAAAAAATAGTAAATATGCATATTTATTCAAATTAACAATTACACACTAAAGTTAATGCACCTTACTATTACTAAACCTAATATTAACTCTTAACTCATACAAATAAGGTTCGTACTGAATTTAGAAAAAAAAATATTGAAAAAGCAAAAAAAATAAAAAACATTTGAGAAGTTTTTGGAAAAAAATCACCAAAAAAAATGGCTTCATCAATTTCAACCAAACTTCCCCAAACCCTTCCCAGGTATGCTGCCTCTGCTCACAGGGGGTCTCCAGTACCCAGTCCATGCGCAAACTGTAGGGAAGAGAGGTGGAAACAACACCCTTTTTTAGTACACGAAAAATGGCTTATTATTCACTATAATGCGATTTTAGCCTATGATACCCCCTGTAAATGAGTACTAAAGTGATATATGAAGACTATTACAATAAAAATAATAGTTTTAGGTATATTCCTGGAACATTATAACTTACCCCAGCCCCACATGCAGTTGCCAGGGGTCACCACCACACAGTCGATGCGCAAACTGTAGGGAAGAGAGGCAGGAAAAAAGGCTTTTTTAGTACACAGCCTTTTTTACAACAAAGTCTTTTTTAGTACACAGAAATGACTACATCACAACAAAATAATGGTTTCAGGTATATTCCTTGACACTTATCTCAGCCTCACACGCAGTCGCAGCAGTAGGGGTAGTAGTGGCTCGGGCAGACAGGTAGGCAACATCCGTGACACCTGAAGCGGGTCTTCTTGTCAGCCTTCGACTGACACTTGGAGCAGCGGACCATGGGCTCCCTCATTTCTGCTGCTGACGGCCCTGCAACATCACCCATGACAGAGGGGTTGAGCAAGCACACTTTGCTGATGACTTGCCTGACTTGCCTGTGCTGAGTAGGGGTGTTCAGGCGGTTCTCAGCTGAGGGCTTGATCAGCTGTAAGGCTAACTCCCGCATGTATGTTCTCCTTTTCAGCTGGATGCCTCCTACCCTGCCAGCGTTGTCCTTGTGGATAAGCCAGGAATTTATAACAGCTGCATTTATAATGCCAAAGAAGAGAGACAGTGGCCACCTTTTCGTTTTCCTGCTGCAGCTGTACGTGGCACACATTTGGTCGAACGTGTCGACTCCTCCTTTTGTCTCATTATAAAACTGAATAATCTCTGGCTTTCCATTTTCATTCATAGTCGGCTGCGTGTGCATCGACAACATCAGGAGGACATTCTTTGTTTTTGTGGTCGTGTCTGGCACGTAGGACACGAGCATCATGTCCTTGGTGAAGAGGAAGGCGGTGCTACCTGGTGTGCGGGTCACCTTATCTTTCACCGCATCTGGTACTTCCTTCTTATTCCCCTTCACTGTGCCCACCAGTGTCATGCCACAGTTATGGAGAAGGTCGTGTATTAGTGGCACAGATGTAAACCAGTTGTCGGTGGTGACGTTGCGGTTGGTGTGGTGGTAGAGTCGTGTAAGTTCTTTCGTAAACATATGGCCTAGCTGCAGTCCATCTCTTGGGCGAGTTCCCTGTTTCCCCAGGTAAGGAATACCTGTCAACAGGTACTTACTCTTGATGTCATTTGCCAAGACAAGTTTTATTCCATATTTTGCTGGCTTATTTGGTGTATATATTCTAAAGGGGCATTTACCCCTGAAAGCCAGCAACTGTTCATCTACAGTGAGGGTCTCGTTGGGCGTGTAGTGTTCCTCACAGTAGCCAATAAACTTGTCCCACACACTCCTGATTGGGGCTAATTTGTCGTCGGCCCGCCTCTCTTCCCGTGTGTTTGCATCATCAAATCGTAGGCAGGTCAACAGGAATGTAAATCTAACCTCCAACATAGCTGCCCTGTAGAATGGAGCCCCCGAAACAGGGCACCACAATTCCTTTGTGGACAGGTGGTTGTCACGCCTGTACCCACTAAACACCAACACACCTAGCAGGGCACGTATCTCTGCTGCTGTTGTCCTCTGCACAGTGGATGTTTTCTTCTTGTACTTGATGGCTACAACATCAATCTTCTGATTGGTCCACTCCACTATTTCATTTATGATATCATCAGACAAAAATAGCTTGAAGCACTGCTCTGGGGTGGTGGCCTGAGCAGCTGCTTGAGTGGGACCGGGCGTGAATGGTGGAATAATGTTCCTTGCTGCTGTTCGTGTTGCTGCAGAGACCTGCGCCCTTGTGTGCCACACAAAGCCTGATTTACTTTTCACTGTTGTTGTGGGAAAAGTAACAAGCAGGTCCTCATCCTCATCACGGCGTCGTCGTCGTCGTCCGCGGCGAGCAGGAGCAGAAGCAGGAGGACGTGCAGCAGCAGGGGTGATAGCAGCAGGGACATCAGGGTCATCTGAGCAAGCAGAAGGGCCAGCAGCAGGGTAGGAAGGGCAACCAGCAGGAGGGTAAGCAGAAGGGCCAGCAACAGGGTTAGCAGAAGGGCCAGCAGCAGGGGTGGCAGGGTCAGCAGGCGAGGCGGTAGGAAGGGGACAACTAGTCCTACCAGTCCGACCACGTGCTCCCTTTCTCTGCCTGCGATGGGGTGCTTGGTCTGTGTCAGAGTCACTAGTTTCTATGCCACTACTCATATCCTCTGGGTTAGCCACAAAGTCAACATCATTATCACTATCATAAAGCTCTTCATGTTCTAACACATCACTTTCTTCGTCACTATTGAGTCCAAAAAGAATAGCATCCACTTCCTCCTCAGTTGGATTTTTATGGTAATGGGAAGCCATTATGGTCAGGATAACTCACTAATGGTATAATAGTTTATCTGAAATACTATTCACAGCCTTAAAGTGGAAAATAAATAATTAGTACACTCGCACTTTGTACACTAACACTGAACTCGGGTATACCGTACCTGATCACATGATTATAGAAAATTCCAGGGCGCGGAGCGGAGCGACATGACCTACCTCTGTCAGGGCTTGGGACAGACTGAAGCTACTAAGGATACCAGCTGCCTGCCTCCACGGGAACACCACGTAATGTGCATGACATCATGGCGTTCGGGTATATTATACCCATGTTCAGTGTTCTAGGGTTAATTAAAGAAAAAATTATGAATGGAGATCCTAACATCAAGTGCAGCATGAAAGTGCGAAGAGACTTAGAAAATGCAATTTGCTGCTACAGAGAATTGTATGCCAATAAGAAGAAAAATAAAGGTGTTCAAACATCAATGTTGAAGTATTTAAAAAAAAAAAATTTTTTTTGCAATGCACTTTATTACGTACATATTTAAATGAAATTTTAAAAAATTAAAGCATTTATTAACCTTTGCAGTTGTTTCACAATTAAAACTCATTTAAATTAAGGCAAAATCTGACTTTTATAATGTCATTGATGTCTGAGAATGAATGAATTTATTTTGTATTCATTACATTCCCCATTCAGTACAGATTCACATAGTCCGGTACTTTCTGTGCACGCATTAACTGTACTATGCAGGGTACTCCTGTACTAATAGTTATCTATAGACCTCCAAACACTCCAACCAAATAATTCTTGGATGCCAGTGATGATATCATAAACCTAATAAAGGCCATAAACTGTCCATCCCCCAATATAATGTTCTGTGGACACTTTAATTTCCCATTTATAAAATTAAAAAAGGTGAATAGGAATATATATATATATATATTATACACAAGCCACTTGATTCCTCATAATACCCCATGTTTTATCTTCAATATTTAAAACAGCCCTTGAGATAAACCTCGAGTGTCCTCATCAACTCGTGCGATGCTCCCCACCCCTTTTTTTCTTTGTTCTTAAATGCTTGAACAGCGCATCAATGGGATGCAAACCCCTAAGTTGCGCTCTCCCCCACAAATTCGTCTCCATTGATTGGGCTCGTCTCTGCGCGCCTTGGACTCTGACATAGGAGGGATGGAATACAAAAACAGATGTGGGGGAAAAACCCATTACAAGATATCTTGCGCTTTGTCGGGAATGAGTGATAGGCCGGGTGGCGATCTGGTAATTCTCCGAGTTGGCCTTTGAGAGGGTTTGCTCATTAAAGACTAAAATTGAGTTATTGTGTGAGATTTGAGTTTGAGACATAGTTACAAGAGAATTTTGAGTTTATGAGAGAATATTGAGCTGTTACCTAAACTACTGCAAGGGATGTAGTGGACAGGCAACGATTGATCTTAAATTATTTAATTAATGTTAAGACTAGTTGAAGAAAAACCTGAACTTGACTGTATTATATTTCGAATTTGAGATTGAACTTGTAGCCAAATGTGACTTCAATTTATTGATTAAAATATGATAATAAAATTCCCCGTGGCCCTGGAGGAATGACTCATCAAACAAAAGGGACACCTCGCCCTGTCGAGCATCATTCAAGGAGGAGGAAGAGGCAAAACACAAGACAAAGGAACTTGAATTGAAGCCAATATTAGTAAGGAGAAAAGAAAAAGAAGGCAGAGACTGGGACAGAAGAGATGAAAGTGAGAAAATGAACATGAATGAATGGAATGAGAAAGAGAGGATGACATGTAGAAACGAGGAAGCAAATGATGAATGAAATGAGTGAAAGAAATGAAAAATGCAGCCTAAATAATGATACAAAAGAGGTGTCTCTAAATGTTTATGAAATGAGTGATACTGAAAGTGCATATATAGTGCGAGAGGATGGAGCGTGTCTGCAGAAGAATCTGACCTTGAGACCGGAGTCTGCCTCATGCAGACCTGATAACGAGTGAGAGGAAAGGAGGGAAAGTGACCTTGACTTGGAGGTAAAGCCTCAGTCAGAGGACACAGACACGGTGAAAACGACAGCAGTGTGTATGAGAAAAATGTATGAAATGTTTGAATTAAATGAGAAAAATAGAAGGAATGCATGAATCAAAATCCAAGAGCAAGTTACATGACTGTGCGATAAATGAGAACACTATAGACCCCAGGGAGCTTGATCCCCCACCAGAAACAAAATGGGTAAACGGAGTATATAATATGTGTTCTTGTGACGTACGAAGGAGACATAACATGACGAAGATTGATTCGTGTCTATATTGTGGGAATGGAAGTAGTTTGAATCCTGTGAATGACGATATAAACTGTGAAAGTAAATTAAAAATTAAAATGAGTGAGAAAAATATAGTAAAAATGGACGAAGATGGATTGGCTATACAGGAAATGACTGAATTCAGTGGAAGACATACCTGAAGTATCTCCCTCAAATGAATGCCCCTGGGAAATGATCCGAGTTAAAATAAATGAAGGTTGTGCGATGAAGAGTGCTGAGGAAAAATTTTTGAATGTGAACAGTCGCATACACACTACTTGAGTGTTCCAATACCCTGTCATCCGTGTGACCTTGGGTGGCAGTGTGTCTTTGGGGTTACTCAACACAGGTGCTGATGTCTGTCTAGTGAAAGAAGCGTTAATTGACACTGTGGGATTTAGACCCCAGGTCGAAATGACTAGCCGTAAGGTGGTAAATGACGAAGTCCTAACCACCATGGGACGAACAAAAACAAAAATAGGCATTAAGCGTGAGAAATATGATCTTACTGTGTTGCTCATTAAAGAATTGCCTGAGGGATTAAACTTTATTTTAGGGGTGGATTTCATCTGAGCAAACTTCATGCATATTGCAGGTAAAGGCACAGGGTTTGCGGCTTACATAAATGAGATACAAATCCCCTTGATTACGAAATTGATGAGCCCCCCCAAACCAAGAAGACCAAAATGCGGAGTGAAAGGAAGTAAATAACCTCCCTCTCCTATTAATACAAGGGTCCACTTCCATTGCCCCTTTAGCTGGAGCAATTTTAGAAGTACGGACTCCTTCCCCGTTGAAGAAGGGATCCACCCTAATCATAGAGGCGAGAGAAACCCCTTTAAACCTAAGGGTAGAACCGCAACTGGTTTACGTGAACAAAGAAAGGAATGTATCCATTATCGTGCGAAATGAATCTGCCAATGATAGAGTTAAAGTTACGGGAGAAAGGACAAAGTTGGTGGGAGAAGTTCTACGATAATGCAATTGCAAAGGGAAAAAACCCTGTAGCGCACCAAACGAATGCTCTTCCAACAGTGAAGAACTAAGAAGGGAAGTGAGTGAAAAAGATATCAATCAAGTCATGAACCGTAAGTGTAAATGGTCTGAAGATGAAATTTCAGAGGAAATTTATAACATGGAAATGATGAGTGAATTCTCATTAACCCCTAAGTCTGTGGAGCAGGAAAGAAGGGAAGTATGAAAATTTGTGAAAAATACTAAAGTAGACCCTGAAGGGAATAGATTAAAAAACCTTCTTAAGGACCATATTGGATGAAAAAGAAAAGGAGATGAACCTGAAATTGTGACAGAAGAAGAAACAAATGAGATTAATTACGTATGCCAGAAGAATAAACGCAATTATACTGACAAAACGAAAAGGAAAAAAGAGATAACCAATGAACCGCACTGCTTCCACAGTCGGTACGAGGAAACAGACAGCCTGTGGTCGCACGCTGGTCGACTGCCAGGAGTAATTTAAAGGCCCTGATTGCTGGTCTAGAAGATGAACATCGGCTAACATTTAGAAGGCGATCGAATGAGTAAACAAGACATGCACACGAATTAACCAAAGGTAACAAATGGGTTAAACTCTTCCCAGAGACAATCAAGAAAGATGTTCTTTCCTTTTAACTAATTTTTTACCATTTAATATATAATCAAATTACCCCCCCCTCGGAGAGTTGACTGAAAGGCATGATTCCAGTTTGGAGTTAAGAATGTTCATATAACTATACGTATTTCATATTTTCTTTTTCATATAGCATACACTTTTCAGGTTATTTACTGCATATCGTTTATAAAATGTTTTATATTATATTTCACATTCTAATATCGTGGCATCTGACTCAGAAGTTTAATGGGAAAATATTCATGAGTAAGACGTTAGCGAATGCCTAGATAGCATGTTTCACACATCCGAATCAGCTCTCTTTAAATTCCTTGAGCTTAAGGGAATCGAGTGGAAAATTTATAAAAAAGAATTCATTAAGATTATGAGAGGAGGAAATTTCCCTTTATTTATCATTGCTTATATAAATATTCTTTTATTTTTGTCCCAACTTAGAAAGTTCCTGACAGAATTTTCCCTGAAATTAATCATGATCCCCGTCCTCTTAACCTTATGCGCCATACACGTTGGGGCACAAACCCTCTCAAATAACGGAGTCCTTTTCCAACCAATGGGCTCCCTAATTCTGCAAGGCCCCATGTACACTTTCAGCACATGTCTCAGTCTGAAGCCCAACTATTGAAACTTACTGATCCTGAACCACCCTGCGATTTCCAAGATCACTTACATAGTAAACTCCTCATTTACGAAAGAAGCCTTATACCACTTCAATGCTTCCTTGTCACGAGGAATAGACCTCCAGGATATGACTCGATACCTCCGACGAGTCGCCCTCAAGAAGTCAGAAGAAGGAATGACCTCCTTCGTCTCCTACTCCACCCTCACCCTTGGTTTCATATTGGAAATCGCCATCATCAGAATTGCAACCTGGAAGAAATGCTGTTGGCCCCCCTCATGAATTTCGCTTTTCACCGACGAGCCCAAGTTCCGTCAAAAGATTGCCCTCAGCAATTCAGTCATACCGGATCCCAGAATCATTATCTAATGTTGGCTACGAGGAAAGGGGGCATTCCCGTAATTAAGACTTAAACTGTTTCTCCCATCTGGCCCCTTTGTATTTTTCCCCATTTTTAATACTTACGAAAAAATGACCGAATGAAGGTAGTTTAATTTATTGAATTAAATTTACATGGTAGAATTGAATTGCTAAAGTAATAACTTCATTCCGTAGTTAGTGCGTAACTAACTGACAATTAGTGATAAGTGCTTATGTAAATTAAATCATTGAAGTTTCCTTCAGTGAACAGTGCTTAATGAATAAATAATTAGCAATACAGGTTCGATTTACGAGCCTTACTGAAATGACCTCTCTTTATGCAACTTATAAGTTTCTCTGTCTGTGTATTTCAAATTTTCTCCCTGCTATATCGCTTTCCTTTATTTATTTTAAAAGTATATTAACTTATAAAACCATTATGATATCATTTTGTGTCATAAAGCGAGATTGTGAAAGTTGTCTCTTGAAAGCAACTTTCTGTAAATAGAGATCAGATGCTGACCAACTTGTTTTTGCGCTGATGATGTGGGTAAAGCTTGCATTCAAACTAATTGCTGACCATACCTGATAACTAAATTATACTGCAAAATATAAATTCATATAATTTCATTCAATTAACTAATAAAGTGGGCCCTCATCTTTCAGTTGAGTATGCAAATTTTAGTATAGAAAAAAGAAAAAAAAGTTTTTCCATTTTTACTTATAAAATTTATGAACTTTATGAGATTTATGAAAATTTAATTTAGTCATCCTTTTGGAAAACTATAAGAGTCGTTAGGCGACTCGTCGTATGAATTATTCCTCCTAAAGAAAGCACTTTCCACCCCAAGTTACAAGAATTAGTCGTCCTAAACCGGTAGACGCATTTTTCATGATGTTAACATAAAGGAAAATGACACTATCTATATTGAAGGTGGATCCATTTCCACATCGGATTATTTAATTTAGAGAAGGGCATTGCACTTATAAGGCATTCAGAAATTAAAATTTCCCTGTATAATGTGATCTTCTTGCTGTGTATTTCTTTTCTAAAACCTACCCTTTCCTCTACTTATATATTAATTACACAGTGAGTCAACACACATTTCATTTTTCTCAGGCATAAGTTACGAGGCAAACATTTTAGTGCCTGCGATAGATATTCTACGACTATAGAACTATAGGGCAACTTTTGAAGAGAGTGCCTGTAGACCCTTAAAAAGAGTTAAAAGTATTTATTCTGCAAATGTAATTTTCAGAATAAATCAGTATATGTTGTTTGACTCACAGTATTTATTATGTAAATTTAATTTTTAGCTTATTGATTTGACAACTTTCAATTTATTTATAAATAGTAAGCAAGCTTAACTAGATTAATGTTCGATTGAATCTCTCATATTTTCATTGTAACTACGAGTTTTAACGTATCTGGATAAACTTAAGTAAACTAAATTTGTATTTTGAAAATTGCCTCTCCACTACGAATCATTTCCTCTCACGGAGCATTTATCTTTTTGTATTCACGAACCATTGAAGTCCTTCATTCAGCCTCAAGTGTCCTCAGGGACTCAATACTTTTTTTCTTTTTTTTTTGAAGGAACGAATTTGTTATACACAAGCCACTTGATTCCCCATAATACCCCATGTTTTATCTTCAATATTTAAAACAGCCCTTGAGATAAACCTCGAGTGTCCTCATCAACTCGTGCGATGCTCCCCCCCCCTTTTTTTTCATTGTTCTTAAATGCTTGAACAGCGCATCAACAGGACGCAAACCCCTAAGTTGCACTCTCCCACAAATTAGTCTCTGTTGATTGGGCTTGCCTCTGCGCGCCTTGGACTCTGATGTAGGAGGGATGGAGTATGAAAACAGATGCAGGGGAAAAAACCTGTTAGAAGATATCTTGCGCTTCATCGGGAATGAGTGATAGGCCAGGTGGCGATCTGGTAATTCTCCGAGTAGGCCTTTGAGAGGGTTTGCTTGTTAAAGACTAAAATTGAGAGTTATTGTGTGAGATTTTAGTTTGAGACATAGAGTTACGAGAGAATTTTGAGTTTATGAGAGAATATTGAGAGCCGTTAACCTAAACTACTGCAAGGGATGTAGTGGACAGGCAACAATAGATCTTAAATCATTTAATTAATGTTGAGACTAGTTGAAGAAAAAACCTGAACTTGACTGTATTATATTTCAAATTTGAGATTGAACTTGTAGCCAAATGTGACCAATTTATTGATTAAAAGCTATTCAAACAAACTATTTCATTATCAAATACACACTAAAATCGGGGGTACAGAAGTAAGTGAAGGATAAAGAACTCACGCAGAGGGTCACTAACTTGAAAGAAAGATTTATTATAACTTCAATTTACTCATTGCGCCTTGGCAGTGACCTTCGAGAAACAAACAATTTGTAATAAGGGTCCGTCTCCCTGACAACGGATATTTTTTTTATTACAAACTGGTGTCAGAAGTGGGATTAGACTTTTTATTACATATATATATATATATATATATATATATATATATATATATATATATATATATATATATATACAGGGTGTCCGAGAATTATCTGTACAATTTTTGGCTGTTATTAAAAGTCAACCATGAAGTGCAGAAATTCCAGTGTTGTCCCATTTTATGGAGAATCTCTAAGTTTTTTCTGATACCAAGTTTTGACAAGTTTTTTAGAAATTCCTGTGTGTCCGAACATTATCTGTACAATTTCATCTTTTAATAAAATTCTTGATAACACGTAAAATTCTTAAACAAGATTATTTAGAATCTGTATTTTCAAGTTTCTTTTATTAAAGTAACGTTGTTACAAACATTCGATATGTGCACCATTAGTGATTCGCAAAACATCCAATCGATACTCCAAATGTTGCCATGTACGCTGCAGCATATCCACATCAATTCGCTCAATAGCAGCTGTGATTCTTGCTTTTAAATCATCAATGTCTGTCACCCGCGTACAAAAAAGAAAAAACTTGTCAAAACGTGGTATCAGAAAAAACTTAATGAGATTCTCTGTAAAATGGGACAACACTGGAATTTCTACACTTCATGGTTCTTTTAATAACAGCCAAAAATTGTACAGCTAATTCTCAAACACCCTGTGTATATATATATATATATATATATATATATATATATATATATATATATATATATATATATACCAGAACAAGCAAAAATGTTAATGGCTCTCACAAATGTGTGTATGCTGATAATGGAGATAACAGAAAATACCAGAAAAAATAACTGCATGGATCTGGTGTTCATGAATAACATGAACTTGATTGCTGATATAAAAATAATCCCAACTATTATCTCAGACCACAACATAATCAAGTATCAACAGGTATGGTGACATTAAAAGACAATACCCATACTGAAGAAAGAAGCAAATTCAGGACTTTTAACTTGAACTCCAAGACGATAAATTGGGAAGCAATCAGATCACAAATGGCACAAATAGAGTGGAGAACAGTTTTAGAGAATAAAACAATTGAAGAAATACTAACAACCTTGGAAGAAAAGATGCTGAGAATTTTCGAAAAATATGCTACGAAAGCATAGCCAAAAGGGAAGAGGAACTGGCTAGAGAGGCAAAAGAGAAGAATACAGTATTCCACAAAAGAAAGAGATGCAAAAACTTCACTTTTCTACATGAAGATCAAAGTATGATAATAAAAACCCACTCTAATAGACAAGAGTTTATTTCAACAACAGTTTCGATACCCACTGGCATCCTCTTTGGGTGGATTCATTTTTCTGTATCCACCCTTAGAGGATGCCAGTGGGCATCAAAACTGTTGTGGAAATAAACTCTGTCTATTAGAGTGGGTTTTTATTATCATAAAAGAAAGAGAGTAGAGGTGAAGATAGCTATGCCAGGAAAGTAATACAAGATAAACTTGAGAGTATCGATAGGGAAATACAAACCCTGATTAAGGGGCATACAGAGAGGGAGAGGAAAAGGCAATAGAAGCAATAAAGGAAAACACAAAATACTGCTATAGCTATGTGAAAAGGAAAATACAAAATACTGCTATAACCATGTGAAAAGGAAAACAAAAACATGAACCACTATCAGGCCCTTAAGGAAAGGAAATAATGAACTAACTGATAATCTAAAAGAATTATCTGAAACATTGAGCCCCCAGTATGAATCAGTCTTCAGTACCTCAAAAAGTGACAAAGTGATACCTGACATAGGTGGATTCTTTGAAGAGAAATTGCAGGGAGAGTGTATAACAGACTTTGATTTTACCCCAGAAGATGTGATGAGAACTATAGAACAAATGAGTTCACATTTAGCTAATTGGGGTTAATTAATGACTGATGATGTGAAATTTGAGAGAGAAAATCAGATAGTGATAAACAAAGCAAAAAGGATCATGGGACAAGTACTAAGACCAATCAAAAGAAGGGACAAGACAGTAATAATCCCCCTGATGTAAATAGTGATCATACCAAACCTTGAATACTGCTGAGTTTTCATATCTCTATATAAAAAGGGAAAATTAATAAACTAGAAGAAATGCAGAGATATTTCACAGCCAAGATTGATGGCTGCAAAGAACTCAATTTCTGGGAAAGACTACATAAACTAAATCTGTACTCCCAGGAAAGAGGAGGAGAGGTACAGCATAATCTACATATGGAAAATGATAAAAAAAACTGGTACCAAACCTGAAACTAAACCCAATTACCATCCAAACAATACTGAAAAATAGGAAAGGCAGAATGTGTGGTGTTCCCAAATTAAAGACCTGACAAGGGACTTCATCAACACTGAAGGAAAATAGGAAAGGTGGAATGTGTAGTGTTCCCAAATTAAAGGCCTGACAAGGGACCTCTTCAACACTGAAGGAAAAAAGCTTTGTTGTTTGGGGTCCAAGACTTTTTAACCAGCTTCCAAAGGACCTCGGAAACATTACAGGATTCAAAGTTGAAGTCAAAAGAAGACTTGAGGGCTGGCTCAGGATGGTACCAGATGAACTGGGTGTACCTGGCTATGTGCAGTGGAGAGCACAAGAGAGTAACTCATTCCTCCACCAAACCAGGCCTAGAGGCAGGGCCACCAGCTTGACCTTTGTGGGAAGAGAGATCAACACTTGAAACTTTAACAAGGTTAATGAGGTTATATATACATTTTTTTTATTGGGGTTGTTTAACCTCCTTTGCAACATCTAAGGTCATATGACAGAGGGGACCTACAGCTTTACGTGGGATCAAAACCACAGGTCACTACATAATCTGGGTGTGGAGGATGGTCTCCCATCCAACTACTACCCAGACCCAATGTCGCTTAACTTCGCTGACCTCCAGGAAGCCATGTTACGACATTGGCCACAATGTAGCCCATATATATATATATATATATATGGTACCCGGTCGATTCGCCGATGGACGTTTTGCCGACAGACATTTTGCCGACAGACGTTTCGCCGAACAGACGATTTGCCGACGGCTGTTTCGCCGAATGGACTGTCATTAATATTTCTATGACAAAATACACACACGTTATTAAAGGTTATTATTAAATGTTATTGAATTATTTTGTTAAAATATTAAATTATGTTAAATTGACAGTTATAGACGCTTGACGTAAAAACATAGATACCTCTTTTAAATAAATTTATATCGATAATAATATATAAAATGTTTATACAGGGTGGGCCGTAAGTTTCCATACATAGGAAAAATAAACATTTTTTTATGGACAACCATTTTTATTTATATAATATGCTCTACATGGTTGCCATTGTTTTGAAAACACATTTCAATACGTGTTCCCCACTGTTGATGAACACGCATTAGCACAGTTGACGTTATGCTTGTAATGGCGTTGGTGATACGTTCCTTTAGATGATTTATGTCTCGTATCTTTTCATGATACACCATGGACTTCAAGTGCCCCCAAAGATAGAAATCAAGGGGGGTGAGATCTGGGGATCTGGGAGGCCACTCCACAGGACCACGCCGACCAATCCAAGCATCCGGAAACTGCTGATCCAAATACCGACGCACGTGAAGGCCATAATGAGGTGGAGCTCCATCTTGCTGGAAGTAAACTGGGAAGTTACCTTCCTCGTTTAGCAGGGATGGGAAAATCTCTTCTTGCAACATGTTAAGATACCTTTCGGCATTAAGATTTCCACTGACAAAAATTGGTCCAATAATTCTGTCACCCCATATCCCGGCCCACACCATCACTTTACCGGCACCTTGCATCTTCGTCGGACTCAGCCAGTTAGGGTTAGCATTACTCCAATAACGTATGTTTTGCCGATTAACCTCTCCATTGACGTAAAAATTTGCTTCATCAGTAAACAAGATCTTACGTCAAACACATATTCTTAGGGTATCTGAAACATAAAAACAAACGTTTAATTTTTCCTATGTATGGAAACTTACGGCCCACCCTGTATATATATATATATATATATATATATATATATATATATATATATATATATATATATATATATATATATCTTTCTCGGTGTATATTGTATAATTTAAAACTTTCGTTTTAGACCATGGAATTCACTTTGACAGTGTCCGGCGAATTTGTCTACAACAATTTGTCTAAAGATACAATTCATCTACAACAACTGGTCTACAGATACAATTTAACTACAATAATTTGTCTACAGATACAATTTGTCTAGAGAAACTATTACTAATATTATTTAAAAAAATGACGATTGGTTAGGTTAAGTCGTGATATTTTTGTATGTTTTAACAGTAAACTAACGAAAATATCATGACTTGACCTAACCAATCATCAAGGGTGTACTAACTTTTTATGGCCTTTCTCTGAATCAATAAATTGAAGAGGCATCGTGGGTTACTGAACAGTGAACAATGTAAAAGTTCCAGGATGACTGCAATTTTAAGTGCGAAAACCTAAGACATAAGTTAGTAAGATTTAAAAAAGGCAACAAACGAACAAACGTTTCAGAATAGCTTAAACTATAAAGGCACAAAAGCAAGACTTAAATTATAAAAGTTAACAACTAATTTTCATATTTAAATTATATTTGTTTTTTTTATTAATGAACGTCCATTCGGCGAATCGACCGGCCACGATATATATATATATACAGGGTGAGTCAAAAGTCTCCATACATAGGCAAAATGGTCATTACAGCATCTGCGTGCACCAGTGGCTGGATCAGCAGTTTCTGAGTCACTGGATTGGCTGCCATGGTCCCGTGGGGTATCAGGACAAAATCCCCCCGTGGACAAAATCCCCCCGTGGACAAAATCCCCCCGTGGACAAAATCCCCTCGCGGACAAAATCCCCCGGACACAACCCCCCCCCCCCCCGGACACAATCCCCCCGCGGACAAAATCCCCCTAAGGCTTTATTAAAAAAAGAAGAATACGACTGACTTTATTAAAGAAGAAAAATTAAAAACACAATAAGAATAAGAATAAGAAAAGATGCCAATTTAACAGATCCTCACACAATACATGCTTTAACAGATCCTCACACAATACCCTGCATTTATGCACTCCTTCCTGATAAGACTCGAGGAACATATAACAAATTTTTGCAAGTAGTACGCAATTTAAAAGATTTCACCATTAGGAGTGCAATGATTGATTTTGAAAAGGCAATGCTAAATTCTTTGAGAAAAAACTTTGCAGAACTTGAAGTGAAAGGGTGCTTTTTCCATTTATGTCAGAATATTTATCGAAAAATACAGGAACACGGATTACAGAAAAAATATCAAGATGACAATGATTTTGCCTTAAAAATTCGAATGATACCTGCTCTAGCTTTTGTGCCTCCAGAAAAAGTTGTTGATGCTTTTGAACAATTATACGATTTTATACCAGTGGAAGGTTTGCCAATTCTCGATTATTTTGAAGATAATTATATTGGAACGCCATGCCGACGAGGACGAAGAGAACCCACTTTTAGCATTTCTATTTGGAATATGTACTCAAGAACAATTACAGAACTTCCACGTACAAATAACTCTGTCGAAGGCTGGCATAGACGCTTTGCATCTCTAACAGGATGCTCGCATCCAAACATATGGAAATTTTTAAAAGTTTTAGGGCAAGAAATAAGCTACCAACAGGCATTTATTTCTCAAATTATCGCTGGCTTGCCGACAGAACCGCAAAGGAAGAAGTATAAGTCTTCTTCTTCTCGCATTTTGAAAATTGTACAAGACTATAACAACAGGTCTATTTTTGATTTTCTTAAGGGAATTGCTTTTAATTTGTCTTTTTAAATTTTGAATTTTGTTTGACTTTGTGTTTTTAATTTTTCTTCTTCAATAAAGTCAGTCGTATTCTTATTTGTTTGCCCGGTTAGGTAATTGTACACCCTTGACGATTGGTTAGGTTGTCGTGATATTTTTGTTAAAACTTTAATAAAGTCAGTCGTATTCTTTTTTTAATAAAGCCTTAGGGGGATTTTGTCCGCGGGGGATTGTGTCCGGGGGGGTTGTGTCCAGGGGGATTTTGTCCGCAAGGGGATTTTGTCCACGAGGGGATTTTGTCCATGGGGGGATTTTGTCCTAGAAGCGTCCCGTGGAGTGGCCTCCAAGGTCCCCAGACCTCACTCCCCTTGATTTTTACTTGTGGGGGCACTTGAAGGCCATGGTGTCCCAGGTGAAAATACAAAACACAGACCACCTAAAGGAACGCATTCATGATGCCTGTGCATGCATAACACCAGATGTGTTAACGTGTGTTTGCCATGACTGGGAGGAACACATCCGTATGTGCATTCAGTGTAATGGTGCCCACATAGAGCATATTTTGTGACTTACAAGTGATTGCATAATAAAGTGACCATTTTGCCTATGTATGGAGACTTCTGACTCACCCTGTGTATACCTTACCTTACAAATGTTCCACGCAATGATTTCTCATTTCGCGAAGGTCAAGCTTGTCGCCCCTCCTCTTGAGTTGGCCTGGTGAAGTAGTGAGTTGGATTCTTGCGCTCTCCACCTCACATAGCCAGGTACACCCAGCTCTTCGGGGATTGTTCTGAGCCAAGCGTCTAGTCGTCTTTTGAAGATTTCCATTGCAACTCCCTTTGTGTTTCTTAGGTCTTTGGGCAACTGATTAAACAGTTTTGGTCCTCTCACTACAAAACTACAGTGGAACCTCAATATACGAACGCATCTCTATTCGAACAAATCGGTATACGAACAACTTTTTCGAGAAAAAATTGTCCTTGTATACGAACCATTCCCTCATATCCGAACCGAAAGAAGCCGGTCAGTTTCTCTCCAGCCAGCATTCTAATTTTAAGAAAATTTACACAAAAGCCCTGTTTCAAAGGTGCTTTGAAGTGACCTCTGACACAGAACTTACCCTCAGGGACTTTTGGAAGAATCACTTCAATATCCTCCATTGTTTGAGGATAATAGATAAAGCATGGGGGAAAGTTTCTTTGAGGACAATGAACTCTGCCTGGAAGAAATTGTGGCCAGACTGTGTGACAGGCAGAGACTTTGAAGGTTTTGGGGCAGAACCTGTGGTTGATGAAATCATGTCTCTGGGCAAGTCCATGGGATTGGATGTGGACAATGAGGATGTAGAGGAGTTGGAGGAGGATCACAGGAAGGAGCTCACCACAGAAGAACTGCAAGACCTTCAGAAGGAGCAGCAAGAAGAAGTGGCTGAGGAACTTTCTTCAGAGGAGGAGGGGATGAGTAAGGGCAACATTTCCACTGCAGACATTAAGGAATTGTGTTTTCATTGGGCTAAAACACAGAGCATGGTGGAGAAATGGCACCCTAACATTGCTGTAGTGAATAGTAGCATCAATTTGTTCAATGACAATGTGATTGCATACTTTAGAAATATTTTGAAGAGTA
This sequence comes from Bathynomus jamesi, assembly GCA_023014485.1. NCBI lineage: Eukaryota > Metazoa > Arthropoda > Malacostraca > Isopoda > Cirolanidae > Bathynomus > Bathynomus jamesi. The sequence continues at coordinate 261,850 of JAJOZX010003056.1, read as the reverse complement.
GGCAGACACAGACAACATTGGACAAGTTCTTTACCAAAGAAAAAAAATCAAGTGCTAGTGAATCCCCAGCATCTTCTAGTGCTACTGCAAAGAGATGGAAAAGAGACAGAACACCAGAAGGGGAGTTACCTGATGTTTTTATGGAAGGTGACTCCCCTTCCAAACAATAATCTCCCTCCTCCACCCCACCTTCCTCTCCAGCTTCCACTTAGGCCATCATCACTCCTCAGCAAAGGTAAAGTTCAGGTTAAATTTTCATTTATTTATATAATATTGCATTATTTATTGTTGTTACAGGTTTCATGTATGATGTTATGCATGTCTTATTTTACAGGTTTAATTAACCAATATTTTGACTTAAAAATGTTTCGTAAGGGGTAACTTTTGGGGGTCTGGAACGGATTAATCCAATTTACATTATTTCTTATGGGAAAAATTGATTCAATATACAAACAATTCGATATCAGAACAACCCTCAGGAATGGATTAAGTTTGTATATTGAGGTTCCACTGTATTTTCTTTCAGGGTTAAGGATGTTCCCTGTCTCGCCTTCAATTTGGGAATACAACAGTCTACCGGTTGTACTTTCCATTGTTGTTTGGGGAGTTATGGTATTCAGAGTACGATTAGGGACTAGTTTCTCCATTATTTTCCAAGTGTAAATAATGGTGTATCTCTCTCTTCTCCTTTCCAGTGAATATAGGTCTAGTTCTCGTAACCTTTCCCAGTAATTTAGTTCTTTGCACCCATTGATCCTGGCTGTGAAGCTTCTTTGGATCCCCTCCAGCTGTCTAATGTCTTCTTTTTTATATGGGGATGTTAGGACCGTGCAGTATTCCAATTTGGGTATTATCAGGGTTTTCAGTAGAGGAATCATTACATTCCTATCCCTTCATTTAAAGGTTCTCAATATCTGACCCGTTATTCTCTCTGCTCTGTTTCCCGCTATCTTATTTTGTTTCAAATTTCGCATCATCTGTCATTACAACCCCTGAACCCCCTATATATATGGTTATTCAAAAAGTATCCAGACAGGGTATTTATTTTTAGAACAAAGTCACGCTTGGAGTTGTGACTGTGCTAAACATGTCTCTGGTCAAGACAAGTTGACTGATATGGCTGTACTTCATTGTGTAGCATCAGTCCAGTGTGATGAGCCAATAAAGTTAAATGTGTTTTGTTTTGCAGCAATTTCTTATGATGAGGTCATATTACTTTCTTTTTACTGTGAACATGTGCACCATGAATATGCTCCACAGGGATGAACAATCAACAAGGAATTTTACATTGAAGTTTTGAGACATCTACATGAAGCAGGTCAGAGGAAATAGCCACAAAAGTTGGAGTCTAGAGGCTGGATGCTTCATCATGTTAATGCACCATCTCACTCATTGCAACTTGTTCAACAATTTTTGGTCAAAAACACTACACTTGCATAGAAAGAATGAATAATGACAATTATGATAAATGTGTATAATAGGTGCATTGGTGCGAGTAGTGGAAGAGATGATATTTAAAATGGATGTACACTAGGGTGCATCAAAATCACCAATGACATAGTTTCACTTTGTCCCTAAGTTAGAAATGTTCCAATGGTTAAGAAAACCTACTATGTGAATTATTTTTGGATTTGAATGCCATTTATGGGGTCCACACAGACTTCCTATATGCACACCAACCCCACAGTCATTCTGTGATTTGAGATCCAAATAGTAGAAGTTTAAAAATTTTGTTCACTACAAAAATCAGCCTAAGAACATGTAAGTGATATTTCTAAAGGTCATATATACTTCTAAAAAGTGATAGAAACTTCTATAAAGTGATAGAAACTTGTATAAAGTGATAGAAACCTCTAGGAAGTGGTGGAAAGTTATAGAATATTCTAAAAGGAACTGCAATATATAATCTGATATGCAAGTATTTATGATAAATATGATTTTTGTGTTTATGTTAAATGTTTATGTTAATGAATTTTGTGTTCTCTCTTTACAGAATTTTTTTGTGTTCTCTTTATACCTGTCGTGCATTATGGCCAGTTCAGATAGCACAAATGATAAATATGCTGTTAAAACTCGTCAAACTGCTGCCATTTATGGTCTTGGTGCTGGAATCAGCGATGCAGATGCAGAGATAACAGGATCTAGGCTGCCAACATGTGAGCAAGTGTTGCGATGCTACATGTTTCATCAGCAAGAAGGTCTACCGTTTAACCGTACAAAATGGAACAATGCTAAATTTGTCTTGCAAAAAATTATTCCATTTTATCAGAAAGGCAACATTGCCATGATTACTGAGAGGAAAGCTGTTGAAAAAATTATAGCACTATCTGCAAAAAATGCAAAACTTAGGGAACTTCCAGTGGATCGGTGTTCTTCGCTTGGTGCAGTTGCGAAGCTTAAGGGGATCGAAAAGGAGTTACAAGAAACATTTCAGTTGAGGCCAAGGAATGCTGAGCAACTCATAAAAGATCCTGAAGATCTGGAGTTCTTGCGGTCAATGAAATCAGACAGAGTCGCATCATTTGGAAGCCATGACAAGAAGCTCGCATCAAAAGTCCAAAGAAAGCAGGAAAAGGAAATGATGCAAGCAGAACGACAGCTTAAAGCTCATAAAGAAGCCCAAGCATCTACAAGCAAAGTTCAGATTGAGAACAGTGAGGAAAGCAACAGTGATGTTGAGGATGAAGAGGGTGATATAGAGGATTACAAACCAAAAACACGAAAATCTTGCCAAGCAACTCGCTCAGGAACAACTGCTTTTATAAGTCATGACATACTCAAATACCATAGGATGGTTTCCCTGTCTACAAGCATGAAGATCACACCGGCCAACATGCAGCATTTACCAAAGCCATCATTGAGGAATCAGGAGGTGACACAAAAAAAGTTTCACATATATTCTACTGCCGACAGAGCAAGACGTAAGGTTGGTGAAGAGCTTGCATCATTGGTCAGAGAGTCCTGGGTTCCACCACAGTTCCTGTCTCTTCACTGGGATTTTAAACTGATGTCAACTCTGTCATACCAAACTAAAGCTGAAGAGAGGCTCACCATAGCAGTTGGCAATTCGTATGACATCAAACTTCTTGGTGTGCCTTCCTACAAGCCAAATACAGATCAGCCAGCTGGTCAAATCATTGCTAATCTCACTATGGAGCTTCTCCGATCATGGAATTGTGTTGACTCGGTAGTGAACATGACTTTTGACACAACAGCTAGTAACACTGGTCATGTGAGTGCTGTGCTGCATGTGTTAGTCTGCAACAGGACATAGGTCGAGCTTTACTGTGGTCAGCTTGTCGGCATCACATTGGCGAGGTAATCCTTACACAAGTCTTCAATGATCTGAAAATAGAACCACCATTGTCAGTAGAAGTTACCATATTCTGTCGGTTCCAAAAGCATTTTGACACAGTTCCGCACAACAATAATCAGTCACTTAATTTTTTGGATGGTACCTCTTATTCAGATGGCATACAAACCATAATCCATGACTATAGGGCCAGAGCAATTTCATGCGCGCAGTCTGTTGTGAAGCATCAACGTGATGACTACAAAGAATTTTCTGATCTTTGTTTGCTCTACTTGGATGGGACAAGTAGAGAGTTTTCATTTCGACGTCCTGGTGCTGTACACAAGGCTAGGTGGATGGCCAAGCTTCTCTACTCCATTAAGATGGTGCTGCTGGAGGAGCAGATCAGTTCTCTTCCCTCTGGAACCATTACCACAGAAGCACAATGACCCAAACTGCGTGTTTGTGAACTTTGTTTGCTTGCTGTACAGCTGGTGGTGGATCACCTGTTCAAGCGCGGTACCTGACTGACCTCTTGCGCTCTTTAATGATGCAGTCCCTGAAGCTGAACACTGCTATCTGGCTGAGAGATTTATAGCAGTAAAGCCAGCACAAGATCAGGCATCTTTACCACAACATCGATTTGGCACAGGATTTGGGGAACCCAAATTTCCAAACTCCATTTCCAGCACAACAAAGCTTGGTGACTTAATCAACGAAGATTCATGGTACATTTTCTCTGTTCTGGAACTTGACAGTTCTTTCCTGACTCATAATATCGAAAATTGGCCAGAATTAGCTTCCTTTCAAATGTCCAGAGAACACATCTCGGCAGTTAACGTCATAAATGATTGTGCTGAGTGTGGGGTGAAGCTAAGTTCTGATTTTCTCATGGCTGCCAGATCACAACAACATTACCAAAATGTCCTACAAGTTGTTGAATCCGACAGAAAGAAGCTTCCTAATCTTCGAAAGAGGAAAACTAGAGCCTAAACTAATTGTTCATGTTCATTTACAGTTCTTGAACATTTTTTATTAACGTAGTGTTCTTTTGACTTTAACTTGCTTGTATCACCAATAATGTAATGTATAAACCAGAATGTAATGTAGAAATCAATGTAATGTATCCCTGTTTTGATTATTTAACACATTTTTATTGGTTCATACTTTTGCAAACACGGAAATGGGGATATAAAATGTTTAATTTTTGGTCAATTTAACTCCAATACTAAATATTGCATCAATGATGTGGACCCCCTAGATGACCACATAAATCTTTGAAATTTGGCCATATGTGCTATTTCAGGCATTGGAACAGAGTAATCATAGGGACAGATTGAAATAAAACATTTTGAAAAATCATGGGAAATTTGATGCACCCTAATGTACACTTGAACCACATTAATTCACACTCCATTATTCTGTACTTCGGGTTAGTTCATACACTTCTTTGACCCTTTGATATATCCAAGGAATATTCCCAGATTTCCCAGGGATCTACCTGAAAAGTGACCCTATGGAAGTTGAAGGTGAAGAGAGTGTATTTCTCTCTAACAGTTCCTAATATGTACAAAATAATGTGCAGTAAAATATAGAAAACATATATATATGTTATGTTTAGTGTTCATGCGTGGAACCTAAAATTAATTTGTGGCTATTCAGAATAAGATAGTTACCACCACCACCACAACACATTGTAAGACCAATAACTAAACTAAACATTAACAATGTACATACTGTACAGTATTACAGTAATAAAACTGTACAATATTACTATTAATATTATGAAGAAATAGTTTAAAACCTTTACATTTAATTTATACAGTACAGTTTACTTACTGGAAAGTAGATTTAAGAAATACACCACACATTTGTATAAAATGTTAAAGTACCCAACAAGTTTTATATACAAATACTTTGTACAAAAGTTTGAAATATCCAACTACAGTCCTCCCCCGATTTACGAACAAGTTATGTTCCTGAAAACCCATTTGTAAATTGAAAATTTGTGAATTGAACCCTATTTTCCCATTGGCTTCCATTATAAAAGTTGAGAAGTTCCTATAAACAAAAATCACTTCCCCAGGATGTCCTAAAATGCTACAAAAACATGTTTTGCCCACAGTGTTTGCTGTAAACAATGTTTTTAGATCTCTACAATAATAAACATACAGTAGACTCGTGATAATTCGCAACAACCTAATTAAGTCCCTTTTTTCATAATTTGCACTCAAAGAGCTCATTGTCACCATGAATGAGCGTCTTACTGCTGAGGAAGTGCTCCAGATGGCATAAAATTCAGAGGCAAAAGGAGGAAGAAGAAGCAGGCAAGGCAGAAGAGTGACTGGTCCATAGCGGACCTGTGGATGTTCATGTCCTACATGAACGAAGCAAAGAAACTCGCCATGGAGAAGGATCCTGACATGGAGAGGGCATCACATGAGCCAGCAAATGAAAGTTACCTCATTTTTTTAAGGCTAAGTAATGTATATATTTCAAGATATTAAAGTGTATTTTGATTATTTTTGGGTGTATTCTTTGGCCTCCAGAACCAAACTAATTTTTCCCATTGAAATACATTAAACTATAATTCGTGATTTGATAATTCATGGTCTTCTATCAGTCCCTAACTTGTGAATTATCACGAGTCTACTGTATATGAAATACTGTATATATTTTACTGTATTCCACTTTTTTAATTCATCCGGGAAGATTGTAAACAAACAAAATGGGGTACTGTGCAATCATGGCCATGTGGCCTAAGCTACCACCATCTATATCATACAGAGAAAATGGGATGGATGCAGGGTATGGTAGTTGTGAAGGTCACAGAAGTATGACTGAAAATGATGATAGTGATGAATAACAATTCTGTGCATTTTCTCCTTAGAATTAAGTATACTGTAAAATACTGAGTGTACAGCATCATTGTACCGTAATGATTAATGTTGCTTCCAACCATTAATGACAGAGACCATTCACAACAGTAAAGACAAAATATTTTGTCTTCACTGGAGTGAATATAGTTTAGTAATGAAGGTCTTAAATACATTTAAAACATTTTATATTGCTTAATTTTTTTTTTGTAATTTTACTACTACCAAAAATATTGCAGTCACTTTCAGACATCTGCTGAGGCTACAAAAAATTCTGAATTTAACGAACAATTGTTTGTAACTTCTAATTTTTCATTCATAAATCAAGCCTTCAGACAAAATTTTTTGTTTGTTATTTGGAAAATTCATACAGCGAGCGTTTGTAAATTGGGGGAGGAGTGTAATTTCATACTGTCCAGTTAATTCATACCTTCCAGATTATAATTATTTGACAAGGGTACAGCCCCAAAAGTGTTGAATTAACAGGGTTTGAGTATAATTAGCAAATGCATGAATAAACAGTTGATACAAATGTAGTTACATGAAGTTAATGAGAAACAGAGAGGAATGCTATCAGTTTGTGAGATGTGTACATTGAGATGTGGTAGGTCAGGCAAGACCAACAAAAACACCTTATCACAAAAAAAGTAAAGCTGGATCCCTGTGGTTGTACCTTATTTCCAGTGGTGATCCCTATATATCTTTATGAAAAACCTATCAACTTTTAGTGACTGCCTATCATACAAATGATCCATTAAAAATGTTTTAACAGAAATGATACCTACATGAAAAACAAAAGATCAATGCTTTCCATTTTGTCCTCAGTTTTCAATTTTAAGTAAAATCTACATTTGTGGTATAAATTAGCCTACATACTTTCTGTTCTGTTCATTTTGATGTACTATTTAAGCTTCACACAAATCCTTCACTGTTGTCAATAGGCTAATGCCTAGTTTAGCATCTGTTGTTGATGTTTGTAATATGCAAATTGTCTCTGTTAGTTTAGTCACTCAAGGCAGGTCATTGAACCTAATTGTTTTTGGGATAGGCCTACCCAATTATTATCTTTCAAATAAAAGAACCTGGAGAGTTTAAACACCTCCCTTTTGCCTTTGAGTATTCATTTCAAACTGAAGGTAAGCTCTGCATATTTTTTCTTCTTTCAGTTTTTTGTTGATATTTGTACGCAGAAAATTTTCAGATATATAACTGCATATTTTCATTCATTTTCTTCTTGAAATAGTTTTGATGAAAAGTCTGATATTAAAAAATACGTTTTCTTATATCTTGGTTGTTGTCAATTAGGCCTCACAGCCTAGTCTGTGATAGTAGGTCTAATGCCTACATAATTTTTTGTTCTTGGTATTTTCCATCTATAGGCAATTTATCCATCTCCAATAGGCTCTACCCAAAAACTGAGGCAATTTATAGTTATACAGTAGGTATAATACAAATTATTATTTTATATTGAAATATGACTTACAAGTTAAACTGTATGATAGGTTTCTTTAGTTTTTCCATAATCCTTATGTAGAGGGAATAAAGCCACAATAAAAAATGGATTTATTAGAAGCACAAGTCTTCATCACTTGCACGTGAATAAGACCTTAGAACAGTGGTTCCCAAACTTTTATGGTAGTGACCCTGAATACAATATTGTCCTGGCCTGGCGACCCTAAACACTGGTACATGCAGTGTTAATGACCAATCATTCTGATATGTTGTGTTTACATTCATGTTTATATTCATATAGTTTGATTGAATCAGTCATTGAGAATTTCCATCCCGCAACCCTCAGGAACACCTTCCCGACCCTCACTTGTGTTCTAGTAAGTCCATTTCTTACTGTGGCTTTATTCCCTTAATTCAACTGGCTGTAATTATGAAAATTCTCATATTGTGTAATTTCAGCACCTCCAGTCCCAAGTTCAAATATTACATCCACACCACTGAGAATGGGAAATGGAATGGTTTTAGACAATATATTTGTTTGTAAAATTTGGTAAAAAATAAAACCTACCAATAATGTAGGTTGATGGGTCAAATCTTTCTTCTGGTGAAGGTGAATTTTTGGTAGGTAACAACCAAGTAATTACTGCACTTTTTTCACAATACTGATCTTGAAGAAGACCCCTAATTTGAGCATAATAAGTTCCTCCTTCAACATCAATCACAGACACAACATCTCCTATTTGATAGTAAGTTCCCTTTGAAAAACAGGAAGAAATGTTAATTTTGTGAACAATGCTGCATTTATAATATTTCAGTCCTATCTACTATTGTAGGCTACATACGTGGTCTACTGTAAATGCCATGAATCAATCATGAGAACTTACTTGATAAAAGACATATTCTGAAGTCACTGGAGTTGAAACAGCAACAGGAGCTTTAGTGGCCTAAAACAAAATTTACATAAGTAGACTAATGAGAGCCATATATGTTACACCTACATTGAAATAATCACTTGCCAGAAAATCAATCATCTACAGATCTACAGAAGCTAAGGCTAACAAAGACCCTAAGATCCATTCTAAGGTTAGCCTGAGAGAAAGAGGAAAGTAAGGGGTTACTTGTATCTTTAAGACTTATATTGAACTTTCCATCAAATATTAAATAAAGCATTAGTACCCTTTTATATTTACATTTTGAGAGTTCACATTACTGAATCTTCACCAACTTTAGAAATCTAAGTTTCACCATGATTTTAGGCTCAGGTTTAATTCCTTTGGTCACAGATCATTTTGGTCTAAGAAAAAGCTCAGTGCATTGAGAAAGTGTGATTAAAACCACAAGTTTTGTAGGAGTTTGCATAGGAAGAATTCCTGAGAGCTCTCAAACCCCACAGTAGGCCCCTGGGGAATCTCAGTAATCCCATTGGGCCAGAGCCTTCTTGGAAAGCCAAGTCTTCAGAATTATTAAAAAGGTTTTCCTTCTTTTTTAATTAATTATAACAGATTTGAAATTCTCTCAGTATAGAGAATAATTAGAACTCTTAGGCAATTATATGCCTATTACTTGAGAAAAGAAAGCATCTTGCTTCTTGTTGACAGTGATCCTATAGTCTTGTTTTACTGCTGGTGTTTTGTATTGCTTAACCATTATGAGGGCCACATCTAACTTGTTTGGATTACTTCAAATTATCATGTAAATATCATAATCATTTTTGAATGCCTGATTTCCTTTATAAAGATCTTATTGAAAAACCTAACTACAGTTATCAATATGCATCACAATGAATTGCAAGATTTCTCAGGCTGTGAACTAAATTGTATTTTTAACTGCCTTATGAGCAACATATTAATGCAAAAGCATATCCAAAATTTTGTTGTTAATTTCTCTCCCCTTCCTGACATCATTGTACTCATGAATTCCTGGATAATCCCTAAATATTTGTTTTTCTTTATCAGGGATTTATTGTTGGCTGGGACAGTTGCTTATTGAAGTGAATTTGGACAAAGCTGTTTCTCCCCCTAACACCTGTACAAACACTGAAGCCTGAGTTAACGCATATTTTTGTCATAAACATCACTTTTGCACTGATTGAGCCAAGAATACCTTTAATGATTGTGATATAAATGATATTGCATTTGGAGTATAAAATTACACATCTGGGACTTATCAGGTTACCATAATTTGGATCAGGTTAACATAATTTCAGTTACCACTCATTGACAATGCCCCTGTAACTAATATTTTTTTTGTTTTGCATTACTTTATATAAGTACTTTTACAAATTTTGTTTCCTTCATCTGGTAATAGGCTGGTGATGGCTAATAATCTCATGAAGTTTTTGTTATGTTGACATTTTTGTGTGTGGTATGAGACTGTTTTTTCTTTTTGGGGTCATTCTCTGTCAGATCAACCAAAAAAAATTGAAATTAACACCCTCATCTCTCATATTTTGCTGAAATTTGGTTTATAGGGAGTTTGTGAGCCCTGAATCCATTTCTGAAATTATAAGGTCAATCCGACCAACGGTTCAAGAGATATGACCTCGGGCAATTTGAGGTCACTCGCGAGGTTACTAACATTTGGCGAGCCATAACTTGGGTAATAATTGTCATAATTATATAAAAGTATATATATTTAGAATCAGAAAATGACAAGGAATCCAAATATGCAAGTTTTAGAACTCTAGGTTGAAAAATAAAAAAGTTACACTGTAACCAAAATTTGAGGTCACAATTTGACCTCTGGGGTATCAATGAGAATTTTTTTTTAAATGTAAAAATGAAGGCATAGGCATTGGCTATTAGAATCAGCAAAAAAAAGTTTGTTTATGTTAGTATTTTTCATGTAACTAACATATAAGTGAACACCATATTCATAAGTTGTGCGTCAATTCTACCTATTTTTTCACACTTAAGCTCATAATTTGACCTATAGAAATTAAAATTACATTTTTTATAGATATAAAAAAAAAGTCAGAGTTCTTGACTAATAGAAACAATCATAAAAAGTTTGTTTATGTTGGTACTTTTCATGTAACTAACTTATAAGTGAACACCATATTTATAAATTGCTTGTCATTTCAAGGAATTTTTATATCTTAGCTATCAATTTGACCTCAAGCTCCAAGAATTTAATAAAAATTGTATTTCACTGCTAATCTACACTGGCAATAATAGTTATAATAGTGAAAGGGGAAGACTAAGCTCACATGTAGCCTAAACAAACCTGTTGAAACATGTTGCTACTTGTCTAAGTGCAGAATCAACACAGATAGTTGCAAAATTCCTTGTCTACAGGTTAGTACAGTTCCAGCCAGCACTGTGGGTGGCTGGTGGGTATGGTGTTTTAATGAGCCTCAGAGACTATCAAGGCCTAAAATATTAAGTGTGTATAGCTATATATTTTCTAAAAAATATATATTACCTAATTGTAAATCCTATATCTTTACAGATCAAAATACAATGGTTCGGCACTTGAAATACTGCCAGGACCCTATTCAAAAACACAAGAAACGCATAACAATCAATCTTAGAAAAGTGACTGATATACTTGTTGAAAAATGTGCTGGAAGAGTGAAAAAAGACTCATTGTTGTGTGTGAACTGCTGGACACTGATAATGAAAAACCCCACTATACTTAGTACCACTGAAAACAACGAGTCTGAGCAGGATTCAAATGAATCATCTACTATCAGTGGCTTGAGTAACATCTCTTCAATTCAAGATCTGGACAATGACAGTGATTGCTTGATAAAGGAAAATCCTTCAACTTCAGTTGAACCAGTTCTAGCATTTCTGGACCAAACACCAGTTAAAAAAAGTAAGTAATAAATTAATATAATAACTTATACTTTACTACAAGGTCTGTTTGATCTACTATATAGCCAATTATATAGCATTTAAGGTACTATAATTAATATTTAATTACTAATATTCGGGTGTGTGAAACCTTTTTTTCTGTTCTTTTCAGAAGGGCTGTCATTAAGCCAGAAAAGCGCAAGGCTCGTGGTAAGCTATCATCTGCTCATCACCTGAAGGAGAGGCTAGAACTCAGTTATGGTGTTCAAATTACCGAGGAGGTAAGTGATACTTCAAAACCTGAAACTAAATCTGAAAAACATCTAGACAAATTAATGATGAATTGAAACAGTCATTCCTGGAGAGCAAATGTCACCATCACAAACTACAAATATTGACACTCTCACCATACACAATTGAAAAAACAGCTAGTTTCTTTCAAACTACAACATACATGGTGAAAAGAAGCTGTTCACTTAAATCAGAACATGGAATCCTTCCGAAGATTCCACTAATGAGCAAAGGAAAAGTGATATCTGAAGAACACAAAGATATAGTTAGAAGATTCTATGAGTCAGAAGAGGTTAGTCGTATGTGTCCTGGTCAAAAGGATTGCGTGAAAGTTATCAGTGCTGAAGGTGCAATGAAGGTGCAAAAACGATTGGTCCTCTGGAATTTAAGAGAGATGTTTGAACTATATAAAAATGATGAAAAGAATCCCAAAATAGGATTTTCCACATTTGCAAAATTACGGCCATCATATTGTGTGCTTGCCGGTAGTGGTGGGACTCATTCTGTCTGTGTCTGCACATACCATCAAAATCCAAAATTGCAGCTGGCTGCATTGGGAGAAAGAGGTCTTTCATACAAGGATCTTATGGATTACAGTGTCTGCAGTACAGAAAGAGAGACTTGCATGATGCAACTTTGCAATGATTGCCCAAGAGAAGAGGGTGTCCTGGATTTTCTTGAGTTACTTGACAGTGTGAAATCAGCTCCAAATGAAATATCTTACAAGCAATGGGTGACTGTTGACCGTTGTACAATGGTTGATAAGGTGGAGCCACTTCATGAATACTTATCATCCCTAAGCATGAAATATCCCGCATGGTTCGTCATCACTTTGTTGCTCAGCAACAATCACAGTACTTCAAGCAGTTGAAGAAACAACTACCACCTCAGAGCGAGGTAGTTATAGTAGGTGATTTCTCTGAGAATTATTCTTTCATTGTCCAGGATGCTGCCCAAGGGTTTCACTGGGACAATTCACAGTGTACAGTTCACCCTTTTGTCATCTATTATAGATCATCTGCAAACCAGGAACTTAGCCATTTTAGTGTCTGTTTCTTATCTGCATCACTAAACACAACACTATAATGGTTTACTCATTCATATTGAAGCTTATGACATATGTTAAATTCAGATGCCCACAATTGAAGAAGATGCACTATTTCTCAGATGGATGTGCTGGCCAATATAAGAACAGATACAACTTCACAAATCTCTGTTACCATGAAAGGATTTTGGTCTGTCTTGTGAATGGCACTTCTTTGCTACATCCCATGGCAAAAATGCATGTGATGGGATTGGAGGAACAGTGAAAAGAGCTACTGCTCGTGCCAGTTTGCAGAGAACTACAGAGAGGCAAATTCTTACACCAGAACACATGTTTCAGTTTTGTGAAGAAAACTTGAGCAAGAAGATAAATTTTTTCTTTGTAACTACAGCTGATTTGAAAGATGCAGAGAACGGTTGGAACATCGATTCAAGGATAGTAGGGCTATTCCTGGAACTCAGAAATATCATAGATTTGTTCCCCTAAACAAGGAAGAACTGATGGTGTATCCCATTTCAAGTGCATTGGAGAAAAGAAAAGAATAAGGAAAGTCATTTTACTAATGAACCTGCAATGCTTGGTAACCTAAAATGTGTCAAACCAGGAGAGTATGTTGGCTGCATTTATGACATGCAAGTTTGGTATGGAATTGTGGAGGAATATTGTGGAGAGTTTGATGATTTCACTGTGAACTTTCTACATCCCTCTGGGTCATCAGGATCAAGTGCATATTATTATCCATCAAACAAGGATTCATGTGCAGTGCCAGGACATCATATATTAACTGTAATGAGTTGTCCTACCCTAAGAGGAGGCAGCAGAATTCAATACATTTTTCCACAAAAAGAAATTGATGAGAGCATCGAGCATGCAAAAATTGTATTAGGCTAGCACATGAATCCTCTAAGTAGGTCTTCCCCTTTCACTATTATAACTATTATTGCCAGTGTAGATTAGCAGTGAAATACAATTTTACATTTTTTGCCTTTGTTTTTATATCTATAAAAAAATGTAATTTTAATTTCTATAGGTCAAATTATGAGCTTAAGTGTGAAAAAATAGGTAGAATTGATGCACAACTTATGAATATGGTGTTCACTTATGTTAGTTACATGAAAAATACTAACATAAACAAACTTTTTTTTGCTGATTCTAATAGCCAATGCCTATGCCTTCATTTTTTACATTTAAAAAAAAAATTCTCATTTGATACCCCAGAGGTCAAATCGTGACCTCAAATTTTGGTTACAGTGTAACTTTTTTATTTTTCAACCTAGAATTCTAAAACTTGCATACTGTATTTGGATTCCTTGTCGTTTTCTGATTCTAAATATATATACTTTTATATAATTGTGACCATTATTACCCAAGTTATGGGTCGCCAAATGTTAGTGACCTCGCAAGTGACCTCAAATTTCCCGAGGTCATATCTCTTGAACCGTTGGTTGGATTGACCTTATAATTTCAGAAATGGATTCAGGGCCCACAAACTCCTATAAACCAAATTTCAGCAAAATCTGAGAGATGAGGGTGTTAGGCACTGGTTGATCTGACAGAGAATGACCCTTTGGTTTGTAGTAACATTTTTTTTCTGTCCACATGCTAAGCTGGCTCTGGGTGCACATTTGTGTATGATTAATTAAAAGGTCCAAGTTTTCTTTTGTTACCTGTAAAAACTTACTTGCTGATGTAATTAACATTGTGAGGATCATTTTTGCGTTTTTCTGAATAAATTGGGCAAAGGAAACTGTACTTCTCTTAAATCCTCCTGCAATAAGCAGAGTAGTAAGCAAATCTTTAAAAGAGACAGACTGGTTATGCCCCAAAGATCATAAAGGTGAGAACCTAATTTTAAATTATTGGGAGCAAACTAACTGACAAATCTTAACCACACCAAAATTGCGAACTTGCTCACCCTGATCTCTCTCTTTCTTGGCAGTGCATACAGTGCTGAAGTTAAAGGATTTTTTATTCAATTGAAGGCCCTCTGTGTGGTTCTCACTGGCAGCTCAATCTCCCTTCTTAGCAACTAGCAGCAGCTGCTGTGACTCCACTAGCAGAGTATCCATTAGATGAATAATGCAAATATACAAGGTCTAAAACCACTTCATTCATTAAAATTTTATAACCGAAAAGATTTATAGAAGAACCTGGAGCTGACTGTGCATACCTCACAGAAATAGAATCTCCTTCAAAAATGTTTCTTCTGCCATATCTGGAATCAACTCGAGGAAGGCATATAGTCTTGATAGGGCCCCTCCTGTTGTTCTCAAGAACTGTGCTTCAGTGCTGACACCCTGCCTGTGTAAACTCATTCATCTGGTACTTCTCCTTCCTGTTGAAAGTTCACTTTCATTCAGACTGTTCCAAAGAAGGGTGACTGCTCTCAACCCTCCAACTATCAACCAATTGCTTTGATTGCTTTCCTTTTTAAAGTGTTTGAATCTATTCTTAAAGACCTCTTCTCACAACATTCTTTCAGATTGTCAGTATGAATTCCAAAAGGAATGCTCTACTGGCATATCTTCTTGCATATTTCTCCGACTCTTTGTCATCCTCCTCCTGGGATTTTGGTGAGACCTTTGCTATTACACTAGACATCAAAAGCTTTTGATAGAGTCTGGCACAAATCTTTAATTTCCAAACTGTGCCTTCATTTCTGATTTCCTTTCTGGCTCATCTATAGCTGCAGAAATGGCCACTGTTCTTCTCCTAAAGCTATTAATTGTGGTGTTTGTCAGGGCTCTCTCCTATCACCCATTCTTTTCCTTTTATTTATCAATGATCTATTAAATCACACTTCTTATCCCAATGATTCCACTCCTCACTTCTCCACCCACTTCACAAAGTGGCAACAGTCACTTTATGCTTCATGTACAATGGCTATGGTGCATCTGACCCCTGATCTTTTGACTATCTCAAAATGGAGGGGGGGGAGGGACCTTGTGGCTTTCAGTGCCTCATAAACTCAGTTCCCTCATCTGTCTACTTGTCACAATCTTCCATACAACTACCCTCTTACCTTTAACAACACACAACTCAATCCTTCCTCTTCTCTTAACATTCTTCACATTTCCTTTTATAATGATCTTTCTGGAAAGACCAGGATCATGTTGAAAAAACTACATAGGGCTATGGGTTGATTGCCTGTTACCTCCAATCCATTGGAAATTTCCAGCAGATTTCAGTAGAGAGTTAATGACAAAAGCCCTATGTTTTTAATTAAAGAGTTATGTATGTGGAGGTCTTCAAAGGACCTCATTAAGTATTGTTTTTATTGGTTAATGTTAAATTTATTTGCCTTCAGTATTTTAGTGCTGTCTAATGGTAAAGAAAGAAATTACCTTACCTTATTATTTTGTTTGGCCTCGCTTTTGGTTGTAGGGCGCGATGATGTTTTTCGATGTAGGGCCACTATATGATGGAGTTAAATGAGTTGATTTGACTTAATTAATATAGGCAATCAACTACAGTTAAATTCCTGAAGGTATAGGCCTATCCTTTTGAGTTATTATGTTTATATTACTTGTTATTCACTCAGAACTTATAAGACTAAGTACACCTTCCTTGCTTAAAAGCATTGCTTAACATAAGCAGCTCTCAGTGCCGCAAAAATATAAATCTTTCTCTTAGGAAGTTCATTGACTTTACAAAGTTTGCTGACTTTACAAAGTTTGCTGACTTTACAAAGTTTGTTGACTCTTCTCTTGAAGTAATTTTCATGAGTCAGCAATAGAAAACTCTGATACAAAATAATTTGTTTTTCTTGTTGTCATGTGGACCCAATGCCTCCATACTGGGTTCTATGTATGGCAATTGTTTTCATTCCCAATAGGCTATGTCACCAATCCTGAGGCAATTTTGTAGATATTTAATTCAATGAATTAATAACACCAGTCTGCATGAAAATCGATTTCTTTATTTTGAGTTGTGATTCTGAAGCAGTTCGCTGCCCTGAATTAAAAAATGCTACCAGTTTTTTTCTATCTCCCACAGTTTTAAAGTTACTAGCAAAACAATTTCGGGGCGTTTTGTAATTTTTTACCTTTTTTATCTCCAATTAATTTCGTTTTTTCATATTTTTCAGATAGATAATTCTAACATTACGTCTTTAAAATTTTAATAATGGCTTCTAGAGGATGTACCCATAGTCCAGGCATATTTTGTTATATTTGTGGTCGGTATGTTGTTGTAAAACAAAGGACAAATGTAACGACCTTCATTAAGAGAGCTTATCATGCTTATTTTGGAATTAAATTAGGAGATCAAGACAAAAGTTGGGCTCCACACAATGTTTGTCTTACGTGTGTTGCATCACTAAGGAATTGGAGCAAAGGTAAAAAGAAAAGTTTCCCATTTGGGATCCCTATGGTATGGAGCGAGCCTAGAAACCATACCAACGACTGCTACTTCTGTTCTTGCAATGTTAAAGGTTATAATGCAAAGAATAAAGAGAGCCTTCAATACCCAAGTCTTCCATCTGCAATAAGGCCAGTACCCCATGGTCCAGAAGTTCCTATTCCCCACCCACCCGAGAGTCTGGATCAATACAATTCAGATTCTGATTCAGCTCCAAATCCAGACAATGATGGTTTATGAACAGCCAACAGCTGACCAAGATCCTCCTAAACCATTAACCCAAGCTTAACTAAATGACTTAGTCAGGGATTTGAATCTGTCTAAGGACTCTGCAGAACTTTTGGGGTCTAGATTGCAGGAGAACAATTTATTGGCATCTGACACATACTTCGCTTGGTACAGAAATTGTGAGAAAGACTTCGTGCCTTTTTTCAAAGAAGATGGTCCCTTGGTATTTTGCAAGGACATCACAGGATTAGTGTGCAAGCTAGGCATTGAATACCAAACCATTGACTGGAGGTTGTTTATAGATTCCTCTAAAACCAGTCTAAAAGGAGTGTTACTGCACAACGGTAACAAATATGCATCAATCCCAGTGGCCCATTCTACTCATTTAAAATAGACCTATGATAATATGAAACTGCTTCTGGAAAAAATTCAGTATCAAAATCACAGATGGATATTGTGTGGGGATCTCAAAGTCCTTTGCATGTTACTTGGGCAGCAATCAGGATATACTAAGATGCCATGTTTCATCTGCGAATGGGATAGTCGAGCACGTGACCAGCACTGGAAGAGGAAAACTTGGCCTCCTAGAGAGAATCTTACCCCAGGATCAAAGAGCATTTTACATGAACATCTAGTTGAACCAAATAAAATCCTCCTACCACCCTTGCACATTAAGTTAGGCTTGATGAAGCAGTATGTCAAAGCATTGAATAGAGAAGGTGAGTGTTTCAAGTACATTTGTTCAAAATATCCAAAGATTAGCTACGAGAAAATAAAGGAAGGTGTTTTTATAGGTCCTCAGATTAGAAAGTTATTGAGAGATGATCATTTCCTGAACACAATGACCAATAAAGAAAAAGCAGCATGGCTTGGTTTCAAAGATGTTGTTGAAAACTTCTTGGGAAACTACAAAAGTCAAAATTATGAAAGACTGGTGGAAAATATGCTTAAAAAGTTTTGCGCCTTAGGCTGCAACATGAGCCTTCACTTCTTATTTTTGCATCTTGACCATTTTCCCAAAAATCTTGGAGATGTCAGTGAGGAGCAAGGGGAACGATTTCACCAGGACATCAAAACCATGGAAAGAAGATATCAAGGAAGATGGCATACAAATATGATGGCGGATTACTGCTGGTGTCTGCAACAAGATCAGCCTAACTCACAGCATAAGAAAACATCAAAGCACCGGTTTAGTCGTCATTAGTCAGATCTACCTTCGTAGTCTTAAGTCTTTGGAATAAGTCCTGAAATGTTTGCAAGTAAAGAAGGTAAATATATTTTGTTTCAGTTATTTTTTTATTCTTTCATAAATAAGCAATATGCTTGTCCAAGAGCTAGGAGCTATTTAATTCTGCTTTAATTAGGTTTTACTCTATCACCTAAAGATTTTGTGCTACAAGGGGTGTTGTAATACCTCATCTGTCCCCAAATGTGGGAGGGGAGAGAGTATTTTGCTGGGAACGGGACTGGTTGTTATATATATTTACCCTACATTATTATGTAAGCGTTACTGTAGTCTATAACAACAAAATGGCATATTCTAAGTGAGGCCTGACTAGGGATTTGTAAAGGGGCAATACAATATTCTTTGATTTAAATTGAAAATTATGCGCTATGAAGCCTAACATCCTATTAGCTTTTGTGCAAGACTCCAGGCATTGGTTCCTACTTTTAAATCCTGATACTCATACACCTATATCTTACTTCCTCATCAACGCTCGCTAACTGTCTATCATCTATTGTGTATGTGTAACTGTTGTTATGAGAACCTATATGCAAAACTTTACATCTGTCTACGTTAAATTGCATCTGCCACTTATCCATCCACTCCATAATCCTATTTACATCATCTTGGAGCCTATTTCTATCATCCATGTTAAGAACTTTACCACCTATTTTAGTATCATCCGCAAATTTTGACATGTTACTGGTCCTAATTTACATCAATGACCACTTTTTGAATGTTTGCTTTATGAAAATCCACAATTACGAATGACCCTAATTGTGGAGCTGTAAGAACAAGTGACAGCAGAGCCAATTCCAGTGCCAGAGTCCTGCAAGAGTTGAACTGAGGCCCTTAAACTCTTTGAGGGTGTGTCAATTTTTAGTAAAGTCAACAATTCAAAAACTACTAATGCTCAAATGTCATCATATTATCTAGCAAACTTAGAAATATCTTTAGTGTTGTTTAAAAAAGCCATTTACCTACTTATATTTGATCATAAAGGTTTGAAATATAACCTAAATATGACTGTAGCATCATATATCAATGTGCCATTGATGTGTGTGGTCAACTTCGGTTATTTTTGGTGTGCAGTATGGTTTCTAAGTTTCACATAGTCACAAATGCTGGAGTTTTGATTGTGAATGCGTGTGTTTTCCCTCCTTTTTGACAATTTTGATTACTTCGTAATGTAAATACAGTATTCCCTCGAATATCGCGGGGGTTACGTTCCAGAACCCCCCGCGATAGGTGAAAATCCGCGAAGTAGAAACGATATGTTTATTACGTATTTTACGCCTTTATAAACCCTCCCCGCACTCTTATAAACCTTTCCCACGCTCTTATAAACACTTTCTACACTCGGAGTATGAAAGAGACTAACAGTATTTTAAAAAGAAAACATTTGTATATACAGTATTTTTTAATAATTTTACCAACATTAAAATTTCGTATGGGTACTAGGGTGTACCATTTTTGGGTCATTTTCAAAAAGTCAAGGTCCAGGAGTCTAATGTTGTGCCAAATGATGTCCTAAACACGAATTTAACAAGCATTTTCTAATCCAACAAATTTTGAATCCCCCCCACCCCCCTTGAAATTTTGCCCACCCCCTTTTCCTAAAAACCCCATATATCTAAAAAACTATCAACTTTATCGAAAAATGTTATAGAATAAAAATGATTTAGAATCAAACGTTCTATTAGAAGAGTTCATTAAGATAGAAATTTACGTAATTTTGAAAATTTTCATTTTCTTTTGTCCAAGAGCACCTTATTGTATTAATATAAAATAAGGTACTTAAGTTACATTATTTATGAGTATATTGTGAGTATAATCCAAATTTAAAAATCCTTTTTTACATTGAATTT
The DNA here is from genome assembly GCA_023014485.1 of Bathynomus jamesi. Lineage (NCBI taxonomy): Eukaryota > Metazoa > Arthropoda > Malacostraca > Isopoda > Cirolanidae > Bathynomus > Bathynomus jamesi. The sequence goes on along the minus strand of JAJOZX010003056.1, from coordinate 241,417 downwards.
GAATAAACAAGCATTGTTTTTACTCTTATTGTTTCTTTTCAGACTGCTTTATTTGAAAAATAAATAAAAAATGAGTCAAACAGCTACAAAACAGCATGACTTTATTCTTGGTCGCTTGCAGGCTGATATTATGAGTTCATCTAAAATTGTTTTACCATCCAATAAAGATGTTCTAAGCCATTTTATTTATTTATGGAGAATGCAGTATAAGGGTCCAAAAGTTACAAAAGATTCTACTGTTAATGAAGTTCTACAGAAGCTACTAATAATATGGCAAAAAGCATGCATTCCTACTATAGATATTAGTAAAAACCCTAAAGGCAGGAAGATACTGTTAAATCTAGAAGAAATGCATAATAATTTAATCAAGCACAAAAAAAGAGCAAGCTTTGAAAATGAACTCTCTAATTTCATGAAAATTATGGATTCCCTTTTTGACATCTCTTCTCAAAATGCCGTTGAATTAATCCAAAAAGACCGCATGAGAACTGAGCCTCAGAAAGCATATGATATTTCATTCTTAGAAGATCAACGAACAAAACGAGAAACATGTTTAGGTTTGCTAGATGCAGATTATGCATCAAAAGTACAGCACAAGTACATTAGATTAGAGAAAGAGAAGAAACGCAAAGAGAAACATAAATCAGTGAAGCAAGTGAATGCTACAGCCAGAACATCAGAGACCCCTTCTTTCTAGCACGACCAGTTCTGAGACAGACAGCTATGAAGAGTTTCCGACAGAACCTACAGCAGGACCTTCAAATGCTTCCAGCCCCAAAAATATTCTTGCCTCGCCATTGGTTTCCTCCACTGCAGACAGACTTAATCTCTCTATTGGACAACGGACTGTTTTTGCTGCTGCAGTAGCCATTAGGTGTGGCAAGGATATTGAAAAACTGTCTCTCTCCAGGACCACATCTGCAAGAGCCGCTCGAAAGACAAGAAAATGAAAATATGAAACTTGCATCAAGGATTTTACTCCTCCTGATCACTGCCTAGTACATTGGGATAGCAAGCTGCTTACTAAATCATGTTCAGAACAAGAAGACCGCCTTGCAATACTTGTTACTGGATAACCAAATGTAGAAAAACTTTTATCAGTTTCTATAATAGATGATTCCACTGGATTGTCTCAAGCCACTTCTGTATTTCAAAGTATTGAAAAATGGAACTTGAAGCAAAATGTCTTTGGAGTATCATTTGATACCACTGCATCCAATTCAGGATGGATGAAAGGTTCCTGTAAGTTACTTGAAGAACTTTTGCAAAAGAAATTGATTTGGTTAGCATGCCGCCATCATGTGGCTGAAAGAGTTTTGTGTGCTGTGTATGAAACCATTTTTGGCCCAAGTAAATCTCCTGAGTTTGAGTTATTCAAAGAATTTCGTGAGTCTAAATGGAAGAAAATTAATACGAAATCTACATACAATGTTCTTGATGTTAAATCAAGGTATCAAAGAGGCCTAAAGGAAGAATGTGTAGAATTTATGACCCAATGTTTAAGAAAATCTGACTGCTTTCCACGTGATGACTATAAGGAAGTTGCTGAAACAACTTTAATGCTTTTAGGAGAGGTTTCCAGAGAAAACAGTCATTGGAGGAAACCTGGTGCAATGCACCGTGCCAGGTGGATGGCAATGATTTTGTATACAAATAAAATGTATGCTTTTGCCCACCAAGCATCATATGATGAATCATTGATTAAGAAATTAAAGAGAATGTGTCTATTTAATGCATTAATTTATGGAAAATACTGGCTTTTATGTTCTAATTCACTAGATAGTCCAGCTAATGATCTGAAGTTTTATCATGATTTGGTGAATTACAAGAAGGAAGATAGGGAAGTTGCAAATGCTGCTTTGAAATCTTTTGCCAATCATTACTGGTATTTGACGGAGGAAGTGGTCCCTTTGAGTTTCTTTGGATCGCTAAGTAATGATGAAAAAGATAAGATCGCAAAATCCTTAAACAAATATCCAGTTCCAGAAAATTATGTATGTGGGCAACCTGTTTTCCCCATTTTAAAGGAAGACACAAAGCTTCATCAGCTAGTAGGTCCAATTTCATGGCATTTATTTCAATGCTGTGGGTCAAAACCAGACTCATGGATAAAGAAACCAGCATCAACATGGGAAGAGGTCGATGACTACAACAAACTAAAAAACATTCTTTCATCTATTAGAGTAGTCAATGATACCGCTGAAAGAGGAATCAAGCTGGTTCAAGTCTTTCATGACAAATGTCAAAATGAAGAAGAATTTCAAGGTCTTTTGCAAATTGTGGAAGAGAATAGAAGACTAATTCCTGATCCTAGTAAAGAGACTCTTAAAAGAATGAAACTCAGTAAAGAATAGTTCATTAACAGATAGATTAGGTATTTTTATTTGCAGAGATTGTTTTAATTTAGAAGAGGCTGATTTTTTTTTGTTATTAAATATACCATAAATTGTCTTTTCTTATTTTTATGTTTAAAAAGCTCTTATATCAATGATTTCTAATTAGGAAACTTTTCTTTTTATTTTTTTGAGGAAAGTGTTGAATAAAGGGAAAAAAAAACGATGGGACCTCACAACTATAGATAAAGTGTTAATTTTTAGCTTTATTTTATATATATATAGTTTTGAGGTTGTCCTCACTTTGTATAGGCTAGTTATAATAAAAACTAATTATGATTTGCATTATAACTAGCAAATACAAAGCCCATCGCCGCGAAGCTGCATTGGGGTGATGCTTCAAAGGTGGCGGTAACACCTTATTTAAGAAGAAGGCACTGCAAGCAAAAAAAAATTTTAATTTAAATTTTTAAAAAATAAATTAAAATTTTCAAAATTAAGTAAATTTCTATTTTGATGAACTTTTCTAATAGAACTTTTGATTCTAAATCATTTTTATTCTGTAACATTTTTCGATAAAGTTGATAGTGTTTGAGATATATGGGGTTTTTAGGAAAAGGGGATGCGCAAAATTTCAAGGGGGGGTGGGGGGATTCAAAATTTGTCGGATTAGAAAATGCCTGTAAAATTCGTGTTTAGGACATCATTTGGCACAACATTAGACTCCTGGACCTTGACTTTTTGAAAATGACCCAAAAATGGTACACCCTAATGGGTACTCACCAGCGAAGATACTAAAACTTGAATGATGATGATGATGATGAATTAGCTGTGCAGTACTGAACGATGAAGGTGATGACGATGATGAGATGAATGTACTCTGATTGGTCGCGTCTCATCCATCGGCCAATGGTGTGCCGTGTACGGTATCATATAGGCAAAGTAGCGCAAGCAGCACAAGCTTCGCTGGTTTTCCTATCTCGCGGTTCTTTGTCAACTCAATTAGAGTACGTATTTTATTTCGGCTAGAAAAAACCGCGATGTACCGAGTCCGCGAAATGTGAACCGCGATATGGCGAGGGACTACTGTATTGTGTAATTCAAATTTTTTGAAATGTTATGTGTGACCCAAACTTTCTGTATATTTTGATGTGATAGATATATGAAATTGTCATTACTTTGAATAATTAAGTCTTGTACCTATAACAACATAACCTTTTATCTGAGCTTATAGGAAGATGTTAAGAATTTCAATTAACTTAATTTTATGTAATCATAATCAGTAGGCCTATCCAAATTTCAATGACATTTCTTTTGTTCACAGGTCCACAGGATGAGTCAGAAAGAAATCAGAACCTGAAGCAAATCAAGTTGTCACCTAAGTCATTTGGTGGGGACTGAGAGGGAACTTCCCCCTGCTGAGCTGCCTACAGCCAGAGATCTGCTGAGGTATAGTTTGTTGAGGAGATATATACCTCAGAGTCTAGCTCTCCCGGAGATTGGGCCAGTCTGTCACAGTAGGTGGGTCACAACGGCTCTAAGGTCCTGCAGATTGTAGATTTCCAAACATGGGCTGAAGGGTAGGAACCTGAAGAATCTGAAGATAATTGTGAAATTCATAGTGGGAGTCTACATGCCAAACTGGTTCAACAAGTTAAATCACAGCTGGGTGGAGGGTCTCATGCATATACTGTACCAGCTGGAGCTGCTCAGAAGTCAGAAGGAGGAGGTGACAAGAATAGTGATGCCTACAATGAAGAGATCAGCCTGGTATGCACACTCGAGGCTGTGCTCCAGGCCATGCTGTGTAGTGAAGTGGAGGAGAGGAGGGAGGCAGTGAAGAGGATACTGGAAATCAGAGGTGAAGATGAGGACACACAGGTAGGAGACTGCAGTGTCAGACCCAGGAAGACTTCTGACATCAACCCAGATGCCACCAAACTCTCGGAGCTTATTGACTGGAACTCTGGCATGACTGAGCCTCCTCTGACCTGCTCCCTCACCACTGCTGCAATCAAGGAGTTTCTGGATATACCAATGGAAGTTCCTGCATGGCCTTCACACACACAATCAGTAGAGAGGTGTGTAAGGATGACAATTGAAGCAGCACATGTTTACTCACAAGAGAGGAGGGCGGCATACATCAGTGGCCAGGTGGCCAGTTGGGAGCTCATGTCCAGGAACAAGACCAAGGCAGACATGGCATCCTTGGCAAAGTTCAAGAAACCTATCTATATTTCTAAGTTTTAATATTGAAATACAATCAAAATGTCTTTAATTGTATGTATGTAAAATGTAGTTATATATGGCATCCTTGGTAAAGTTCAAGAAACCTATCTATATTTCTAAGTTTTAATATTGAAATACAATTGAAATGTCCTTAATTTTATGTAATGTAGGTACGTAAAATGTAGTTATATACAATAAAAAAAATACCTGCAAAAATTGCTGATTTTTAGTAAACCTCAACTTCAAATATAAGTAGCTAGAGTGGTCAAATTTGGATTTTAAAGTCATATTTCGATTTAGCACATAAAAATGCATCATTTTGTCACTAGTAATCTTTGAAAATCTAAAGATTTCACTTTGCTCCCTAAAATTGACACTCTCTAATATTGCATGCTATAAGGGGATTTTGAGAGAGGAGAGAGACAAGGCCAGACAAACTTCTTTGGACTCTTCCTTCAGGGAACTGACAAGTGACCTCACACTCCAACAAAGAGCACTCCCCCCTCAAAGTCCATCTAAGTCTTCTTCAAATTAATGTCTAAAAGTAGCTTTCATGTCTTTTATTTAATATGAAATTGACTTAATATTATGTATTACATTAATTCCTCTGGAAAAATTGTATTCACTTTAGAAACAGCTTCCAACAAACCAATTGATTCATAATTGTGGACAATGCCTGTACAAGCAATAACAGGGTATCACAATCTTGCAATGCATTAATTTACTGAAGGTAAAATGAACTCTCCATATTGCAATAATTGTGGGGAAAATTTGCAAGGCATGTAACTTTCAGGTTTTTGCCCAGCTGCTTTCCAGAAGACTGACACTGGTAGATATACTTAGCAACTAAAACAGGTGTGGCTCGTAACCTGTGTAATATACTTTCATGATATTTGTAAAAACAAAAGTGTAAATGTTTGGAATTGATTTGTATTAAATGTGGTAATATGCTGCAGTGTGTTTTTTTAGTCCCAAATTTGCAAAAGAAAACCCTAAAATGCTTAAAACTCATGTTTCCAGGGGCTCTGCTCCCTGAGCCCCTATCATGGGCACTACCCCTGAACCCTGCTGGGTACCTAGACAACCCCCAGACCACCAGTCATTAAACTGGTCACTTTCAGATTCTGAATCCATCCCTGTACTGCTTCATTCTGTTATGGAGTGTGCAGTCTATTTACTCAAATGGTTTTGAGCCTTTAATTCCAACAGGGTATCCCAACAGATATAATCAAGGAGTGCAGGCTTCACTAGCTTGTACACTTTATTAAATTAACTGCCAGATTTTCAGAATTTTCACCTGGGAGGGGATGACTAACTACCAATGACCAATGTTAAGCTAATCTATGTTTTACGGCACTAGGCTAACTAATGGCCTAAGCTCTGGTCCCTGGAGGACCATCTGAATAAATAAATAATAATAATAATAATAATATTCACAAACAGCAGCAACTTCATAAAGATAGCCCCCAAGTCTATATCAGACCACATGGTTAAAATATCAACCAATATGATGACAACAAAAAAACAAAATATGCACACTGCACAAAGAAGCAAACTTGAAATTTTCTACCTAAGCTCCAAGGCTACAAACTGGGGAGGGTACCAAATCAAGCATGGTAACAATGGAGTGAAAAACCATCTTTAAGGATACAACAACAGAAGAGATGCTACTAACCTCAGAAGAGAAGACACTGAAAACTTTGGTGAAACATGTTCCAAAAAACAACCAAAGGGAGAGAGAAATAATTCCAACAAACATAAGTGGACAACATTTTGCAAGAGAAATGTGTAATGGTCACCTGTATAATGAAAATGTCATGAAGACAACAGACAAAAGGTGATCAAAGGAATGACCCCTCGGGTGGGTTGAAAAAATGTAATTTAATGAAACATGCTGAAAAAGATGACCGAGTAGTCACTGATTAAGGAATAAGTCATATTTTTTAGAAATATTAATTTCAGTGCCAGCAACTATGAAAAAATAAATTGTGAACAAAGGCCACAAAAGATCCTTTTTAGCATGTTTCCTTACATTAATTTTTCATCTCACAGGTATGAGGATCTTGACAATAAACTCAATTAATGCCAATGTCCAGCAAAAAACTATTAATAAACATTATTTTTTGCTTATTTTAAAATGTAGGACCCATATGTATTTGACAGGAGTTATCATGTGTATTTGTGACCTATCATGCGTTTCCTGATTCAGCATTTTATTTTCTTTTGTTTCAGATTAATAGCATAGCTTGCAATGGCCTCTTCTGGTATAACAAGAGAAAAAGTGAAGCATTCTGTTTTTGGAATGCCAGCAGAGGTTCCTGGCAACCAGCTACCAACTTGTGAGGATGTATTCAAAGCTTATCTTAAACATAATAAGCTCATTACTGCAACATTTAGCACTCAGAAATACGCTGAAATTATCGTGGAAGAAGTGAATGATATATATATATATATATCCATGCTTCCATTCCAACAATCAACTTCAAAAGCATAGTAATTAAGGTAAAGAGATTAAATGAGAAGGGACAAGAACATAGAAAATATCCCATGAGTAAAAGATCTTTCAGCACTTATCAAAGTAAATATAATTCCTTCAGAAATTTATTTCACATATGTTGCTGCAAGTGCTATGCCTCCAGCTCTCGTAAAAGAAGTGAGTGTAAATGCGCTAAGGCAGAGAAAATCCTGAATGATGAATGGGAGTCCTGGATTGATCAACATACTGAACGAAAACTGATTATCAGTAAGTTGGACAAAGTGAAAACTTCAAAACTACAACAAATGGAAAACAGAAAGCATAAAAGACAATTCTTTAAATATAAACAAAAGAGTTTTGTCCAGGAAATGCAGTTGAATCCTTGTGATATTGGTGAGATCAGCTCTGAAAGTAAAAAAGGTCACCAAAATGAAGATTTTGAATTAAACGAGTACGAGTTAGATACAGAAGCTAGCACTTCTCGAAGTTGACACCAATATCCAGATTTATGCAAGGCAGTTGATCGATGCAAAATAAGCAACCATGATGCTTGTTTAATTGCTAATGCTGTCTTAAAAGATCTTAAACTATTATCTGAAAATACTATGACTTATCCCAGTAAACTACATCATCAAAGAACCTTGTGGAGAAGCATAGAAAGAAAGAAGCATGAAGAACAGAATAAAGGAATAGTTTGCATTGGATTTGATGGAAAAATTGATAAAACACTCAAAAGTGGGAGAATGCCAGCAGACTTTGAATGAAGACCACTATGTGTTACTTTTATTTCCAGGAAATGAATATATTGACCATGTTGCTCCTGAAATTGGAAGGGCAAATGATATTGCTAAAGAAATTATATTAGTAATTACTGACACCAACTCTGCATCAACTTTAAAAGCAGTGGTTTGTGATGCAACTAATGTAAATACAGGTAAATCAAATGGAGTAATTAGAAAACTAGAGCTGACATTGAGAAGACCATTAAAATGTTTATTTGCTTACTTCACACTAATAAGCTTCCCTTGAGAAAATACATGGAAGTTCTTGATGGGCAAATGACACGACCTAGAAGTTCATAGGGCAAAATCAGCAAGGATCTAAACTTGGATCCAAAGAACAAACCAATTGCAAAATTTCCACCTCTTGCTGGAAAAGTGGTGGACTTACCAGAAGTGCTAGCAGATCTCAGCAGTGACCAGCAATACCTCCATAAGGCATGTTTGTCAATTCAAAATGGTCATGATAGAGGTCTATCAAAATGTTAGAAACTGCTCAACCTGGGTCTCTCAATAATGCATGGTGGCTGACAAAAGCAAATCATCTCTTACATTATTACATGGCCAGTGCTGGGCAGTATTTAAATACATTTGTGTATTTAGAACTGTATTTATAAATACATTGTTTTTCATGTATTTAAATATAGTATTTAAATACTTTAATGAGTATTTAAATACTCAAAATATAAAAATGTAAATACTTTTACTGGTTTAATACACATTCTGTACTAGCACAGTACGACGCGTCGACAGTGTAGTACAGCATGGTTCATGTTTCAACGTGTCAGTTCAATCAGTTGTGTGCCACTCTTAGTCGAAAGCGGTTGATTTCTTTATCGTGTGCATGTCATGGCTTCAACAAGCAAATCCGGTGAATCAAACTGATATATCTGCAGATAACAATTTAGTGCACCCTCTCTGTTTGATGGAAAATACTTTAAAATTAAATCTAAAGACGGTAATAAGGTAAAGTGCACCTGCTTGCTGTGTAAACACGAAGTCTCTGCTGCAAGCAATGCTACAACGAATCTGTACACTCATCTGAAGGTAAGTGTTTTTTTACACATCAAAAAAATATCTTGAAATTGACCAAATAATCGTACAAAACAGCTCTGCCTTAAAATTTGTATGTATTTAAAATGTATTTACAAATGTATTTAAATACAATTGATGTATTTTGTATTTAGTATCTAAATACATTTGTAAAATGTATTTAGTATTTAGTATTTAAATACATTTCTCCCATGTATTTAGTATTTAGTATTTAAATACATTCAATGTATTTATTGCCCAGCTCTGTACATGGCGCACGAAAAACCATCAGACACACTTCAAAGGATTGCTCATTTTATACTGAACTTCGGTGCTCCTGTACGGTTCTATATCAAAGCAAACTGGTCTTGCCAGGATGGGGCCAAAAACTCTTTCTTCATGATTGAGCTCTATCAAAAACTACATACAATCAACCAAGACATTATTCGTCCTGTGTTACGAAACAATTGTTACTTTTTTGTCATCCTGAAAATATCCTTTTATCTGCTATTGCTGACAATAAGAACAAGAATATTTGGAAGCTCAGTCAAAAAAGTGCCCCAAGTGAAAAGGAGTATTATACTGGGTGAAATTTGAATGTTTGACAAGAAATCCATCAGGCTCAACTTCTCAGCTTTGACATACAAGGATATGATTGATTGGAATGAAATGGATATTATTGTTTCTTCCTTACTCTCTGATGTTATAAGTAGCACTGATAACTGCCAAAAACCCATAATTCTTGACACATACCTGTGTCATTCCCAGGCAGTTGAAAGAAATGTGAAGGAAATCTCCTCTGCAAGTGAAAAAGTCTACGGACATGACACCCACCATGGAATGGTTATTCTCAGCAAGAAATCTCAGCTAGAGAATCCAAAAAGGGAAACAAAGTCAGATTTTAAGTGAATCAACAAGAGGATAGCAATTACACTTCATATAATTTAGTGATGAACACATGTTTTGGTATATAAAAGGAAATATTGTTATAATTTTTAACCAAACTAAATTTGCTTCAAAATTTTGGCTTTTCTTCAAAACTGAGGTCAAAGTTGCAAGAATGCACATATTCATAGGCTATAAAAGTTGATGTTTTTATGATAGGTGGGTACTAGAGCACATTTTCAGCCATGTTTCATACTGACAACTTGAGTTTGATATATTTTCACCCCGCCCTAGTGACCCCATTTAAAGAACTAATACAAACATTGCCAAGGAAATTATATAGAAAATTATAGAATAAGTATTGGAAACTCAATAATATTTCATGCATTAGCATTCAAATATAGTTAGCAACATAAGTTTAATAACCTTGGTTTAGCTTCCTCCCAAATTGTTCATTCTGATGAAGGTCAAGTTTGTCACTCCACCTTAGACCTACAGTTTAATGTGGAATCTGAACCACATCCTACCAGCAGCCCAGTGTCTTAACCACTGGGCTATCTAGGGTACCCATAATTTATAAGATGACTGACAAACTTGGTTTGCGCATCACTGAATTTGGAATTACAGGAATATCCTGCATAGTATGGTTAATGCGTGCATGGAAAGTACCGTACTATGTGAATCCATACTGGATGGGGAATGTAATCAATACAAAATAAAGTGCTGTAATTCATTCTCAGACATCAGTAACATTATAAAAGTCAGACTTTTGCATTAATTTAAACTAGTTTTAATTGTGAAACAACTGCAAATGTTAATGAATGCTTTTGTTTTTCTAAATTTCATTTAAATATGTATGTAATAGAGTGCCTTGCAAAAAAATTTTCTTTTTGAAAAATACTTCAACAGTGATATTTGAACACTTTTATTTTTCTTCTTATTGGCATACAATTCTCTGGAGCAGCAAATTGCATTTTCTAAGTCTCTTCACACTTTCATGCTGCGCTCGATGTTAGGATCTCCATCCATAATTTTTTCTTTAAGATCTTCACACACCAGAAACATTTTTTCAAGTTCATCTATGGAGAACTCCTTTGATGATTTCTGATCTTCATTTTCTTCACTTTTGTCCTGTTCTTCTTTGAGCGCACGCCGTTCTTCTAAATTGATGAGTCATTATCGCTAAGCTCTTCTGAATGCAATTCAAGCAACTCTCAAACATTTGTGGAATCTAAATCTTCACCTACAGTAAAACCCATTTAATCCAGACTCTTTTTATCTGGAAATCTGCTTAATCCAGACTGGCTGATCACTCCAGACTATTTCTGGTTAATCCGGACTGAGTCCGGATTATGCAAATAGAATACATTTTAATAAACTTATATTATAGGCAACTGTGACAAGCGTATATGACAACAGTGGCTAAACCCTGGCTCGCGAGTCGCATGTGGCTCTCAAGGTTGTTAACTGCGGCTTGTGAGACAATTTTGGTTTTTATTGTATTTATCATAAAAGACAAAATTCACAATACAAATATAATTTTTTTTCACATAATAAAAAATATATAAAAAAACAAGAAAAAATTGAATTGACAATAAAATGCGTCATGCGTACGACAATTTCTTTTACATGACAGGCACTAAGTGGGATAATTACATAACACCAATCACCACTCACCAGTGTTCAGTACCCCTCGAGCTACCCTGCGGGCTGCGTGTAGTAATGAGTGTGTGTTTTAAAATTGGCTTCTTAGATCAAATAGTGGCTATTTTTCTCAGCTATACAAGTGAAAGTTATACAACCTCTTAGTTGATTAAAATGACTGAGCAGACAAAGTGTAAGAAACGGAAATATGAAGAAGAAAATAGAGTTTTTAAACAGGAGTGGGAGGAGAGCTTTGCCTTTATTGTTAAGGGTGGGAAACCTGTGTGTCTTATCTGCCACATGGCACTCAATCACTTTAAAGCCAGTAACTTAAAGCATCATCATGAAACTAACCATAAAAACTTTATTAGGGAATTTCCTCCCAAATCAGAATTGCGGAAGACTAAGTTAACAATGTTGAAATCTAGCCTAGTTGCCCAACAAACTATACTTTCATCATTGTGTAAGACAGCTGACTTAACTACTGAAGCTAGTTTTGTTATGGCATGGAATATTGCTCGTGCTCAACTTCCCTACAGTAGTGGAGAATTTGTGAAGAAGAATATTGCCGATGTTACTGCAATTCTCGCTCCAGATAACACAAAGCTTTGAGAACAAGTAGCAAATATTTCTATTTCCCGCCACACTACTGAGCAATGTATTTCCCAGATCAGTGCTGAAATTACATGCTCATTGCAGAGTGACTTGAAGAATTCTGTTGCATTCAGTTTGGCCCTCGATGAATCCACAGATATTAAAGATAACCCTCAACTGGCGATGGAAATGTGAAAGAACTCTTGGACTTAATGACCCTAAGAGAAACCATCAGAGGGGTTGACATAAAGAACGCACTTGATGAGGCATTATCAAATGCTCAAGTACCATTGAATAAACTTGTCAGTGTTGCAAAAGATGGAGCACCAGCTATGGTAGGACAAAATGTAGGCCTAGTTGGGCTCTTGACATGTGATCCCAAGTATCCTGTGTGTCTCTTTATTCACTGTATCATTCACCATGGTCATTTGGTAAGCAAGTACTTTAGGTATGACAGTGTTATGAAATGTGTTCTAGAAATTGTGAATTTCATTCAAATGCAAAAATGCACCGAGCATTTAGAAATTTTATCGAGGAGCTGGATCTTCAAGATAAGCCAGATGACCTTTCATTCTACTGTATTGTAAGGTGGTTATCAACTAGTAATCTCCTGAATAGTTTTGTTGCACTGTTGGAGCCTATCATTGATTTCTTGAAAGAAAAGGGAAAGTCATACCCACAACTAGAAGATCACAAATGGGTGCAGGATCTGATGTTTTTTACTGATGTAATACACCTTCAAAATCTAAATTTGGCACTTCAGGGAAAAGATAAGGTCATTTCTGAACTCACACAGACAGTTTTCAGTTTCCAGAATAAAATAAAGCTCTTCCAAAAAGATCGAGTAACAAAAAAAATTTGACCACTTTCCCCACCTGAAAAACTGAGCACTTTTCCTGATATTGAAATAAAAGATAGTAAATTGGAGGAATACAAAGGTAAATTAGAAGGACTAACTGATGATTTTCAGTTCAGGTTTGATGAACTAAAGAAGCTAAAACCATGCTTCGAATTTCTTGTAAATCCTTTCCTGATTGATGTCGTCAACAATGGCTGTCCTGTTACCACACCTTTTGTTACGGAAGCTGCTTCAATACAAACAGAACTTTTGGAGCTACAGGAGGACGTGGGTTTAAAGTTGATACATAAAAGCTTATCTGCAGTTGAGTTTTGGAAGCAAGTACCAGAGACAAAGTATCCTCACCTCAGGAAAACCAGTTTCCAACTTATCTCAGTTTTTGGGACAACTTATTGCTGTGAAGCACTCTTCTTGGTAATGAAGTTTGTAAAGTCAAAACCTCCTGCTACCCTCAGTAATGAACACCTGACTGAGCTGCTTCATACCGCCTTAACATCACATCAGCCACACTTTAAAGCAGTGGTGCACAAACTTTTTTGATATGAGGGCCAAGCGAAGAAAATAACTAAATGTATTAGCCTACTTACTTTCCATCTAAGTCATAAATTGGGTCACTTTTCAATTCTAACTTTTTCATTTAATTGAAAAGACCCGTGGGGCCACTGAAAAGACCCGTGGGGGACGCATTTGGCCCGCGGGCCAGGGTTTGTGCATCACTGCTTTAAAGCATTAACAGCCAAAATGAAGACCCAAACTAAGCCTTCTACAAGCAGTAATTAAACAATTTAATAATGTGAGTATAACTATATGTATATGTTTTTAATAATTAAATTCTTTTTAAAATATTTTGCGGCTCTCATAAATCTGAAAAACGTATGTGGCTCTTGGGTCCAGAAAATTTGGCCACCCCTGCTATATGACTTTATTGAGAATTAAGTTATTGTGATGGTTTTAATGCACAAAAAACATCACAAAAGTTCTACTTCTCAATAAAGTCCTTTTAAACATCAGAAATTTACACTATTGACAGTGGAGAATGTATCAAAATGGCAACTATGCAGCACAAATACATGAACACACATGCCCACAGCTTGGGCAATGGTCTTAAGGAGGGACGGGTGGGTGTGTGACACGTGGGTGATCCGGACTCTGCTCTTATAATCCAGACTGAATCCAGATTAACTAGAATTTGACCAGGCTTCATCCAGATTTCACTTTATCTGGAAATTCGCTTAATATGGAGTGGAATTTCCCCCCAAATTAGTCTGGATTAAACAGGTTTTACTGTTTTACATTTAGTGTACGTTCTTGGAAAAAAATATTTGTTTGCAAAACTGAAAAACTGTACTGGAGTGAATCAGGACCAGTACTGAACGGGGGTTTGGTGTTAAGTTGTAATCCGTACTATAGCGAATGCCATACTGATCGAATCTGTACTATGTGGGGTATTTATTCCCGTACTTATCATTTAATTCCAATTTTTGTATTGACACGTTAGATTATTGGTTATTGATTTCTGGACTGATTATACAGAATTTAATGTAAGAATTTTTTTAAATTATAGAATTATTAATTAAATTTTATATTCAAATTTATTTAATTACGTTATCTGAATATTTTGTACATTGATTTTTCGTAAAAAGGGACAAAGTACTGAAGTTAAAAAAAATTGAAAGACCATTGAATTTAAGGATTAAATGCATTCTTTTAATTTAAAGTAAAGTAAGTTTTAATTATTAAAAATTTTAAGAAAACCTTGAACTTTAGGATTTTATTTATTCACTGTATAGGGTAATTTTCATTACACTTGTCACAAAAGTAAGCAACATAGCAAGAGTGGAAATGCCATTTGGTGATCTCAATTGAGATCACAGTGAAAATTAAATGATAAGAAAATTCATATATATACACCAAGGTGGTAGTGTAGTGGTTAGTGTCACTGACTACAAATCCATCATCCTCAGGATTGAGACCCTGTGATGGCAGGCAGTGTGCAGCAAAACCCAGATGTTCATCCTTTCATGCAATAAAAAAATTGGTTGGTAGATAAATGGGTACTCTGGGTAGCCTAGTGGTTAAAATGCTGGACTGCTGGTGGGGCACTGTTCGGATTCCACATTAAACTATAGGTCTAAAGTGGAGTGACAAGCTTTACCTTCGTCAGAATGAACAGTTTGAGTGGAAGCAAAAACCAATGTTAACCAAGGTTATACCTACCTTGTATATGTTACTTCATCCATTTTTGTACTTAAAATAAAAATGGTTTTACTCTAGCATTAATTACAAGTAAGAATTTGATTATTATTGTAAACCTGAAATTATAATGAATGAATGAATGAATGAATGAATGAATGAATAGCAGTACTTCACCAGTGCTTCAACTGCTAAGGTTATATCTTGCCAAAACTAAAGTACAGAAAGAGCATAAGGAGATGGGTTAAGGGGGACTTGGAAGGAGTAACAGTTAAAAAAAGTAAAGGCACTATGATCAGCAAAGGGAGGAAGAAATTACACCCAAGTCATATTAAATAGAGAGTAGAAGGCCAGTTTGATGGAGAAAAGTGTGTCCTTTGGTACTGCATAGTTACCCAACAATAGAGTTAGAGTGGAGCCTGAAGAACAAAAAGGGAGGAATTGGGAGTGAGCAATGGCAAAGGCAGGACAAACCAAAAGCAAATATGAAAGAGAGAGAGGAATGCCGCATGGGCAGGAGAGGATTAACATCTCCCATCATAAGATGCCCATGCATGAGGTGAGTATAACTGATGTGTAGGTGCATCAGAGTGGTTTCTAACCATTGGTCACGCTGACAGGAGGAAGGCCACTGTTGAATCGTGGACTTCAACACACTCAAGGAATTTCTGGACACATCCTCCCACTGGTGCTGCCATTGCCGAAGGAGTGCTTCCCTGAAAACCCTCTTAAAGTCCAACGACAGGAGAGGCATGTTAGGGTCAAAAGGCAGGAAGGACACCTCCACGTTTGTTGCCCAGAACACCAATGTGGGAAGGTACCCAACAAAAGGCAACTACCTTACAGCGTGATAAAAGAAGGACCAGCCAGTCCTAGATCTGTCACCCCAGATCAGTGTGGAGAGACAAGAGAGGACAGGGCCTCAAGAGTGCTATGGGAGTCAGAATAAATAATAAATGATGTAGAAGGGCTGAGAAAAAGAACTGAAGGGCCAAAATAATAGCCGACAGTTCTGCTGTAAAGATGGAAGCTGCTGGGGGGAGGGATAATGATTTAATTTCCGATGGGAAGACTCCAAGTGGAGAGTGAGAGCCATCAGTGAATACTGGGATAGAGTCAGCATGGGAAGATGGGTGGAACTGGGACTTTGGTACAGCAGAAAGGAGGGAGCAGATAGAGAGAGAAATGGTCCACATGGGGGTAGTTGGAGGGGGGAGAGGAGAGCACTCACCCCTCCACCCCAACAGAAGACAGGACAGGGGCCATTCAGAGACCAAATGAATGGTTGGATCAAGTGGGGATGACATGGAAGGGCCAAAGAGGGATTGGAAGAACTGGGTGGGAGAGAACTGCCAAACACAAAAGAGGTATTTGAGACCCTCCAAGGTATGATGGGCATCCAATGGGAGATGGCCACTCTCTGCTTACAGGCTAATGATTTGGAGAAGATCGGATTGTGCCAGTGCTGATGTGCACACTTATGGAGCGAATCAGGTCCAGCATGCGCAGAGCGGAGGAATAGGCCTGACAGCCATAATCCAACTTACTTTGGACCAGGGAGTGGTAGAGCTGCCAAAGAGTATGGTGGTCAGCACCCTAGTCAGTATGAGAGAGGAACTTGAGAAGGGTACAAGTCTGAAGGCACAAAGCCTTCAGAGACTTCAAGTCGGGGATCTAGGAGAGGCGGGAATCAAAGAGGAGACCCAGAAATCTAGTTTTAGGCACAACAGAGAGAGAGAGAACCTTTTCTTGAACTGATCCACAGAGGAACTGTTTACAACTTCCAAAGGTAACCTGTTCCATGTGTCACAGATCTTATACGTAAAGTAATTCCCACACACACTAGTCCTAAACCGTTTCAAATCCAACTTCCAACCATTGTTGCGAGTTGGGTTATCATTTAAACTAAACATACTTCTAAAATCGACATCGTTCAGCCCGCGTAAGAGCTTGAAAACCTCGATCAGTTGACTGCGCAGCCTCCGAGTTTCAAGCGAAAACAAGTTCAGGGCGCGTAACCGTCGATTGTAGCACATATGCCTAACGGAAGGGATTAACTTTGTGGCCCTCGCCTGCACTTGCTCCAGCCTCTCAATATCTTTCCTGAGGGTGGGCGACCAGAACTGCACAGCATACTCCAGGTGCGGCCGAACAAGGGAATTGTACAGTGAGAGCACAATCTCCTTGTTCCGAAACTGAAATTGCCTCCTGATATAACCCAATAGTTTCTGGGCTTTCTATTCCACCTCTACACACTGTTTCGTAAACTTAAGGTCGCTGCTAATTAGCACACCCAAGTCCTTTTCTAAATCAGTCACCTCGATATTACTACCCAACATCGAGTAGTCCAACTTGGGATTGGCGTAGCCAATGTGCATCACTTTGCATTTACCCAAGTTAAAGGGCATTTGCCATTTTTTGGACCACTCTCCTATCCTACCTAGTTCCACACGCAGTTCCTCAATCGCTTCGGGCGTCCCAGCATTGGCCCCAAGCTTGGTGTCATCAGCAAATTTGGCGATCCGACTGACGATGCCACCGTCGATATCATTTATGTAAATGATAAACAACAGTGGCCCCAAAACGGAACCCTGAGGAACCCCACTAGTGACCGAAGCCCAACCCGAACTAGCCCCTTTAATTACCACCCTCTGCCGCCTATTCCTCAGCCAGTTTTCAATCCACCTACCTATTTCCCCACTGATACCCAGCGCGCGCACTTTCGCCATTAGCCGGCGGTGAGGTACCTTATCAAAGGCTTTCTGAAAGTCGAGATAAAGTATATCAATCGCCCTACTCTTATCGTACTCACTCAACATGACGTGGAGAAACTCGAGCAAGTTGGTGAGACACGACCTATGCCATCTAAACCCATGTTGGGAGTCCCCAAGCAGCTTGTAGGAATCCAAATGGTCAACGATCCTATCAGCTATTATCCCTTCTAATAATTTACCTACAACTGAAGTGAGACTAATGGGACGATAGTTCCCTGGACTTTCGTGATCCCCTTTCTTAAAGATAGGGGTCACATTGGCTTCCCTCCAGTCACCAGGCACCTGGCCCATCTCCAATGATTTGTTGAAGACTGTAGCCAGGTGCGGAGCCACCTGGTCACGCACTTCTCGCAACACTCTGGGGAGAAACTGGTCTGGCCCAGGAGCCTTAAACGCGCTCAGTTTGTCTATTCTATCGGCAACGACTGTCGCGGTACATCTAACACTATCCAGGCCAGCACCTTCGTGCCTCACGCCTGGCACGGATGACGCGGGTATCCTCCCTGGTGAACACTCCCGCAAAGTACTCATTAAGCACATTAGCGATGTCCGCATCAGAGGTCCGCAGAACGCCGCTTCCGTCCTTTAAAGGACCTATCATGCTTCTAATGGGCTTTCTACTATTAACATAACTGAAGAACTCCTTAGGTTTCCCCTTGCAGAGGCTTGCCACCCGTAGTTCTTCATTATGTTTTGCTAGCCTAACCTTCGCCTTCACTTCCCTACACAGGCGGACATACGCTTCAGTGTTCTCGTGGGAACGATTGGCCTTCGCCCTCCTATACACTACTTTCCTATTTCGGATAGCTGAAGCGATGTCACGATTGAACCACCTAGGCTGCGTTGAAGCAGGGGTGACCGGTTTTGAGGGTATGGCAGCAGACTGCAGCACCATAAACTCGTCCCGGAATGCACTCCACACTCCATCAACATCGCCACCAACCTCCTCTAACCCCATCTCTCCTACGCTATCCCTGAGGCTAACAAAGTTCGCCCGCCAGAGATCGAGCTTACTGCCTCTCGAGTTACTACGCTTCACCCGAGGGACGCACACACGAAACCTAATAAGACCGTGATCACTCCCGCCCAATGATTCGTCAATGGTGAGGCCAGTGACGAGGTTGTCTTCAGTCGTGAATACTAAGTCTAGAACGCTTTCGCCTCGTGTAGGCTCGTTGACCCACTGAGTGAGGAAGTTCTCATCAGCAAAGTCAACTAGCCTCCTCCCTTCAGCATCGGCAGTCCTGTTTTCCCACTTTATGCCGCGACAGTTGAAGTCTCCTAAAACTACACACACCCTATCCCCTAGCAGGCTACTGAGTTCGGTGTACAGGGCTGTATCCTCCTCGAGAGGAGATGCGGCCTGTACACCAAGATTAACCTATAGTTCGTCCCTCCCACGTTCAGATCGACGCCAAGCAGCTCCCGTTCTGACCGGAACTGGCAGTCAACCGGACTCAACGTGTGTCTGACGTATATTAGTACCCCACCCCCCTCCCCATGGGTGCGGTCTTTGCGAAACATTCTATACCCGGCCCGGGAATTTCGAACTCCCCAACCTAGTCCCTACGATCAGTATGAATCCAGGACTCGGTGATAGCAACGATATCCTGGTATTCTGATGCTAAGAGCGCCCGTAGCTCGCAAAACTTGTTCCTGATCGACCTAGCATTAAAAAGCATTGCACGGAGGGAGCTTCCCCTATTCTGACTGCCCCCTAGCATGACCCGTTTCCCGAACAGCCAGGGCTGTCGGGAGTTGAAGGGGCCCCTCACTAACGAGGGGACAATCTCTGCAGGAGCCTGAGCCCCCTCCAACATGGAAGGAGAGTCACTACCTGCTGTTGGAGGGGGACTAACTACTGGGGGGGGGACTACCTGCTGTTGGAGGGGGACTAACTGCTGTTGGAGGGGGACTAACTGCTGGGGGAGGGGGACTAACTGCTGGGGGAGGGGGACTAACTGTTTGGGGAGCAGGATCAATTAATTGCTGGTTTGGGGGGTCCTAGTTTAAAAAAATTATACAAATTAATGTTCAGTAAATCACCATACTTCTTTTTCCCCTTCTGGTTAAAATGTATCCCGTCAGAACCAAAGTATTCCCCATTTCCGTAGAATGTAGGCCAAAAATCAACAAACTTTAGGCCTTTTTCATCACACATGCGTTTAACTCTTTTATTTATGCTAATGGCTTTACTTAGAGTATAATCACTAGCACGCATTCGAGGGAGAATTCCTACGACCATACCCATGTCTGTCCTATCCCTAACCTTGTCAGTTAGGTTCTTGAATTCATTTATAATGGGCTCTGTCTGCCTCCTGTCCCTCCCAGAAAACGTCATTGCCACCAACATGGACAATGATAGGGCAACTCTTATTCTTGATATTAATTTTGCCTAATTCCCTATTAATTATCTGGCTTGTGGCACCCGGAAAACATCGGAGTTTTCTCTTGGTCACCCGTCTTGCTCCAAAAAAGTCCCCTTGATTCCTTACTAGTGATGTTAAAAAACCGTTTTTTTTATGTCCATGTTGTTTTTTTTGTTTTTTTTGTCGTTTTTTTTGTTTTTTATTGTTTTTTTTGTTTTTTTTCGTTTTTTTTAATAATAATATAGATATTGCCAATTTAATTATAAGGTATACTTTTGCAATGATATATATTAAAAATAAATAAATAATAATAAAATAGGCCATATGGTACCAGTATAGAATGCCCTTTTCAGCCTATTTACAGAAAAAATGGCCTCTTTCTTGCACTGAAAGTCTTGTATCTTGAGATCCATTAAACTTGTGAGAACACTGGCTGGGAGCTGACTGCCCATTGTCCAACCTTTCCAGGACTCTCCCATCCATGCCTCGGATTTTGAATCTCCCACTTAACTATCCTTTAGACCCGCGATGACATATTTTCCCCCGAGACCATCCATATATACATACACATACACCCATATACATATATACCAATATATACATAAATACTTATATACACATATTTATATCTATTATATACCCCATACATACGCATACATCCAGAATTCCAGATACATACGCACGCATACTCGCATATATACCTACACAAACTCATACACCTCTATTTCGCCCTTTCATTACCTCCGAGATCATTTAGCACATACAGTAATATCCATAAAGGCAAAAGAAACTGATTAAGCACAGACAGAGCAGCAAAGCTTGTATTTATATCCCAAATGCAAAATTCCAAGAAAGTGAAGTAAAACATGGTGCTACATTGGCTTCGTCAACATCCAAATCTGCAATAAGTACCAGTACCTGTGATATTGAAACTATATGCTCTAATCAATCTAGTGATAATGATTCTTCAATGGAAATAGAATCAGATAATGAAAGTTAAACAGCACTAGGTTAACACAAAGGTTAAAGAAAGAGAGAATATTTTTATTTTTTTTATTTTTCTATTTGGAATATATATATACACACACTGGTATTCTTGCCAATCACAATATATATATTGTTTTATACCAGTATTATGTATTTTTTATTATGTATATTATACCAGTACCTGTGATATTGAAACTAGCATATATGCTCTACCCAATCTAGTGGATTCTTCCATGGAAATGAAGGTTAAAAAACATTAGGTTAACAAAAAGGTTCAGAAAAAGGTGAATATTTTCCTTTTCTATCTGGAATATATATACTGGTACTCTTGCCAATCACAATTATGTATTGTTTGAAACGAGGAAGAATGTTTTATGTTCTAGTTAAAAAATATATATACATATAAAAAATGAGGGTTTGTTTTTCCTTTCTATTATATACTTTTTGCGTGATTCAATTTTTCTAAAAGATGACTATATAGTATATATACTAGGTATAACCGTATAAGCATGGTAGTATAGTAAATTATAGGTAATACTAATATACTTATTAGATTAAAGGAAGAAAATATGGAATAAGTTTAAAACAATAAAAAACAAAAAAACAAAAAAAAACAGACTACCTTTGTTTTAAACAAAAAAAACGACAAAAAAAACAAAAAACGACACAATAAAAACGACTCACATCACTATTCCTTACCATAGAATCCCCAATTACAAAGGATTCATCCTCCTCATTAGCAAGTAAGTGAAACTTATTTTTGATGGTAATGGGTTCCAAATCATTATGTTTTGGTTTTGGTTTGGAGGGTCCTTTATTTTTGACCAATTTGAATTCTTGTTCCTCCATTCTATTTTCCGGAATAGTCACCGTGTTTTCCAAGCATGCCACGCTTTGTTCTAGATGCTTAATCCTACAGTTTAAATCTACTGGTGTGTTTTTAGTTTGATCTTGTCCACTGGGTTGGATTTCCAGTGCGACGACCCTAGCTTCAAGCTTTTTTACTAATTCCTTTAGCTCTTTAACTTCCTTTTTGTGGTTGTCTCTAAGTTTACAAAACAAACATACACTAAAGGATGTGATATCGCTGATACTACCTTCAGGGAAGTCAACGCACCAATGATTAACTTTACATTTAAAGCATTCTACTTTCAATTTAGTTGGCCCTGCCATATTTTCTCTTTTTTTTTTTCTGAATACTCTGAATAAGATAAAGCGCTCTAGCAATGAAAACTATCAAAAACGTTCTGACCAGTATATAAAAGGGGGGGGGGGGGGGGGGTGAATTCATCCCGCGCGTAGATGCATCCATCTACTTGCAAGTTGGAGGAAGGCAGGATCATGGTGGTTGTGTTGGGAGATGGAGGCTATGGTTAAGGCCAAGGTCTCAGCCACTGCAGGAGGAGGACACTGGAGGATTTTCCAGAAATTTTCCAAATCTTGTTCCAGATTTAGGAGGAAGGGGTGCGGGAGGTGAGAACGGAGATGTAAGTTCGCCAAGAAAGGCAGCAGGCTTCATGGACTGTGCAATGGGCCTGAGCTTGTGCACATTTAAAGGCTATTGAATTTGCTAGGGGTGGATTATGTTGAACATGGCAAAAGGCCAACTTCTTAGCCTGAGTTCGGGATTGGGGTCCACCATGGAACCAAAGGGGCAGAAGTGCAGGGAAATGTAGATTTGGGAATGGAGGACAGAGCAGCACAGGTGATATGATCTGTGAGGCAGGTGGAGGCAGCATCAACAGTCAGGAAGTTACTCAAAGCTGCAGAGGTTTGACTTTTAGAGTAGAAAAGAGGCCAGTCAGCTTTAGCGAGGGACCATCAGGTAGGAAGAGCGGAGGAGCTGGGAGTCTGGGATGTATGGAGGAGGAGGGGGAAATGATCACTACCATAATGGTCTAGAGTGACAGACCAAGACAAGTCAAGGAAGGTGGAAGGAGAAGTAAGCGAAAGATCTATGGAGGAAAATGTATGGGTCTAGAGATGAAAAGCTGTGGGCTGGCTGGTGTGGAGAAGACAGACAGTAGTAGTTGAAAGAAGGGAAACCACAATGGGGAATGCCACCTTGCTGGTTGGTGACAGTATCACCCCACAGAGGGTGGCGTACATTGAAGTCTTCCAGGAGAAAGGGGGGAGGAAGCTGCAGGAGGAGAGCAGAAAGATTGTCAATAGAAAGTTCCTGTGACAAGGGAAGATATAAAAAGCAAATTGAATATACAGTGTCCAGGAAAAACTGGGCTGCTACTGCCTGGAGAGGAGTGTTGAGGGGAAGGGGAGCAGATGGCACATCAGAATGGATGAAAATGGCTGTGCCCCCATGGGGGGCTGCATCAGATGGAGAGGGGGAGATATGACAAAAACCTTTGGAGGGAGCATAAGGGGCAAACCCCAAGTTGGATCCTGAAGGCAGACGCACACTGGGTTAAAATCCTGGATAAGAAGAAGTCCTCCCATTTAGGCAGAAGGCTTCAGCAATTCCATTGAAGGATAGCTGCCATCAAGAGTGGAATACAGGGTGATCAAGATACGTAATCAGGTGAAATTTAGGGACATAACCAGAAGGACATGATGATGAAGCTGGCATGATTGAGGAATGGATGAAAGGAGACAGAGGGAGTTTAGTTTTGGGGGGGGGGGGGTGCAAGAATGAAGGGAGGAAGCAGGGCAGGGTGAATCTAACTGGGGGTGAAGGTTAATGAGGGAGTGGGGTGGTGAAGGAGGGAGAGGGTGGATGTTGGCTTGAATTTAAATTTCAGAGGCTGCATGACCACCATCAGGAATAGAGGCGGGAAGGGGCCGGTTGTGAAGGGAAATGGGGTAACTTAGAGGAGCCAGCAAAATGAGAGACTAATGGGTCATTTAAGAGAAGAGCATGGAGGGGAGGAAAGACCAGATGAGGGAGTGGTTTTTGATATATTTGCTGAAATGTCAGCAATGGTTTTAGGAGGGTGAGTAAGTAGGTTAGTTGCTACTGAGGTGGAGCAGATGGTGACAGTGGAATTGGAAGTTCTGGGGTTCAGGTGGAGGAATAATGAACACAGGGGGTGGAGACAATGAGAAGGTAAAAGATGGGATAGTAGGATGGGTGTATGAGGCCTGATCAGGCCCTAGGATGATAGGGTGTGGAAGATGGTACAGAGGTGGTCAAAGTCCGGGGCGAACAGGAGAGGTTGTTGGGCAGGAAGAGTGCAGTGTTTGGGCAAAGGCTTGGGCATGCAAATTGGGACCTGATGCGGGTCCTCACTTCCTGAAAACTGACCTTATCAGATTCCCAGACCAAGAGAACCTCACGCTTGAATAGGCAAGTTGGACAGGAAGAGGCAGCATGGTCTTCTCCACAGTTGGTGCAGCAGGGAGGATTTGGACAGGAGGAATCATGTGTCAGGGACGCGCAGTTGACACAAATACCAGGGGAACTTTGACATGTCCAAACCTCTGGAAAGTAAAACATCGGCATGGTCTGGGGATGTAACGATGGACCAGAAACTGAAGATAAGCAGCCCTAATTTTCTTGGGTAACTGGGAATGAGGAAAGGTCAGGATTAATAAGGGAGATGGAATCCTTGCCCTCTGAACCATATGGGGTGGGCAGTAAACATGGGTCACCCTCTGAGAGCAGCAGGTAAAAAGATCCGATTCTGAGTATTCCAAAAGGCAGGGAGCATGTACTACACCCATACAAGTGTTAAAGGGAGAGTGGGGGAGCCAATCCAGGGCAGCAGAAGCCAGGGTCAAGAGGGACAAAACTTTCTGGTGTTGGACTCTGGAGGTGACTTCCACCACAAGAGAACCATCATTCTGGGGCCACATCTGTGGGGAATTGCCACAATGGGAAGTGAAGTCATCCTACATCTCAAAAACATCTCGTTGTGAGGGGGGTGAGGCAGAAGAACTGAGAACCAGAAACCGAGAGTAATCAGGGTCAGAGTCATCAGCTCCCACAAAGAGGTCAAAAGACTTGCGGAAATAAGACATACAAGAAGTCTCTGAACAAGGAGGATGTGAGTGTGAGTGTTCCACAGTCTGAGGGGGGTCAACTCCATCAGGATGCGGTCTTCCAGTAGAAAAGGACTCAAGGGCCTGGTTGCCAACCACCCGAGTGCTAAGAGAAGGAGTAGTCTGTGAATTAGAAGCAGAGGAGTAGAAGAAGCCATAGCAAACAAAGTTTCATCCCCAGTGTGCATCCAGCCACCATCACCAACAAGGGAAAGACAAATCATGGGCACACTCAATCCCACTGCCTATAGATGTCAAGCAGGGGAGATACACCCATACCCAGTCCCTGTGCCTAAAAAGCAGCCACTCTCATCCAACATGTGGTGAAAGATGGCAGGGGCAGGGCTTGGGTTTGGTTTAATCCTTTAACAGCAAAAAATTTTTGTAGGGTTAAGTCTAAATGTGTGTATTTGAAACTACGTATTTGGCCCAGTCGGCGTTGGAGGGTTAAGAGTGACAAGAGTGAAGGACAACCTCCTCCCTCACCCAAGGTCCAAAACAAAGCCAAATGTGGGTGGTGGGGGGGAAGCCAGAAGGATTGGGGGAAAAGGAGAAAGAAAGAAAGAAGCAGGAGATCAGCCGGGTCCCCAGACAGGTCCAATAGCCCACAAAGGCAGAGAGAGCCCTTACATCGAAGGAAGATGCATTCCCACATTGGTCACAGAGGGACATGCCCTATAGCTCTGGACAAAGCAAAGGGCATGAAATTATAGTGCAATACCTACATATTTGGTTTAATAAAAAGTATACTGTGAAAACTTAGGTCAGTCTAACCTGAACCATTTGAAAAGGAAACAAATTCACTAACTTCTAAACTTGATTAAATTTAGACTTTAACCCTTTAGATGCAGATTTAATTTCCAAGGCCTATTCCATAAAATTGTCAAACACCACATAAGTAGGAGCTTTTCTTTGGGGGGGGGGGGGGTATGGAGAGAAGTCAAATACTAAATTTTACACTAATAAAAAATCCTCCTCCTATGGTCGAACATTGCGTCTAAAGGGTTAAAGTGAATAATAACACTGGTCTACAGCCAAAATGCTTCGGAAATAAAAGTAGTCAATCTTTACTAATTTTGGGTCACTGAATACGAAAATGCCTAAAATTGCCAATTGGCTCGATTTATAAAGATATCAGGCAACCCTGCACCCTACTAACTGGACTGCATCTGCCGCGTAATATGTAGATGCCTGTGACACATCGACACATTGACTCCACTGCGCATGCGCGGTTATATATTTTTTTTATTTTAATAAATTAATGTAAATACTATATATATATATACACAATAAAATGTAATTTTAAATTTATCTATTACATTATGTATTTGTAAATTATTTATTAAAAAATAGATTGGATCATTTTAACATATTGCTTCCCATAATGTTTTTGATATTAATATAAATGGAATACTAACCTAACTTAACCTTACCTGATTTAAAATTATTAAAATGCAATGCAATTACATTAATTTATTAAAATAAAAAAAATATAACCGCGCATGCGCAGTAGAGTCAAGGTGTTGATGTGTCACAGGCATCTACATATTACGCCACCATCAGTTCATTCGCGGAAGTCATTCAGTGCACCCTTGTTCAAACTCTTTTTAGTGTTTGCTTTTGAAACTGAATTTTTTTCAGCCTAATTTGAACAAAGATGCCTCGTAATTGCATGAACAGTGTAGATAGCTTCTGTTATGTTTGTGGAGAATTGACTTTTGCATCACAAAAGTGTGCTATAACTGCTGTAATTAGGAAAGCCTATCACCTTTATTTTGGCTGTAAGATTGGACAAGAGCTGGGCCCCACACATATGCTGCAATACTTGTGCAACAAACCTTCGCCAGTGGTTGAATTGGAAAAGGAAATCTATGCGTTTTGCAGTGCCAATGGTGTGGAGGGAACCAACAGATCATGTCAACAATTGTTACTTCTGCATGGTGCCTCCAGTCAAGAAAGGTATTTGCAAAAAGAAAAAGTGGATTTTACAATATCTGAATATACCCTCTGCTATACACCCAGTACCTCACGGCGAAGGACTACCCATTCCTGAGCCCCCACACTCATTCTCTCTGCAGTCAGAGGATGAGGAGAATGAAGGAACCTGCGAAACTCGTGAGCCTTCAATTTCACAAGACCCTGGATTTGTTTATAACTTGACATCTTCTAAACCACACATGATAACTCAGAATGAATTAAATGACCTTGTCAGAGATTTAGAACTGCCAAAGAGTAAGGCAGAGCTGTTGGGCTCCAGATTGCAGCAGTGGAATCTCCTCGCTGAAAATGTTAGTGTGTGTAAGTTTCGTGACTGTCAAAAAGATTTTGTCCCATTCTTCATCATGGAAAACATTATTCACAATTCTGATGAGTGGAGACTGTTCATTGATTCATCAAAGTTGAGTCTAAAAGCTGTTTTGTTGCATGTTGGCAATGTATTGCCATCAATTCCAGTTGGTCATGCAGTCCACATGAAGGAAACATATGACAACATGAAGCAACTTTTGAACTGCATAAACTATGACAAACATCAGTGGCAGGTTTGTGGTGACTTGAAAGTTGTTGCTATCGTGCTTGGACTGCAGCTGGGCTACACTAAGTATTGCTGTTTTCTGTGTGAATGGGATAGTCGGGCTAGGACTTCTCATTACATTAAGAAGGATTGGCCACTTCGACACTCATTGGAACCTGGAACAAAAAATGTTCAGTATCCTCCACTTGTAGAATCGAGCAAGATTTTGTTACCATCCTTACACATCAAACTGGGCATCATGAAAAATTTGGTTACGGCTATGGATAAAACGGGGGCAGCTTTTAAGTACCTCGGTGGTAAATTCCCAAAGCTCAGTGAAGCAAAAATCAAGGAGGGTGTATTTGTTGGTCCACAGATCCGCGAGCTTCTTAGAATGAGGAGTTTGACCATATCCTAGGTGGTGAGGAGAAGACAGCATGGAATGCTTTCCAGTTAGTAGCAACCAATTTTCTCGTAAATACCAAAGCTGACAATTACAGGGAGCTGGTGGAAAACTTGCTGTTGTCCTATCAAAAAATGGGCTGCAATATGTCTTTAAAGATACATTTCCTCAGCAATGAACATGGTGAATGTTTCCACCAGGATATCTCAGCAATGGAGAAACGCTACCAGGGGAAATGGAGTCCATCATTGTTAGCAGACTACTGCTGGACAATAACAAGAGATGCTCCAGAAGTTGAATACAAGAGACAAGCAAAGAAGCGATGGGTTGAATCAATATAAGTGACTGCATTATACAGGTATGTTACTAATATATGGTATATATATACGCAAAATGTGTAACTTAAATTTTCTTGGAAACTCTAGCCAATCGACTGTTTTTATGGTCATATTCGTTTTCAGCACCCCAAAATCCATAATAGGAAACACATTTTATCTCCAAAGCACAAACTTTTTCAAAATTTGTAGACCAGTGTAATTGAACAATAGACAGTGGGGTCTGGTCAATAAATTAATGGAATCACCATTATTGTTCTTAATGAAACAATTCCATTAATTTATTGACAATCTCATATTTCACACAAGATTAATGAAAATTAAAGAAATTTAGAAAAATTTTAGATTTAGGAAATCTTCCCCAACCCTAAGGCCAAGATGCAGAACTTGACTGTATGGAAAAAGATCAAACATAAATTTATAGTTATTATTGTTATTTTAAATGATATAGCATATACCACCATCAAAGAAGGTATAAATTTATTAAATTCTATAAATGCTAAAATCACAATGTTACAATTACAGTTACAACATTGAAATTTAAATTCAATTAATTACAATATATAATTGTATATGATTGAACATTGGGGACTCACTCATTTTACAAACACTCTTTATTCTACAGGGTGTCCCATAAGTCCGGCATCATAGGAGAAATTCATATTTTTCTATTTCTACAAACCATAATTCATATTTTTCTCTTTCTACAGGCCATAATGTCTGTGAGCAAGGAAGAACGAATCCAGATAATTCTACTCATAAGAAATTGGAGTCAAAGAGACTTTGCAACAAGTCTGCTAACACAACTCTGTGTTATTGTCTCGCGGTCTCGATGCAGTCTGTTAAATTCAGCAGCGGCCTCTCTTTGACTCCGATTTCCTATGAGTAGAATTATCTGGATTCATTCTTCCTTGCTCACAGACATTATGGCCTGTAGAAAGAGAAAAATATGAATTATGGTTTGTAGAAATAGAAAAATATGAATTTCTCCTATGATGCCGGACTTATGGGACACCCTGTAGATTAACACAGAGCTAAATCATCAGGGTATATGTAAAGTTAATACTGTTAGGGTCTTAAAGACAAATTATGTCAGGAATAGACATATCAGCTATCTAGCCAAAAGTAGTGAATTAGTTAAAACTGAGGGATTGAAGTGTTTTTATACAAATACACAGAGTCTTACGAATAAGAAAAATTAATTAGTTACATGATTGGTGAAAATCAGGATATAATCTGCATTATTGAAGCTTGGATTAGTGATGTAGTAGGCCAGGGATGGTGAACCTTTTTATAGTTGCCTGCCAAAAAAACATGTAAACCCTAAAAAAAAATTTGCGTGCCCACCAAAGTTTATATATATTACACCAAATTATAAACGTTAAGTTTATTATTTTATACTCATTATTGTATTTTGCTTAGGCATGCCAGGCAAATTTTATTGTGTGCCCAAATGGGCATGCATGCCATAGGTTCATCACCACTGTAGTTGGCTATTCAATGACAATGGAACAAAGTACGAGTTAAATGTAAACCATCTACTCATAGGAAATCGGAGTCAAAGAGAGGCCGCTGCTGAATTTAAATACAATGTACATTTATAGGTTACAGTACCCAAGGTACCCATTTATCTACCAACCAATTTTTATTGTATGGAAGGATGAACAGCTGGGCTTGCTGTATGCTGCCTGATGTCACCAGGAATCAAACTCAGGGCTGGTGGATTCAGTCAATGATGCTAACCACTAAACCACTGGGGCAGATTGTATTTTGTCATACCTTTCCCATACTTTTCAAGAACTTTGAAAAGAATGATGAGCCCATTTACAGATGAAGAAATAAGAACTAGATCATCTGCATACATCATACTGTACAGACACAGTATATACCACCATTCAAGATATGAATAGGGTGGATCATTCATTTTACAATCATTCCCTCTGGACCAAGGATTATGATCTGAATTATTGGTATTTATCATTATTATTAATATTATATCATTAAGTTGAGTTTGCCCATAACACCATCCCCCTGTGGATGGCCACTGACTTCCTTACAAGGACTTCCAGGGATTCAGGCTGCAATCTGCAGTGTTTGGCAATATTATTGAGCTGCTATGGTTGGTTCCAACAAGATGTCTCAGCTCATAGCTGAAGTCAGTCTCTAAAAAATGCATCAACTCATGGTTGAAGTGTTCCCAACAAGATGCATCAGCTTACAGTGCAATCTGTCCCTGGAGGTATACCTGTATGTCCCAGTGGTGGGAAAATGCCTTCAAATAAGCTACATCCATCTTACTCAGGTTTTTGATGGAGAGGCACCCATGACCCTACTGTGATGACTAGAGGTGGAAAGAGTACCAAAATTTTGGAGTTGGACGAGTATGAGTATGATTACGAATACAGGCATCCCCCGTTATACGATTGTTCAGTTTACGATTTTTCGCGTTAACAATTTTAAAAAAGTACCCCCATCTTTCGATTTACGAATGCCTTATTTCGCGTTAATGATCTCCAACTTGAAAGCATGTCTCAGAAAGGAACAAAACCGTGCCTACGTTGAGTCCAGCCCAAATGAGGAGGACGATGAGGACCCAGTCAGAATGCTTGATCTCAAAACCTTGAGAGAGATTCTGACTGGATTTGACACGTACATCGAGTTGGTGAAGGACAAGGACCCTAACTACGAACGTAGTGCTGCTGCTGTCAATCATATTGAAAAGGGTCTGAGCATTTATCGGGAGATCTACCTGCAGAAAAGGAGGAACGCCAAGCAAACTACGATCTCCCAATTTTTCAAGCCTGCAACAGCTGCCAAGGCAGGAGAGAAGTGCGTCGTCAGCAAGTGCAGCAACAACTCCTGCACGTCGGCAGCAGGCTAGATCTCCAACTCCAATGCGGGAGCTGGCCCTCCTCCCCCATCACCACCACCCGGTGGCGATGAGTAGGCATCGTTACCTCGGACTGATGCATCGTTGACGACTTGGACCGGATTTGAATACGATTAGGCGAGTGTTCATGTATAAATTGTCTTTTATTAAACACAATTTCTTACTTTCAGACACTTTTTGTACATAACAGTAAAATATATAGCAAAATAATAGTGGAATCTGCAAATTTTGGGGGTCTTCCAGAATGTTTGGGAACGTATCCCTATTTTTCCCATAAGGCCTTCAGTTCGATATACGATCGTTCGATATACGATGGGGTTTTTAGGGACGCATCCCAATCGTATAATGGGGGACACCTGTACAGTATTTTTTGAGTGGTTGAGTACGAGTACAAGTACGCATTTACCTACCTATTCAGTAATAAAACACAAGACATGTTCTTCACTAAAGTTTTTAGCTAAAAAAATTGCCATGTAGTTATTAATATTATAAATGTAAAGTATTGCAAAAAAATATAGTAAATAAATCTGAAAATATAAACTATATTGAAATTAAAGTTGTAAACTGTTGTTTTCATGGTACACTGGGAGTCTAGGGCAGATCCTCATATTTGAAATTAGTTTGAATGCAAGTATGATTACAGCAATTTCAGATTATATCAAGTACGAGTATGAGTACAATTATGGCAAATGGGTCATTCCGACATTCCATGTCAGTTCAATGGAATTTTGGGTTGAAAAAATGTGACCATCACCAATTTTTTTGAAAATTGGCACACTTATAGATCTCGGTGAGGAAAACAGAATGGCACTTGTTTCAACACTCTAGGTCATATGGTTCCAGATATATGACCATTCGAAGTTTGTAAAAAAGGTCAATTTCCAAGGTCATACCATATTTCAACATGAAATATCTCAGCTGCTATTGCACTTACAGAGACCATTTAAACACTATTTTAAAGCTTTTAAGCAGACCTAAAACTTTGTTTCTATTCATATTTTACCTCAGTGATAAAAAAAAAAGGTTGATCTTATTTTTTACCTTTGACCTTGTGTAGGTCATTTGATGTCACAACTGATTTTTTTCTCCTTTCATCCAATTTTGGGTACACATGTCTACCTTAACCTAAAACAAGATTTGTAGTGTTGATTAAGTTAGTATAAATGCTACAGCCATTTCAGTGGACCATACCTACCTCCATTTTGACCAAGTGCCTTTTTCCACCAAACTTTGAAGCACCATTTCTTTGGAACTGTTTGAGCTAGAGTGTTGAGAAAAGTACCATTAGATTTGTCTCACTGAGATCTATAATGTCTGCTATTTTCAAGACAATTTGCCTTTTAATATGTATATTAAAATAACCTATTCCTTTATTTTTACCAATTGAGTTATAAGAACCAATTCTTGTCTAGCTGGGTGAAACCATGAAAAAAGAGGCATCAACATAACTTTATATTTAAAAAAGGCAGTTATTAGGTATTTACAATATATTTTATGGAAGCCATTATTGTTACATTTATAATAATAATAAAGTATTTGTATACACTTTTCAAGGTAATTATTTATCCTACCAAAGATCTGACCTTAGACAAAAACTGAGATCATTATTCAACAGCAAACAGTAAGAAAGAAAACCTATAATAAGAGACTTTAGTCCTGCCGGTAATTATTCATTTTTTGACCCAGTCTCTTTTTATAATGAGAGCAAACTTTTCTGGTCAATTTTGAGGTGTTTTGCATGAATCTGCCATCCGTTTCCTGTGCAAATGCGTAGTTTTCGAGATATCGTCATCTCGAAAACTACGCATTTGCACATGAAACGGATGGCAGATTCGTGCAAAACACCTCAAAATTGACCAGAAAAGTTTGCATTCGTGCTAAACACAACCTAACCTAACCTAACTTAACCTAACTACCTAACCTAACCAATCACCTTATCACACACTTCACCACAAAAAGATTTCCAGTTAACAATGGACTCACTACCTAGTTTTATAACTTTCTTGGCATAACGTTGTGAAAAATATTTTCGCAAATAAATATTTATGAACCTGTTTTTATTCACTGAGAAGTTGCAATGTTCCAGCCATGTGCCCTTAAAGATAAACAGTAAATCCACACACACACTTATTTTTTGGATTTTTTTTACGACACCTAAACATCTTCGAGCCTTGTCTTAAAATACAGGCAGTATTACATTTAGGGCAAATCACAGATGTTGGAATTATGCCATGATTGGAAAAAACATCTAAACTTTTATCTTCATCGAGGCCAACAAGGCGGATTGGGTCTTCAAAATCAAGTTCACAAGATTGACACGTCATGATCCTAGAAAGAAAATCACCAAACTAACAAGTAACAGAAAGAAGTAGGTAAAATCAAGAAAAAGTAGCCAAAAATAGCCAAAAAATCTCCAAAAAAGGTAGCCAAAATAAACAAATTAACCGAAATTTATATACATACATATCAGAAAGTAGAAAATATTTTTTCATAAAAAAGTACATTTTATACAAATTCGCACAAGATAATATATATATTTTCTTATTCAGTTTTGATTGGTTATTCAATATATATTGCTGTTATAGCTGGGTGTGATTGGGTCAAAAAACGAATATTAACCATCCTGCCTAATAAGACTCAAATTTAAATAGGAATGCTAAGATACTAACCCAAATACAAAATATAATTAATAGATAATAAATGGTAAAATAAACATAATGGTTTTAATAAACAATGATAAAAAATTTAAGTACCACTGAACTAACTTACAGACATTTCATACGAAATATGTGTACCTAATATCATCACTGAAAAAAAAAAAAGGCTGGTAAAAAAAAATCACATCGATGAGGCAAAAAAGATTACCTGCTGGCTGTTACACTACTAAATGCTCAAGCAAAGATGTGGCCTTCCTCATTTCTGACCAGGTCAAAGTGTATGTCCTGCCATTTGTGGTAACTGGACTCACAATCATCAGCACATCACTGGCATCAACTAGAAGTTCATCAGGTGGGGAAGGATATACAAATGAGCATGCAGGTCCATGGGGGTGAAGGAAGGTGAAGTTGACCTCATTGCTCTCTGGCTTGACATCTAAGATGCAGGCGAGATACCAGTGGGAATCACAGACTGCTAAGCAATAGCCTTTCATAGATGCCAATGGGATGTTGCTTCTCTGAAGAATGGTGACTCTTTCCGATCTGGATATAGTCGAGGAAGAATATGAAGAATATTTTTGTTTTCTTTCCCACTTGCCATCAGCTCCTTTTACAGAAACATAGTCTTTCAACCCTGGCATTTGTCTACTCACATCTGGCGAATGGTAGAAGTCAATTACTTTGGCAGCAGTTTCACTATTCAGGCATTTCCCCAAACGCGGATTAGGAGTTGAAGGCACTCCCTTCTCCCTCACCAAACTCTTTGCTTACCTAGCCATGTAATCTGAGCACTTAAATTCTTCTCTGATCTTTACTTGTGTCCATCTTTTTGGTAGGATAGTAAGAATTGTCAGTTTTTCACTTTGACTTGTCACTTGATTAAATTTCTCTTTTAGTTGTTGAAGAATCTCCAGTTCTGTATCATCTGAGTCACTGCATGAAATTGGTTGTTTAGTTGCAAGTTCAAGCTTTCTTTTCATAACTACTACTACTTTCCTCAACTTTCTCTTTGCATAACCAGCACTGTCAGAGAGTTTACATGGTTTTATTGGGGTCTCATCAAATGTGGCCAATGAAGCATTGAATTTACTAAGCTCATACTGCATTTCAACTACATCTCCAACAGTTTCTAGCTCAGATGGGGCACTTGATGAGGTGGATGGTGATTTTTCAAGTGGTTCACATTCAGGCATTGGGGATGGACAATTTGCTAGTATATTTCGACAGGTTGCACATGCTTTATGATTTGTTAGTTTCAATTCAGGATTTTGATCAATCAAATTTTTAGTCAATGCACGAATGCCTTTTTTCACTTTTTCTTTGTTTTTTAAATGGGTCACAACAGAACCTGCCCATATTCAAACTGCTGAAATCCATGTTTATCTAAAAAGAAAAAAAAAACATATGTAGCTTAAAAGCCAGGGTTGGGTTCAATTACACAAAATGGAAACAATTACATTTTTTTTATTTTTCTTCAACTTAATTACAGTTAGTATTGTACTTCACAATTTCAAGATCAATTGCAATCACAATTAATTTTGTCTGAATTAATTACAATTACACAAATATAACGATCTATTCTATATATCTAAATATATATCTAAAATAAATATAACCTTTGATTAGCTTCCACCCGAATTGTTCATATATATCTATAAAAATATATATCTATATCTAAGTATAACTAAATAAACTATCAAAGGTTTATTTTCATTGGATGATGTATGACTGCCAGATCTAGGGGTATAATTTTTAACAATTGACATTAATTGATCAATTACATCAGTTGTAGCTCAAAAATCAATTACAATTACCTTTATTTTTATTTTATTTTGAATCAATTACAATTAATGGAAATTAGGATCAATTAATTAAAAATACAATTATAATTATTCATTGTATCCAACCCTGTTAAAAGCTATTTTTTGCTTAGATGGCACAAATAAAATTTGGGACCTAGTGATCTTGTTTCAGAGGTCTACAACAAGAAAAAATGTGCAGTTTGATTTACAGATTGGAATAAATACAGATGCCAAAAAAATCCTTGCTCCAAGGTTTAAATAAGCTTATCTTCACATGGGTACATACTGTTGTACACAATGAATAAATACACAAAGTTAAGTAATTCTATTAAAACTCATCTAACTCTTAAAACTGAACTTATTCTATAGGGTAGTACCTATAGCCTAGTATAAGGTACTTATATACGTACATAGCTTTACCTTTAAACAGGATAGCAGGTTCAAGGTTCTTCACACTTTTGAATGTCCATATAAATTAATTAATTATGTAATTTAAATTACCTATATTATATAATTCTCTGAAATATACAAAAAAAAATTAAATTTTATAATAGGGCCAGATACTTATTCGACCAAATAACTGGGTTAGGTAGGTTAGATAATTACCAATTTTTTGGAAAATTAGCAGACATTATATATCTCAGTAAGAAAAATCTAATGGTATTTTTCTCAACACTCTAGCTCAAACAGTTCCAAAGATACGGGGCTCCAAAGTTTGGTGGAAAGAGGTACTTGGTCAAAATGGAGGTGGGTATGGTCCACTGAAATGGCTGTAGCATCTAGTGTATACTAACTTAATCAATGCTAAAAATCTTGTTTTAGGTTAAGGTAGACATGTGTACCCAAAATTGGGTGAAAGGAGAAAAAAATTGGTTGTGACATCAAATGACCTACACAAGGTCAAAGGTCAAAAATAAGATCAACTTTTTTTTTTAACCACTGAGGTAAAATATGAATATAAACAAAGTTGTAGATCTGCTTAGAAGCTTTAAAACAGTGTTTAAATAGTTCCTGTAAGTGCAATAGGAGCTGAAATATTTAATGTTGAAATATGGTATGACCTTGGAAATTGACCTTTTTTTTACAAAATTCGAAGGGCCATATCTCCGGAACCATGACCTAGAGTGTTGAAACAAGAGTCATTCTGTTTTTCTCAGAGATCTATAAGTGTGCCAATTTTCAAAAAAAATCGGTGATGGTCACATTTTCAGGGTTCCCACAGATATTTAAGAAAAAAAATTCAGGACTTTTCCAGGACTTTTCTATCACATTTTTAAAAAAATTTTCATAAAGAATTCATTCATGAATTTATAATTTATATAGATGCATAATGCAAGAAAATCCTTTCCTTGCGTGAAAATGGTTGCTGTTATAGAGCTTATCTTCCTCCATAGCTACTTCAAATAACTTGCAATTTTGTGGTCTCTCCGGCCGCCCCAGTTCTGGTAAAGGAATATAGATTATGTTCATTGCTGATTGATGAATAAAAAATAAAAAAATAGCAATGAAATGAATATGTAATTACAAATTAAAAGTATATAGCAAAATGGTTATAACCTCATTAACATTAATAATTGCACATACATAGGTGAGCACACAAAATCCCTTATTTTTACCAAATCATACATAGGTGAGCACACCAAAATCCCTTATTTTTACCAAAAATCTATGTTAAAATAAAATTGCATATATTGTAAAAATAAAATTGCACACACCAAAATAAAAATAAAATTGCACATACTGTACACTAGGGTGCTCCAAAAATTAAAAGATGTTGAAAAAAGCTCATAAAACTTTGCTCCCTGGGCTTCTTCTCATTCTTTTATATCATATTAATGCCAGAAAAAAATATTAGCTACATTGAAACATACTAAGCCTTGCCACCAAGCAGCTGAAAAATATGCTTTATTGAATAAATTTATTATACTTAATACTTACATTTTTTAAAAAAAAATTTCAGATTTACCTATCATAAATAGCGTATCTATTAAATAAATCATAGTTTTACTTGAGTTTATATAAACTTAAATAATTATTACAAAATTGAATACTTATTTTTTTGTCAAGAAGAGCAATAATTAATTACTTTTCAATGGCAGACCGAAACGGTAATAATAATGAAGATGATCCAAATAAAAAATCAAGAGATAATTCAAATATTTCTTTAAGAAAAGACGATATAATATGGCTAATAGAAAAGCCTATCGAAAAACTCTCTGATGTTCGAATCCCAACGAATGGGGACATTTTATACTATTTTTTCTACCTAAAAGATAGACCAATGAAGAAAGAGAAATTTAGAAATTTTAACGGTACAAAACTGCTGAAAAAGTATTAGAAAATACAGAAAAGCAATGGATGAAATCAGGAATCAAAACACAACATAAAGATAAAGTCAAGAAAGAGATTTTAGACCTTTACGAGAATTATAGGACACTCCAAAAAAAGAAAGGTTCCAATTCCAACAAGGTAAAGGAAGAAAATTTTGAGACCTTGACTCCTATTTTTTAATTGCCCATAAAGATGCTGAACGCAGAGTTCAAACTGATCGGTTGAGGATGACAGAACAGAAAAAAGAAGATATTGATTTCATAAATGCAATGAAATGAAGTGTAATGAAGTGTAATAAAATGCAATGAAGTGTAGTAATGCCTAGTTAAGAATATTAATTTTTGTTTAAGATTATAATGTTTAATATAAATCATTTACTAATAATTGTGAAATTACGAAAAAGTATGTTTGTTTGAAATTGTTTAAAATGGGAAGAGTTGGCAATCCTGAACAGAGGCCCACAGAGCGGACTACCCCCAAAAAGAGTCAGTCATTCGGCAGCGTGATAAGCGTAAAGTTGGGGCCATGTAACCTTAAAATTAAATTAATTGTTTTGTGCCCCTCTCCGACGTAAAATATTATAGTAAAATTTCCTACTCGCATCCCCTCAAACTACTTAAAGCATTTTCGGAATTAAATAAAGTGTTAACAAGCGTTTGAAAAGAGTGTTAATGAACCCCCCTTCCCCATTTGTGTTGTAACGGC
Source organism: Bathynomus jamesi (assembly GCA_023014485.1). Lineage (NCBI taxonomy): Eukaryota > Metazoa > Arthropoda > Malacostraca > Isopoda > Cirolanidae > Bathynomus > Bathynomus jamesi. Next base: position 202,632 of record JAJOZX010003056.1, on the reverse strand, counting down.
TCTCATAGTCTCGGCGTGGCTACAATGAATTTATAGTTTTGTGGAAATGAGTAAAGAGAGTGTAAAGATAAATGCAATAGAGAGCAGAAAGTAGAGTAAATAATGAAGAAAATAAATAATAAAAGTGATCACGACAGAGGGTAGAAAAGTTCTTTTGGGATCCAAAGATAAAAAGTATTCAAAAAAGGTTCAAGCTAAAAGGAATAGGGAAAAGAATTTCAATTACAGACCGGAGACAGACATGCGAAGAAGAGAGCTACAAGAGGCTTCAACTAGCGAACTTAACGATGAGATAGACATTGTTGATGAAGATTATTTAGAACTAGATAATAGTGATAATGATGAAAATATGATTTCAAATCCTGATAAAAAATTAAAAAAAGCGTTCGAAAACTATCACACTAGAACTTCCACGAAACCCATTCAAAAGTAAAAAAATATCTGAAATGGCTCATCGTTTAAATTTATCTTCTGGCCACCATCGCAACAGAGGGGGGAGTTGATTTGGGTCTGTATCGAAGGAGTGACATTTCAAAGGAGTGACATAACAAAGGAGTGACATAAATACCGTAACGAAGGAGTGACAGAATTGTTAAAATTAAGATTTTATTTCAAAAACTAAAAACCAAACCTAACCTAACCTAACAGTTGCAAGCCTCTCTTCCCTCTGGATTTGTTCTTTCTTCTTCTTTGTTGGTATTTTCGTGTCACTCCTTTGAATTTTATCTCCGATTTGTCACTCCTTTGTTATGTCACTCCTTTGAATAGGACCGGTTGATTTGGAGAATATCATGTCTAAAACAAGTACGAGGACAGCATGTAAAATAGCATGGCAAGAAAAAGGCGAAGAAATCAAAAGTAATTTTGTATGCCCAAAATTTTGTAATCTTCATTGGGATGGAAAAATTTTCCATGAAGATGATGAAAGATTAGGAGTGCTGATATCTGGTGTCCCAGGATATGAAGAGGGAAAGCTCCTTGGCATTCCAAAAATTGTCGATGGCACTGGTAATACATAAGCGAATGCTACTCATTCTCTAGTAGCTGAATGGAAAGTCGAATCCAATATATATGGTCTTGTTTTTGACACTACAGCGTCCAACTCCGGCTGAAAAAATGGAGCCTGTGTAAAATTAGAAGATTTATTCCAAAAAAAACTTTTCTTTTTTGCTTGTAGACACCACATACTGGAAAGAATCTTGCAAGCAGTTTGGTCAAAACTTTTCGGCGATACAAGTAGTCCAAATAATTTAGATTTTAAAAATTTTCAGAAGTTTTGGAATACCATCAACAAAGAAAATTTCAAGATTCTTGAATTTAAAGATCGATCCTTAAAATTTCGTTGTGAAGATATTAAAAAATTTCTTCAAGAAATGTTGACCCAAAGTTCTGACAAAAAATCATTACCAAGAGAAGATTAAAAAGTGTGTGCAGGACTTATGCTTATTCTCTTGGGAGGGACTCCGCCTCGTGGTGTGCATTGGTTAAAGCCAGGACATATCACCATGCAAGGTGGATGGCGTACATTTTGTATGCAGCTAAAATGTTTGCTTTCAGTGGTCAACTTGGGTACAATTCCAAAAAAATAAAAAATCTTGAATGCTTTTGCACATTCACATCGCTTTTTTATATACAACCCTGGTTATCAGCTACCAATGCAGCTGATGCTGCAATAAATGACCTAAAATTGTGGCACGATTTAAATTCTTATTGTAAAATTGATTCAGATGTGGCCTCAGCAGCTATAAAAACCTTTGAAAGACACTTTTAGTATATGACAGAAAAATTAGCTTCATTTTCACTGTTTTCAAATAAAATTGAGAGCTCTGAAAAGCACCAAATAGCTAAAAAAATCATGAAGATGAAAAAAGTAAACAGTTTTAAAATGGGAGTTCCCACTTTCCCCAAATTAAACTCAACAAAATTAATTTCGCCGATTGGAGTAAACTCTATGTTTCTTTTACAAACTCTGGGAATAGATATGGAATGGATGACAAAGGACCCAAGTGAATAAAATGTAGATTCTGAATATAAAAAAGCATTTGAATATGTTAGAAGTGTCAAAGCAGTAAATGATCTTGCAGAAAGAGCTGTGAAGCTCATTCAAGATTACTCAAATAACATTACCAAGGATAAGCCCCAAAGACATTACATGCTTCAGGTTGTAGAGCATCACAGGAAAAGGGACACTAAACCATCTTCTGTAAAATCAAAATAAGATCAAAATGGACTGTTTATAACTGCCAAAAGGAAGAGGCCCACTCCTGCTAAAACAAAAATAAACCTGATGGCTACAGTTATAAACAATTACGCAGGAGTGAGGGGGCATAAACCTCGGTAAAGGCCAATCTTCATCTACAGTGCCCGCGAAAAGTATCCGATCACTCAAGAAAATACAATATTTTCCCTTAATATTCAGAGACACGTAATTCACTTTCTATTTGTTCTAGCGACATCTGGTAACTTTGAGGTTGCTCGCTGATATGAGAGCTATCCAACGCATTCTCAAATTAGTGTTCTGGTAGCCTTTGTTGCGGTGGCTGTGTCTCAAATTTGTCAGATTTCACTGTTTGTATAAATTTCTTGATATTTTTTTTTTTTTTACAGAAAGTGGTGTAAATAAAATTTATATATAATGTGTGCTAAAAAACAACTTAAGAGTGATTGTCGAGGTGCTATTGTTGCTTTGCATGCATGTGGGAAATCACAGAGACAGATAGCTAAGGAATTAAACATATCCCAAAGTACCGTTAATTTATGGGTTTCACGGGCTGAGAACAATGGTGGCCTAACCACGCCAGTCCCTAAAAAACGATCTGGCAGACTGAGAAAAACAAATTCGCGAACAGACAAACTTATGAAACGTTTAGTATTGAAAAACCCAACAATAACTGCGAAAGAAATAAAATTTAATATGAATAATTTGTTATCTGGTGTTTCTGAACGAACTATCCAGGAGCGGCTCCAAAAAGAACTCGGATTACCATCTCGCCATGCTGCTAAGAAACCGTTCATTAATGAAAAAATGCGTAAAAAACGTGTCGCATTTTGTAAAAAATACATTCATTGGACTGTTGATGACTGGAAGAAGGTTTTATTTAGCGATGAGTCGACATTTTTGACATTCAGAAGTTGTCCAAAAAAGGTTCACCGGCCTATTGGCTAAAATAGGATGGACCCTAAATACACCCTAAAGACAATGAAACACCCTCCAAGTGTGATGGTTTGGGGTTGTTTCGGTTACTATGGGCGTGGAAACTTATATTTTCTTCCGAAGAACACAACTATGAATGGTGCACGGTATTTAGCAATGCTACAGGATAAACTTCCAATGGCAATGGCAATCCAAAGGACAAAAACATACATGCATGATGGTGCACCATGTCACAGGGCCAAAATAGTGACAAAATGGATTACTGACAATAAATTTGATATTTTGGATTGGCCTGGTAATAGTCCAGATCTCAATCCGATAGAAAATCTGTGGCTAATAATAAAAAATAAGGTTGAATGCCACGACACTGGCTCAGTCGAAAAATTACAAGAGGCCATCAAAAAGGTATGGTGCAAGGAAATATCAGTGGAAGTTTGTCAAAACTTGATTAAATCCATGCCAAAACGTCTAGAACAAGTCATCCAAACCAAAGGACAGATGACAACATACTAATATAAGGTTAGTATACATTTAAACATTGTTTTTTATGTAAAAAATACAAATTTTAAGGGTGATCGGATACTTTTCGCGGGCACTGTAATTTCCCTAGAAATAAGAAGAAATACCAAATTTTAAGCTCATCTTTGTTTTTGTTTTTTTGCACATATACTTATACTATATCAATGCTTTGTTTTTTTAAATCAATTCTAATTAACCGTAATTTATTTTTATGAGGTTTATTTAACTTAATCTTAAGTAATAATACCTACAAATCAGACCTAATTGCATAATTCGAAAATCACAAAACCTCAATTTTACATGAGGCTGGTGGCAAGGCTTAATATGTTAGGATCGAGCTAAAAACTCCCAAAAGTATTCAGAAGCATGATAGCAATGAGAAAATAACTGGGGAGCAAATACAGTAGTACCTCACTTAATGCTCAGGATGCGTTCCTAGAAAATGGAGCGCTAACTGAATCAGCGCAAAACAGGGTCATTATAGCATGTTTATATAAAAGATAGGTGAACATATAAATTAAAGTAAAATAGTAATGACTCTTATATTAACATATAAATGAAAGTAATATGTAGGCTATGGAGGTTAGTTGGTTTTTTAAATCTATCAAACCAACCTCTGCTTGCTACAATTGTTTCTGACTTATCCCCCTTTTCTTCTTGAATATGAGTGAAAATGCTTTTTGCTTTCTCCATTATTATCAGCTGGCTTAAGGGCATGTGTCGTTGCGTTTGGTCATCCACCCAAATGCTAAGTCTTTTTTCCATCTCTTCAAACAATTGACTTCTTGAACAAGTTACTTTTGTTGCTAACAAATTCGAAGTCGTAGTTGCAGAAGCTCTTATCTTATCTGCATTTTTTAGAACTGTTCTTATCATGGATGTTGCCAAATTTAAAGAAGCACCCACTTCAACTTGATGCTCACCAGCTTCTAGACAACGTAACACTTATAATTTCACATCCAGAGAAATACTTTTCCTTAGCATCTTTGATACACTAGAATCACGAGCACACTTTCTTTCTGACATGATGGGTAAAGCACTCTAAAAATATATGCCAAAATATACAAAAAGGCTTTCCGCAACATGCACTTCGTACGAAAAGCACCGAATGACTAATTGACTCACTTAGAAATAATCAGCGATAATGTCCACACGCTTGAGTTGCCAGAAAGCGCTATAGCGAAACAGCGCAGAGCGGGGCAGCGTTAAGCGAGGTACTACTGTGTTCAAAATCTTTTTTTTTTTTGGAGCACCCTACTGTACACAAGGTACCTACCTATGTAAAGTTGTCATTATTAACCAGATTTCTTATTTCAGCAATTTGTTTCAACCTTTTTCTAAAAAAATTGATAAGTGCGGTTATTTTTATTTTTAGTTTGTGACACGTTATTGTGAATTATTCTTCATATTTTAAAATTTCTTTTATTTTCTTTTTGGCACACTGTAGATTCAACACGAATCACTGATTATTCTGTTTTTCTTTTAAGGATTGAATTTTTTCTCCAATTTCTTTTGCTTCTTTTTTCTTGTCTGATGCTTTCAATCTTAAAGCATTTGATGATGAAAGCAATGTGAAATCGTGTTTTATTTCCGCCTTCTTAGCGAGTTGATCAGCTTCCTTCTCTGAGTCATGTGCAGTTTGTTTGATCTTCTTTTCTTTACTGCACAGTTCATTAATTTCAGCTAGATCAACTTCTCTCTTTTTCTCTTTATTAGTTTCACTTTCTATTCTTTTATTGTCTTCTAAATAAATACCATACCTCTTCCTGGCAAACATATGACGCTTCATGGATTGAGTTAACTTAATATCATAAAGAGGACACTTCCAATGTGATATGGCATCATAAACCATCCTCAGGGCTACAATAGATTTTTCTTGGAGGTTTCCCATAAGTACGGATTTGTTTACAGAGTAGGCCCTCTCTACTGAAGCTTGTCCATGTGATAAGCAGCATATCATTTTAAAAATACTAAGCAAATTTCTATATTTAGCATCGCTCATATATTGAAACATAAAAGTATCAAGTCTGTCCAAATTTGGATGAAAACTTGGAAATTCAGCAAGGTTTTCCCATTTCATGTCTATCAGAAATCTTTTAAATTCTATTAAGATTTGATCGCATAATGTACCACTATGCCACTTATTAGCCATTAATAAATCGAGCACCTTTTTAAATTTATTCGTGCAATCATTCGGGCTGGAGATCATTTTGTTTGGATTAAAACATTTTAAATGACTGACCAGTGGATATTTAAGTGGAGACCATTCTATAATTTTGTCTGTTGTTTTAGCTAAAAATTCTCTACACTGAGTTCTAAATTCTTCCAAAGCAATCTCTGAAACTGCTTCTTCCTCTACTAATACCCTCAGACTCTTTCAGGCACAAAATCACAAGTCAATGTTTTAGGTTTCAACTGATTGATCTTATCCAAAACATTGACAGAAGCTAATTTATGAAAAGTATTGAGAGATTCCAATATTTCTTTTCTTAGAAAGTGAGACAATAGATTTACTAACAGCTCCTCAAGCTTATCTCCAAGGAAAGGAGTAACCGGGTGATCTGTTTGAAATTGAATAAGGAATGGGCGCAAGTGTTTTGCAGTAGATAAAAAGAATTCTAATTTTGGAATTATGAAATTATCATTGCAAGCATTTTGCACTACTTTAAAAGAATCTGAAGTGGGTTTTTTATACTTCTTACTCTTTTCTACCGTGAATACATAGTTTTATAAAAGGCCATAAAAATTTGCTTCATGTTTTTCATTAACCCTAAAAAAACTAAAAAAAAGTAGGTGCAATAGCCCCATGTTACAGTGTTTATTTTGAACATTGTATTAGACTCACTAATCAAACTTAAAAGGTTAGAGAGTATTTATGCCTCTTTAGGGGTAAATAGGGGGGGGGGGGGTAATTAAGCTAATTCGCGATGAGTCTGACTTTTCAATGAGTCAGACTGGCTAGAGCCCTATATAGTCCGACTTATCAAGTATTTACTGTATATATATATATATATATGGTACTTACATGTGGCTGGTGGTGACTGCGAAAATACTTGTGAATTTTGATTGTGTGTTTTAATACACTATTAGGTGTAATTCTTTCTTCAGGAGATTAAGGTAATGAGATAACACCCATAGGTTAGAATGTTAGGACATTTCTCCTGAAGTAGTTCTTTCATGCGCTTCATTTTGCTCTCATTATCAGTACATATTGCAAATACCTTGAAAATATGAGAAAGAGAAAGAATTATAGTATTGTAAGGATTTTATACATAGTATTATAGTATTGTACTGACATAGTATTGTAAGGATTTTATAGTTACTTTATTTACTTGAGCTATTTTAATTAATAATATCTCTAAAATTTTAATGAACTCAAATTACTCACATCTTTGTTGTATTTCTGTTGGACCTCATTTATTGCAGCTATAGCAAGTTCACAACAATATTCTGCTGTTTTTTTCTCTGATCCACAATCAGTCATTGATAACAGGAATGTTGAGTGGCCAGTGTGGATTGAGGTGGCAATGATGGGATCATTCCACACTGATGACCATCTATATTGTAGCAGAGTTATTGTAGCATTTGTTAAGTCATTACTCAGATTCTGTTCTATTTCATCATGTACTTCAGTAAGATGATCTCCTGCTAGGTCTTTTCTTGTTGGTGCGCAATACCCAGGTCTTAACAGATTCATCATTTGTTTATATTCTTTGCTGCTAGCAGCATTAAAAGCTATTGCATTGCTGTAGAAAAACTTGGCAACTTGTACATCAAGCAGTTTCTTTTGTTTTTCTGTTGTCTTTATGACAAAATTGGTCATCTGAGGTTGGGTCAATCTTGACTTTAATGGAGTACCGTACTACAAATACTGTTTGATGGGGGGAAATACAAAGATTTAGGTTTCTTCTTTGGAGGTTGAGAAGTAGAACAACTGTCAGGTCTGTTGACAGAGACACCAGAAGCTGATAAAGGTGATGATAGAAATGCATCAAATGATAGTTTAGAAACTGATGATTTAGACAAAATATTTAATGCAACTTGATCATGAGTTGGAGGATTTTCATTTCTCTTTATACATTTTTGTAAATATGTTTTGATTCTCTCAATTTTAGAACTTAATTCCATTCCACAATGTTTGCATTTCACTTTTGAGCTTCCTTCAACTCGTATGACATCGGCCCACTCATGAGAAGATTTCCTACCACTTTCAGCAACAAATGGCATGGTTTCTTAAATTCTTAGTGTTAAACAAAAATAATTCAATATAGATACTGGTAATACTAAGCTTTAGCTATTATATCTAAGTTATATTTTAAAAAAATCATCTATATGTGTCTGTAACAAAAGAGCAATAATCATCATTAAGAACAATGAATAAATACTGTATATAAGCACAAAAAATTTTAAAGGCCAGTTTTTAAATTTTATTATATACTTTTCTTATATTAGCTATAGAAAATTTTAAAAAACCAAATAAAACCAGCTATAGAAAATTTTAAAAAACCAAATAAAACCAGCTATAGAAAATTTTAAAAAACCAAATAAAACCAAGAGAAAACCAATAAAACCTGAAAAAACCCAGGTGGGTTGGGTTTTTCCCCCAATAAAACCCACTATTTTGCCAACCCTGCTTAGTTGAATATCCGTCTTAGGGACTTGCAGCAGTATCAACTCTCATGGGACTGAAAGGAGGATCGCACCTATCCTCTCTCTTTGGTGCTCAGGGAGGGAGCATGCTACCCTGGTTGTGAGACTTTTAGGGTTGTAAAGAAAGCTGTCCTCCTGCCTCTTTTGTAATGCTTTTAATGACATTTTTTACTTTTCCTTATTTTCTCTTCATTCATTCCTTCATTGCAATCATAGTATCAGACCTGTAACTAGCTAATTTTGTGCCTGAGACAAAATCATTAATTTGCAATGGGTAAATAGATATTTTGTAACTCATCAAGAAGTCCACTCATATCAGACCAGAAATAGATCAAAGCTTGTTATACCTCAATTTAGATTGTCATCATCTCAAAAACTACCCATTTTCATTGGATTGAAACTATGGAATGACTTGCATGCCGATATAAAAAATATTGTGAATGTAAATTTGTTTAAAACCAAGTTGAAATCCTGATTAATAATGCCAAACGAACAAAAATCTACGATTAATGTCCACTAATATTGTTTAATATTGTCCATTAATATTATTTAATATTGTAATACATGTTTTAACTATTAATAATATTTATTTATTATTATTAATTTATAACAAGTAGCTGCTTATTTTTAATAAGAGCCCAGTAAAGCCTAAAGCTTAAGGGCCAAATTAAATAAAATAAATAGTCGAGCTTCACAATTATTCATGTCATTGTAAATTGAAAAATTTCTTTATTTTATTATTATTAATAGGGCGGTCAAAAGTCAATAAAGTCAAATTGTTTCCTATGGGGCACTTTTCGCTGAAACGACTGAAAATGCAATAAAAACACCTGTAGGGGGTATATTACCAAAGTTAATAGGTCAACCAAAAGTCAACTTTTACCTGTTAGGTCAAAAAATAGCAATGAGGTAAATAAAGTCAATTTTTTGGAATAAATAATTAAAATAACTAATGCCAAAGCAACTAATGTCAATCAAAATGAATTAGTTTGATTGCTAGCTTAGTGACTAGGATGGAAGCATCTGATTGCACCATTAGAGAGGCATATGAAACCATTTCTTCTATCAACCTTGGCGAAGATATGTGTTCAGTCAAACAATACATTGAAACAAGACTCAAGACAAATGGTATTTGTGAAATAATTAACCTCAGTAGACCTGAAATCTCACCCAGTTTATGGTCAGCTTTTGCAATGTCAACCAACAACTGCCGCTGTAGAGAGATCTTTCTCCATGCTTAATAAATTATTAAGTAAGGATCGCAATTTTTTGCCAGAAAATGTCGGCAAATACTTCATAATTTACCACAATCGGTCAACTGATGTAGAAGAGCAAGAATAAGTAATTAAAGTATCATTTTTATTATTGAAAGTAAAGGCAACTTTATAAGTCAATTTTTTTCAATTCGTAAGGTCAACTTTCTTAATTTTTTCGGTCAACTTTTGACTGCCCTAATTATTAATAAAGATTCTAGATCATAAAATTGTGCCCCCCTATTCCTATAACACTACACCAGGGGTTCCCAAATTGTGTTCTGTGGAACACTTCTCACAGTATACAAGTGTTCCGCGGAACACCAATTTGGGAACCCCTGCACTACACAATCCCCTAAGTGGTAAATTTCTGTAGTGCATCATCGATACATTGTCTACACAATAGTCTTTTTTGTAGGGATTTCCATTTACAGACATTTTCATGATGATCAGTTGAATTTTCATGTTCTACAATACAGTTTAAATTTTTCCAGTCATTAAATCCTGTTTTCTGATTTGCAATATTCAGTTTGGAAAAGCGCTGATTGAATAATATGCATGGAAAACAGAAAATAAAGTACTGAAAATTTATAGAAATGTACCCTTTCCCTAATGACATGGCATGCTTGGGATAGGAGTTACATATTTTATAGTTTTTCTGCGCCTCTCAGCTTTGCACACCTGAGGCAAGTGCCTTACCCTTGTTATGGCACTGCATAGTATCTATATTATTATGCCAGAGGGATTACCTCTAATCATTCTCTCCCTTCTTTCTTTCATATCTTAAGAGCTGAAAACTTTCAGCATTAAATTTCATGCTGTTGTCATCTGACTATTTCTATGTTTTACTTTCCAATTTGTAAGGATTTCATATAATCAAAGTTTCTAATTCTTGCATCATCATCCAAGGATGTTACTGTATTATTATTGGTTTCTTCACTGTCTCTATCACTTAACATGATTATGAATAGCAGTGGACCTAAAACTGTTCCTTTTGCCAGTGATAGTGATTCGAGTGATTTTCAAAATTAATAAATCACGAAACCCCACATCAGCCTCAAGGGGTTAATTTACAGAAAAATGTTTTATTATATTCTCTGGTAATAGGCATTGAAATTAGGGTTGTAAATTGTTTTGTTTCCCTTAAAATTGTTATTCATTCATTTTTCTTATTTGTCATTGTCAGTCTTAATTTTCTTTGTCTTTTCAGGAATTTCTGATTATTTATAATATATATTTTCAGCAAATACCATATAGAGAACTTGATTAGTATCATAGTTATTATGGCTCTCACTAGGAGTCAAGTTCAGTGCCCAATTTTTGGGTCAGCTTGTGAATTATCCACAAATTTTTTACCCACTTATGAAGATCTTATGAAGTTTTGTATCCTTAAACGGATCAAATCAGAGGCACCTATGCTGTCAGCTGAAAATGTGGAAGATGTTGCTGGTGAAGTCGAATGTGTTTGGCATAGGGCCAGTATTCCAGTAATTTCTCATAAGCGCATCATCAAAAAAATACGAACCTATTACTCAAAATATCATAGTTTTAAAACCTTACAAGCAGCGTAAAGATACTGAATCTTACAAACAAAGGCTGTCAAATTTCAGAGAAGAGAGTAAGAGACTCTTTGACATTGCAGCATGCAAATGTAATATAGATTCAAACATGTGTAAATGTCAAAGAAGAAAAAGTGCCTAAAGAAAAGAATTTTTTTTTATTTGATCAGCATTCAAGTAGAAAAATGATAAGTAATGTTGATAAAATGAGAATGCAACAGTTGGTACAAAGAATGAAACACAAATTAGAAAATGAAGAACGATGCTATAAAGTTAAAAGAATGAGCATAAATGAAGCCAACACTCAATGCAGTACATCAGATATTAGCAGCAATGAAGAAGAAAATATTTCTGCTAGTGAGAGAGAAGAGGAGCAGCTAAAACAAGAGATCAGCCATCAATGTCTAAACAGAGAATACCAAAAGTGGATCTCCCAACTTTAGCCAGAGAAGCCGATAGACACAACATTTCAGATCGCAATGCTGCAGTTTTGGCCTCGGCTGTTCTAGAAGACGGGGGCAGTGGCCTATCAAGGGAGGGGCGAGAGGGGCGACCGCCGCGAGCGGCACTTCCCGAGGGGTGGCAAATTACTGTCAGGTGGGCGCAGTATGCAAAATTTTGGGTTTTTATGTTTTAAAATGCAACCCTCCAAAAAATTATATCTCATCATTGTCGCGCGTTATTTGTGTACAAAATATCCATAGTTGCAAGGAGATCAACCGCAATGTGATATATCTTTAGAGATAGATGTTCAAGCGGCAACTTCAAGTGAACCCCCAAATAATCAGGATCAACCCTCATCTACATCACAAAGTCACCCACCCACCCATCACCCACAGAGTCTGTTTAACGATTCTGGCAACTGGCCCATTCCAATGACAACAATTTGAGAATCAAACTCATTAAACGTGGACCATCACATTTGAAAAACATGAATGGACCCTTTCCAGCTGATTCAAACAATAGGTCAATGTCAAAAGTTTGGTATTTTAAAACTTTGGAAAATGGCGAAAAAATTGAAAGGTCATGGCTAATCTTCTCACCTTCAAAATGTAGCTTGCATTGCTTTTGCTATCGTCTCTTCAACATCATCTCCAGTAGGGTGACACTTATTTTCGAAAGTTTGAATTTTTATCGGGACGGGCGCGTTTCTGGTTCCATTTTGTCAAAAAATATCGTGTGTAAAATATTTTTGAAATAAAACAATATTTAGAACTGCCTCAATACGGTCAAAGTTTGTATATTTTCTCGAAAAGTAGAAATTTTAGATCATGATGTTCTATGCCTCTAGCAAATAAAATATCACTTCTAGTTTGTTCAAGCTACTAATCTTGACCTAAAACATATAACTGGACTTCATACTTTCAACTCTAGGTCCCCCTCAACTCGAGTATTAGCCCTCAAGGGGGGGGGGGGGGTATCATGGGCGCCCATCTCCCTCTCATTGTTGCCTACTTTGCAGAGGTCACGGTGGACTTGCGGGCAGTTGGGAAGTCACAGCGGTGCTTCTCGACCACTTGTAAGAGGAACTGCCTTTGGTCTTCACTCTTGGTAAGGGCCAGGTTGAAAGACTGCATCAACGCCACCCCGCGCTCCGCGAAGTCATTGACAACTTGAAGGGCCTGGACTCGGCGGGATGCGGCGATGAAGGCTGGGTCCGTCCGCCACTCCTCCGGATCCTTGAGCAGGAAGGCGGTGCTGATGTCCAGAACCTTGAAGAACTCCTTTGATGTAGTCGTTGTGAACTTGGCCAATGTATTGTTGGCGATTGAGGCGGTGGACAGGTCCACATTGATACGCCGCGGGGGATCCTCCGATCCTTCCTCTTCTTCCATCGCTTTAATCATCTCCCGCTTTGTCGCCAAGTCGATACCCTCGTCGAAGATGGCCAGGGTGACGAGGCGCTCGCTCAAGTACCATAGGTGCCTGACGAAGACTGTCGCCGTCGCCTTGGCCACCGCTGAGTCCGGATAATAGACGAGGGCCTTGAGCAGCGCGAGGTCCGCGGCTGGGGCCGTTGCCGGGAGCGGCGCTTTGTACCAGGCCGTCACGTAGATGGACACGGCGAAGATGCTGAATCGCCGGATTCCAGCCGCTTCGCCTGACGACATCTGAAACTGTTCCCGCATCCCGCCGAGTCCAGGCCCTTCAAGTTGTCAAATGACTTCGCGGAGCGCGGGGTGGCGTTGATGCAGTCTTTCAACCTGGCCCTTACCAAGAGTGAAGACCAAAGGCAGTTCCTCTTACAAGTGGTCGAGAAGCACCGCTGTGACTTCCCAACCGCCCGCAAGTCCACCGTGACCTCTGCAAAGTAGGCAACAATGAGAGGGAGATGGGCGCCCATGATACCCCCCCCCCTTGAGGGGCTAATACTCGAGTTGAGGGGGACCTAGAGTTGAAAGTATGAAGTCCAGTTATATGTTTTAGGTCAAGATTAGTAGCTTGAACAAACTAGAAGTGATATTTTATTTGCTAGAGGCATAGAACATCATGATCTAAAATTTCTACTTTTCGAGAAAATATACAAACTTTGACCGTATTGAGGCAGTTCTAAATATTGTTTTATTTCAAAAATATTTTACACACGATATTTTTTGACAAAATGGAACCAGAAACACGCCCGTCCCGATAAAAATTCAAACTTTCGAAAATAAGTGTCACCCTAATATATATACAGGGTGTACATAAAGTCAGGATCTATTTTTGTGAAGCACTTGGAAATTATATGGAATTCAATCATAAAATGATGAAGTGGTAACATTTATTAAATAATTAAGAGTAGGATTCGACGTGACGCCCATCAGTATCCCTGTACAGCTCAAATCGTTCCGCAGCATTTCTAAACACATTCTGGAGCATTTGCGTAGTTATGTTATCTGCAGCAGTTCGTATACGTAAGTTTTCAAGACTCGTAATCTTCGTCTGATAGACGTGTGATTTGATAAAGCCCCATGCAAAGAAATCTAAAGGGGTTAAATCTGGTGATCTCGCTGGCCAGGGTCTGTTGCTTCCGCTTCCGATCCAGCGATTTAGAAAATGTCCATTTAGATAATCCTGAACAATTTTGGCATAGTGACAAGGAGCACCATCATGTTAATAGACGACGGGGATAGGATTGTTAGTACCATCATCTATCAACATGATGGTGCTCCTTGTCACTATGCCAAAATTGTTCAGGATTATCTAAATGGACGTGTGGAAGAGAGTGTGGGTGAGGAAAGTGAGAGTGAGTCAGAGAGTGTTACAGATACAGATGAGAGGGTAAGAGTGCATAAGGGCATATTGATTAGGGAAATCCCTAAAGTTGCAAAATTTAATGTTTATAGTGGTAGCGATGTGCATGAGTTTCTGAAAGAATATGAGTGATACTGCAAGAGTAAGTTCCCAGAGACTCCAGAATATTGGGTGAAAGAGTTAGGTGACTGTTTAGAAGGGAGAATGCTTGAATTTTATAATGTGATTGTAAATTCTGGAATCCCCATTAAGTATGATGTATTGGAGGATCATTTAATTGAGCAAGTGGTACGAATCCGTGGGGGTGTCAGGTATAAAAAGGAGGATGATTCTGAAAGGGTGAGAATGAATAAAAATGAGTGTGTGGATATGCATGCTTATAGGTTAGAAATGCTTGCAAGAAAGAAGTTTGGTGACAATAATATAGATGTGAATAAGAGGTTGGTGCAGAAGTTGCTTGAAAGAGTTCCAGAGCAGGTGAGAGAGTACTTGAATGTAAAGAGGAAGGAATGTATGAGAGTGAGGGGAAGTAGGTTGCGATGGAAGGAAATTTTGGAATTGCTGGAAGATCGTGCATATGAACCAGTAGGGGAAAGATTTTGAGAAAGTGAGGTACGAATGGGAAATGGTGAGAGGGAGGAGGTTGCCCCACTGTACCGGTCCTATGCAGATGCAATAAGAGACAAAAGAGGAAGGGGGTAAGGACAACAGCAACCACTGTTGCAGTCCCGACCCCAGAACCCTCTTGAAGTCCTTGCTAACTTCATGCAAGAATTTATGAGAAAATATGGGACTGGTAAGGCACCAGTGGGGCCAAATCCCTCACCCAGTTCAAGAGCACCTGGACCAGTACTGGGGCAAGTCAAGGGTTGCAAGGACAGCCCAGAGGGAATGTATGACAGAAGGGGGATCCAATGAATGGTGGGAATATGACCAGGTCCGGCGCCAGCCTATTTGGCGCCCTTAGCAGGACTGCAGCTGGCGCCCCCACCCGCCTCCCACTTCACGATTGGGTTTGCCCACAAAGTAATCAAGGTACCATATTGAAGAAACTATTTGCCTTACACTGATCTATTTTAATTTGCTAATACATACATTTATTATAAAATTATAAAATCATTTCACAGTTCAAGAAAGTGTCATGACCAATCAAAACAGCGAGTAAAGCGAGGCATATGTAGTAACAAATCAGAATGCTCAAAAGTGCTAAAATATGCATGCAAAAAGGACATATCTACTGTTTTTTCCAAGCAAGAAGGGCATATGTCACATAAAAACAGTTATTCGCTTATTGACGACTCCCGGAACTCATATTAAGCTGGAAATAAGCTGAGTCGCTTATTGATGACTCCCATCTGTGCGCGCAACATTTTTAAATCGCTTATTTACGACTCCCATCCCTAAAGGGTTAAAGGTCGTGATAGTGAAAGTTCTATAATGACCCAATAAGATGAATAAGTTAATTATGTAAATATCAGTCAAGCTAAACTGGTGTACATACGTCGTACAACCTTTCATCATTTGTCTATGCTTCTCATTCCTTCATTATTTTTTTCATGTTGTTCTTACATAATACTATCAGACGTACACAGGGCGGGAGGCGCTGGTGCCCCCCAGATCTTTGGCGCCCTTAGCATTCACTAACTTCGCCTAATGGAAGCGGCAGCCCAGAATATGACCAATGTAAGGTGTTGTCAGTATTGTGGGAAAGGTGGTCACAATATAGATAGGTGTTGGAGATGGATGGGAGCGTGTTTTGCATGTGGACAAGTGGGGCATATGGCGTTTGCATGCAGAGCACCTGGGTGTGAATGTAGGGTCTGTGGGAACTTTGGGCATATAGCCGGGTTCTGCCAGATTGGAGCACAGGGCAATGCACCTGTGGGAGGGACCCCTGTAGGAGGGCAGATCTGGCAGGGTGAGGCTGAACAAAATCCCCAGCCACAATGGCAAGGGCCACAATCAGCTGTGCCTGATGGGACAAGTCCAGCCACAGAACCCAATACGGGAAATGCCTGAGGCAGGGGCCCTGCGTAGAGGTTGGGGTCCCTGGGAGTGAAAGTGTGTATGGAAGTGTGTGGGAGGCATTAGCAGGTTGGGCACAGATGAATGTGGAGAATGAGGGGAGAACTGAATGTATGATTGTTCCATTAGAATGGGGTGAATGGAGAGTAAGAGGTTTAATTGACACTGGATGTTCACCAAATTTAATTAGTAGGAAAGTGGCTGAGAGATGGTGCATGAAAGGTAGTATAAATGAGGTGAACTGGGGAGTGTCTGGGAAAGTATGGGGCATTGGGAACATTCCAGAGAAAGTAGTGGGAGAGGTACATATGAATGCAAGAATGATGGGGTGTAAAATGAGGGTGTGTGTGTTTTATGTTGTGAATAAAGAGAGTGATAGATATGAAGTGATTTTGGGGCATGATTTCTTGAAGACAAATGGTTTGGTACTTCATCCTGCTAAGTGAATGATTGAGTGGGTAAATGAGAATGGTAATTATGAAATGTAAGGGGTTCCAAAAAACCTTAGCCCCCATTTGCAGCTTACATGTTTACTTATAATTGCAAAAAACTTCACTTTTTTCTACGTGAAGGTCAAAATATGAAAATAAAAACCCACTCTAATAGACAGAGTTTATTTCCACGACAGTTTCGACACCCACTGGCATCCTCCTCGGGAAGATGCCAGTGGGCGTCGAAACTGTCGTGGAAATAAACTCTGTCTATTAGAGTGGGTTTTTATTTTCATGTTTACTTATATCGAAATAGTTTTTAGTGATTATAAAAATATATAAAATTCTTTATTTATTGCAGGTATTAAAATTACTCTAGCTGATAAAGTGATAATATAATGGCTTCTCAATTAATTGGTGATTCGGAGAGGCAACATGTGATAGATTGCATATGAGCAATAACATTTGGGGAAGCTCATGATGCTGGAGCCACCTTTATAACACGTTCATGGGTTGCCAAAAAGTTGTGAAGAAGTGAGGACTTCGTCAAAAGAAATTGGAATAAAACTTTGGATGAATGTGAAATGGATACAACCAAATCTAGGTGCCCAAATTTGCCACTCCCTCAGGAAACAAAGGACATCATTGAAAGCAGTATGCGTAAGCAGAAAAACAGCCATGCTAAACTTTCTAGAGAGATCGAAGTGTTGAGAGGAAAGATCATTAGTGGTGAGATCATTCGACTGTACCATCATAGGCAAGGTTTAAAGCCTTGGCATGAACTTCCAAAGCCAAGAAAAACAACTTAACATCGATGACAGAATGTGGTTTGCCCATTATCTTGAAGATTGGGATGTGGATGATTTCATGCATTTAACTGTCTCTGATGAATTTTTTGTTTATGTAACACGTTGGCCTAACTACCAAAATGATCGAGTGTGGGCCACAACACCAGATGAAATTGATGACAATGAACATTATCGCAAATTATTAAAGAGTCGAAACTGTGTTGGTGTGTTTTGTTCACTGCAAAGCAGCTCATGTGGGTGCTGAAGCCAAATGGTCAGAGTTGGGATGGACAGTATTTTCGTGATATTATTCTATCCCAGCATGTCACGCCTTTTCTAAGAAACCCAAACAATGTTATGGATGTTGATCAGGTCACACTTCTGCATGATAAGGCCCGCTGCTTTAAGGCATTAGCCACTCAACAGTTGTTGTGGAACCTGGAACCATGAGATTGATTTCTTTGGAAATGAAGAATGGCCAGGAAATTCTTCCGACCTAAATGTCTGTGAGCACATTGGATCAGTTATAAAGGACAAGGTTGAATGTCAATTGTTTCAAGAACCTGCAGCAAATCGATTTTCGAAGGATACAATGATGCAACACATTGAAACTGTTTTAGCAAATTTGCATAATGATCAAGATCTATTCACGTCACTTTTGGCAAGCTACCCAAGGCGAATTCAGGCTGTCTTGGAAGCCAATGGCGGGAACACCAAGTTCTAATTGTTTCTCATTAAATGCAGGATTAAATTCTCTTTTGTTAGGTATGTTTAGTTTTACTGTACCTCTAATGGTTTAGGCCATAAGTGGGGAGGCTAAGGTTTATTGGAGCCCCATACTTGGGAAAAGATGAGACAGAGTGGAAGAACATGATAAAGGGGTATGAGGTAAGAGCTGCAGAAAGTGTGAGTATCAGTGATAGAACCAGTACTGGTGCATGCTAAGTGGCCAGTAAATGAAGTGAGAGAAAATGGGGAATGAATGATTTATATTGATGGGACAAAAGCTGCTTATCAGGTGAGAAGGGTTGCACATGTGTTTGATGGTATTTTGAATGAAAGTGACCCATGGATGTGTGTGCAAGGGACAGACAGTGAGAATAAGTGAAAAAAAAAGAATAAATGAAGGGGATTTGTTAGGTTTTGCATATACAGTGGTGGAAGAGGAATGTGTGAATGAGGTGCAAGGGATACAGGAGGAGTGTGGGGAGAGAGTATCTGCAGATGACTGGACAGAAGGAAGGATAAGGCGGGAGGTGGAATTGGGTGAGAATCTGAGTGAGGAAGAGAAAAATGTAGTGTGGCAAATGATTGCAAAGCAGAAAAGCATATTGGCTATCGGGGATGATGATCTCAGAATGACCAAGTTCCCTCCTTTCAGGATTGAGCTCACTGATGAGACACCAATCTACCAGAGACCAAGGCGATTTTCCCTGCCAGTTATGGATGAAATTGAGTGTCAGTGTGAAGAATTGGAGGGGATGGGTGTGATAGAAGCCAGTAACAGTCCATGGAATAGTAGGGTAGTACCTGTGTGGAAACCTGATGGGAAAACCCGGCGATGTGTAGATTATAGGATGGTCAATGAAAGGACAGTGAAAGACAGGTTTCCGATGTGTTTAGTCAGTGAAAGTGTGTATTCATTACATGGAAAGAAAGTCTTTAGTAAGTTGGACTTGTTGAGGGGGTACTATCAGATGCAAATTGAGCCTTCTTCCCGACCAATTACAGCTTTTTCCACTGTCAGGAATCACTGTGTGTTCCGTAGTTTGTCATTTGGTCTTACAGCCACTCCTGTAGCCTTTCAGCGAGCGATGAACCATGGTCTTGCAAGGTTTGATAGAAAAAGTGTTATTTGTTTTATCGATGATATTCTGATTATGAGTGAAAGTGTACAGGAACATTTAGAAATAATGGAAGAGGTCCTAAAAGTATTGAATGAAGTGGGGCTACGTATGAAACTGAGTAAATGTGAATGGTTTAGAACAAGTGTGACGTTTCTCAGACATCAGATGAGTGAAAATGGTATACACAAAAGTCAGGGACTTCCCGAAGCCAAGAACTGTCTGTGAGTTGAAATCTTTTCTGGGGCTTATAGAGTTCCAGAGAAAATTCATACTGGGTTGTTCTGGCATCTCGAAACCCTTGACTGAAGTAACAGGGCAAAGAGGTAGAGTGGTGGTAGTGTGGACTGAGAGTATGGATACAGCATTTGAGAGATTGAAAGAGGTAGCTGCAAATGACATAGAATTGGCATATCCTGATATGAGTGAAGGTGCAAGTATGCTTGAGTTATACACAGATGCAAGTGAATATTGTATGGGAGGGTGCTTGTGTCAAATGCAGGGTAAGGAAGGACAGAAAGAAAGATGAGTGATTGGGTATGTGTCAAAAGCATTCAGTAAAGCAGAAAGGAAATATAGTACAATTGAGAGTTAGTGGCATTGAGATTGTGTGTGAAAGCTTTTAAACCCTTTTTGTATGGAGTGAAATTTGTATTGCATATGGATCATCAGCCCCTGGTATATATGGAACAAATGAAAACTGTGGATGGGAGAATTGCGAGAACATTGCTTGAGTCAAGTGAATTTGATTATAAGATAGAATGTGTGCCTGGGGAGAGGAATAGTATGGCTGATTTGATGTCAAGATTGCCTGGGGAGAGTGAAGGGAGTGAGAATGAGGTAATAAACCCAGAATATTTGCCAGTGGGAGTTGTGCGACTGTGTGAAAGTAGGGGTTGTGGTGATAGTCTGTTTGAAAGTGTGTGGTATGGGTTGAATGACTTCAAGTTAGATGGTATGAAAATGAGTGTACCAGCTAGTGTGAATGAATTACGAACTTTGATAATGAATGAAGTAATTAGGAAGCCTGAAAGGATTGGTGTATCCAAGGTCTGTAACTACATGAAAGAGTTGAAGTCTATGTTGAATCCAGGAGTCTTCCCTCTCCAGGAAGTACTCATAGTTGTCAGCTCTGTTTTTAAGGTTCCTGTGTATGTTCATTATGGAAATGATAAACCAGTAGTGTATCAGGGTAACAGGATTGTGGCAAATGAAAATGTCCCAATTTTGCACTTACAGTGTATTAGTGATGTACATTATAATTGGCTGATAGAGAGGCGTACCTATATAAGACGGGTAGGTGAAAGTGGTACAGATGAAATTTTAGAGGGTAAAGTTGCACAGCAAGAGTGTGAGGGAGAGGAAGGGAGTGTGGATGCGAGCATGATGGAGGGTGTATAGCAACTTTGTGACTGCTTGGATGAGGTAGAGGTGCGTCCCTGGGTGGTACCTGTAAGGGTACCAGAAGGTGACCTCCAGATCTACAATGGATTATTAGACAGTGGTGCGCAAGTAAGTCTGGTAAATGAGCGAGTGGTAAAGGAAATGGAAGAGAGGGGTGTGCCAGTGGCCTGTGAGCGAATAAATGTGAGGATTTGGGGATTAGGGAGAGATGCAGTCACACTGCATGAAGCTGTGCAGCTGAGGGTAGGGTTAGGAGCATGTAAGGAAGTGTGGATCTTCGAGTTCATTGTGCTGAAAGAGGAATCAATGCCATGCGATTTTTTGCTTGGTATTGATTTCTTAGGGGCAATGAATTTGAGTATAGATGTTGGTTGGGGCATTGTGTGCAAGAGAGTATAAGAGATATGCAAGTAAGTTAGCTGTGTGGATGGGGATTTTATACTACCTTAGGGTAAATAAAATTGGTGAAACAAGAGTGTGTGCCAGTGATGACATTTGAGGGAACTGTGGGATTGAGTATCATTGTACATAAAGCATATGGGCATGGGGGGAAAAGTAAGTTATGGCAGTTGATGAAAGGTATGGTCTTCCACCCTCAGTTGGGACTGGTGGTTTCAGATGTGGCAACCACATGTGAAACTTGCCAATGAAGAAAATACCAGTCCCAGTATAGTCACCCCCCAGTGCGAAAGGTTGAAGTGAGAGAGCCGTGGGATTTAGTTGTGGTGGATGTGGTGAGTATGCCTAGAACGAGTGGGGGAAAGATTGGAATACTTGTGGCAGTGGATCATAAAAGTAAGTTTACATATATGGTACCACTTGAGAATAAAACTAGTGCACATGTAGCTCAAATAATGAGTGAAAGGATGTTACCAATGATGTTAGGAAGGCCACAAAAATGTTTGACTGACAATGGACCTGAGTTTAGAGGTGAATGTTTTGAGCGAATGTTGCGAGAGAATGGAATAAAGCATGTAAAGATTACCCTGTATATGTCTTCATCAAATGGATTGGCTGAAAGGACTGTGAAAACAATTAGCGAGATGTTGCGAGTGTGTTGTGAAGATGGAAGTGAATGGGATGCTGAAGTGGCTTGAGTTGCCTGGTGTTACAACTCCACATACCACTCAGCCATTCGTGCATCCCCTAGGCAGTATATATCTTCATATGGAAAGAGTGAATAAGGAAGTGCGTCTGAATGAAAAAGAGAGTGCAATGTGGCATGAAGGGGATGATAGATTTCAACCTTTTCAGGTGGGTGAATTTGTACTGAAAGAGGTGAGACCAGTGGGTAGGAGGAATGAGAATAAGTTAGCTGTGAAGTATGATGGACCGTTTGTTGTGACTAAAGATGGGAAAATGAAGTTACACATGTGATCAAAAGGGAAAGAGAGAATGGCCAGGTTGAGGAAGTGCACGCACATCAGCATCAGTTGAGAAAATGGAGAGTGCCTCCAGAGTATATTGTATGTCACCCAGTGTATGAAATGTGTAAAGAGATAGAGAGGAAGGATGCAGATGGAAGCAAGAACATGGAGGGGATTGGAGGTGAGTATTGGGATGCAGATGTTGAACTCTTGGTTGTGAGTAAGCAGGCAAAAAGGAAGGGAAAGCAGAGAAACAAGAGGATGAAATCGAGAAAAAGAGGTAGTGTAGATGCGATGTATCAGACTAATGATCCCCTGTTGGGAGTTGAAAGACTGGGGGAAGGGGCTGGGAGATTAGAGTGGGATTGCGGGGCAGTTGGTGGTTTTTGGGATAGTCCAGGCTCAGCTAAACTCCCAGATTTTAAGGGGTTTCCTCCAGGTGGTCAGAGTCCATCTTTCCTGGGTTTTGAGGAACCTGATTTGGGAAGGAATGATTACAAAGAGGGCAGGCAAGTAGAGCAACATGATATTTTAAGGTTGTGTAGTAGAGAATGGAAGGGATGGGAAGAATGATGAGTGTGGAAATGTGACTGAGCAAAGTGTATTAACATTGTTAGAAAGAGTGAGATGATTGGGAAAAAGATAGGATGGTTGGGATGAGTGAAGATGAAAGGGGGAATAGGCGAATGAATTTGGTGGATTTTTGTGTAGAGGTGAGAAGGTTATTAGGGGAAATAGAGGGTACAATTATGCATGAGGATTTTGGGGAAGGGATTTCTGAGGAATGGAAGGTTAAATTTCGGGACAGATGGTTAAGGAGTGTAAGGTGTGCCAGGCAAATGTGTACTTCAGTAGTAGTGATGCCAGTAGATATATAGAGCAGAGTAGTCTAGAGTAGAAGTAGAGTACTGTAGAGTTGAGTAGAAAGCATAGTATGTGTGAGACTGGGTAAATGAAAGACCCTGGTAAGTGTTACTGGATTGGTTTCTCGGGGCAATACGGATTACTGATGGGGCCTTGGCCATGTTGGATTTGAGTCTGGATGCGGGGAGGAGAGCAGCACCAGGATGGCCAGCTAATCACTGATTACCAGGGGTAGGCAATGTAAATATTGTACATAGTTACTTATGTACAGTATGTATGTATGTATGTATAATGTATATATATATGATTATTTAAGAATATACATATATGTTGATATGTATGTACAGGGTGTCCCATAAGTCCAGCATCATAGGAAAAAAACAAAAAAAGGCAAAACAAAAGCTTTTATTTACAGAATGTGCTCAATATGTCAACCATTGTTTTCAATACACAAATTCAGACGTGATACCCAGTCAGCAAACACATGGTGAATGATGTCAGGAGTAATGGTGTTACATGCCCCAATAATGTGCTGCCACAAATGTTCAACACTCCTAATTTTCTCTGCATATACCAGTGCTTTCAAGTGGCCCCAGAGATAAAAATCTAGTGACGTGAGATCCGGGCTTCTAGCTGGCCATTCCACAGGCCCTCGATGTCCTATCCAATAACCAGGGAATTGTTGGTACAGTATTCCCTTACTTGGGTGCTGTAATGTGCAGGAGTGCCATCTTGCTGGAACCATGTTAGGAAATTTCCTTCTTCATTCAAGACACTGGGAAATGCTTCTTCCTTGAGCATACGTAGGTAGGTGCCTCCAGTGACATGTTCATCGAAAAAGAGGGGGCCTCTGATGTGATCCTTCCAAATGCCACACCATATCATCAACCGAGATGCACCTTGTTCCTTTGAAGAGGTATACCAGTGAGGGTTGTTTTGAGACCAGTAGTGGGTGTTCTGTCGATTTACCTCACCATTCCCATAAAACACAGCCTTGTCACTGAACAGAATGGTGGATGGGAAATTGGCATCCCGAGCATATTGTTCCGTAGCCCATTCACAAAATTCCATCTGCCAGTCAGGATCATCTTCACTTACTTTCTGTAGGATCTGAAGTTTATATGGATGCCATTTGTGAGCCTGAAGAATGCGATGGATGCTACTTTTCAACACTCCTGTCTTGGCGGACAATCGCCAAAGAGACTTATTGGGACTTCTATTAAAATGAGCCAGGATAGCAGTCACTGTATCATCATCAGTGGACCTCCTTGAAGGTCCACTGCATGGTTTATCTTCTATGGATCATGTTTCCTTAAACTTTGCAACAAGTCTGCTAACACAACTCTGTGTTATTGGCTCGTGGTCTGGATGCAGTCTGTTAAATTCAGCAGCAGCCTCTCTTTGACTCCAATTTCCTACGAGTAGAATTATCTGGATTCGTTCTTCCTTGCTCACAGACATTATGGCCTGTAGAAAGAGAAAAATATGAATTATGGTTTGTAGAAATAGAAAAATATGAATTTCTCCTATGATGCCGGACTTATGGGACACCCTGTATATTGATGTGTATAGATATGTGTGTATATATATGTGTATGCTCTGAAATTTATAAATTTTATTCTTGAATCTTCTACAACTTAATATAGTATGATATTGTTAAATTATGTACCAAAGTTAAATATAAAGGAATGAAAAATAATTTTAAAATACTGCAGCTGATTTGTGATACTGTAAATTAGTATGTTTTGTTTTCTTAGTGTTAGAGAGCCAGTTAGGAAATAAATAAATACCAGAGAGAGAGAATTTATCAAAATCAGACTGTCCTCAGCCATAGGTTAGGATTTAATATGTATTAGTTAGGATATATTGTGTATATTTGTAAATATGGGTGGTTGTGGTTGTATGTATGTATATATATATACTGTATATGTATTGATTGGGATTGAAAAAAAAATAATAATAATATTTGTTGAAGTACTTATGGATGTTAATTAGGGTGTCCCGTTTTGGATGAATCTCAAAGTTATTAATGTCCAGCTCTCTCATATCGTGACAAATGATGATTTAAGTATGCTAACTAATTTTTAGACCAAAATCAAAAAATTTGACCCCCGAGCACTCGATTAAAAAATTTAAAGGTCAAATTTTTTTAAAAATTTTAGTTTTTTTGATTTTATGCCTATAATTTCAATTTTAGACACTTATAAATGGTTCCATCTGATGCGTATTAAAACAATGAATCATTTGATACCAAATTTATATAGGTTTGGCTTAAAAATTTTGTTTATATGATTTTTTTTATATTTTTAAGGCATTTTATTAAAATTTTTAGAGTATTTCTCTTGTTGCTTTCAAGTTTATTAAATAAATAAGGCAAATAAAAGAAAATTAATTGTTTTCCATTTAATTATCAAACAAAAATGGTAAAAATAATAAAAATATCCCCTTTTATGGACTAGAAAAACAAAAGCTTCCTCTACATAAGAAAAAATAAAAAAAAACTTTCTTCTCATAAAAAATTACTAAAACTTCAACTAGGACAACATTTTTGATTCCTTACAGAAAGTAAAGATCAAATTTCGATACAAAGACATTACACAATTATAAAATTAAAACAAGATGAGAAAAAATACAAAACAAGTGCAATGAAAAAAAAAGTACTAAACTCCATAAACCTAAAATCTTCCTTTTAAAATAAAGAACTAAGAATTTATTTTAGATTTTTCGAATACGCAGTTAATATTTTTTTCTTGAAATCAGGCACTTTTTGTCTATTGTCTTCAACCACCTGTAGCAGATATTGTTTTTGTTTTCATCTCTAGTGATCGAATTAGCATAATCTATTAATTTAACACCTCGTTCGGGCGTGTCATTTACTACTTTCATATAGTGTACAAAATTACTCATTCTTTTGAAATCATCATCATCTTTCCATTCGTTTGCAGATTTTCTAAGCCAGTTACCAAAATAATTGAATAAATTCAAGAAGAGCCATGAGTTTGGCCCAGCTAGATCCAGAAGTCTCGTGGAAGGGTTAAGTGTAGGAAATGTTGGTGGTCCTTGTCGGTTAGAAAATCCTCACTTCTCAAATTTCAATATTGATTTAGCAATTTTGATCTTCAATTCACCACTTAAATTTTCTGAAAATAAAGAAAGCAGTACCATTTCTTCAGTAACATATCAGAGGTGGTGATCAAGGGCCTTAATAGCCTGGTTTGCTACTTCTTCATAGATTTTCTTGTATGCTTGCAAGTCGTGATATAACTGCAGGTCATTTTCAGGTGCTTCAACTCCTTTTGTAGATGACACCCAAACTTTGATATATATCATTACTATAAATTTGCATACTCTTTCCAGCTTATTTACCGTATTTTCAGTGTAACCTGCTTGATCACTAAAAGCAAACATTTTTATGCAATACATGATTGTAGCCATCCATCTAGCATGATGCGAGGCTCCAGGATGAAGCCAACAAATTCCTTTTGATGGAGTTTGATTCAAAATCTGTAGGCATAACTCACCACTTTCTTTATAATCCCCGCGAAATAATACATTGCTATCTTCATTTTGCAAGATTTCATAAAGATATTTTGTTACATCTTCAATTTTATTCTTTAGGTATCTGTTTGTTGTTTCCAATGTTTTACGTTTCTTGCTCATATCTAAATTCTTCCATACAGTTTGTCTAAATTTTTGAAAAATTTCATGATCAGGTGATATTGATTTACCAAATGTTACTTTAAAAACATCATTCAAAATTCTTTCAAATATATGATGCATGCATGCGCACCAGAGTATCCTCTGTCCTAATAAGTCTTCTAGTCTTTTGCAGGCACCATTGATCCAACCGGAATTCGATGCGATTGTATCGAAAACCAACGAAACCACTCTTCCTTCAAGGTTCCAATCCATAGCAGCTTCAAAAGTGGCTTGGGCTTGAGAAAATCCAATAGCATCAGGGATATCTGGAACTGCTAAAATTTTGCCTTCCTTCGCACTTGGCATTCCCGAAACTAAAATAGCCAACCATTCTTTCTTTTCACCTCTCAATTCTGTAACTATTTTAGAATCCCAATGGAGTGAAGAGAAATTTGGAGGCTCAAAATCGATTTTCACTTCCTTAGATGTGTTCTCCCTAGTTTTCTTTCCTGCATTCCAAGAAGTTGTTCTGGACAGGCTGACTGTTTCTAAATCTATATCACAGACAGAAAGCACAGTAGCAGCAAAAGCTGTTCTTTGATTTAATGACAAGTTTAATCTGTGAGCTATACTGCTAACTTTAGAAGACTTCATAGTATTTTGATGCTTAGGACCTTTTTTCGCACTCAAAAGTTTAAATTCTGGATCATCTTGCTCCAATTCTGAAGACGAATTTTCTTGATAGACCATATTCATTTTAGATGTTCCAGGCATTGCTTTCCTTTGTGATTCTTTTAGTTCACAGTTTTTTATTTCTTGGATTCTTTCAGCTTTAGCTTTAGTCTTCTTTTCATATATTTTATCTAGACCTCCTAAGCACATTTCCCTTTCTCCTCTCTGATCTCCCAGAAATTTAACATCCCAAATTTTTGTTTCATTACTTCTTAGTGGATCTTTCATTATAATTTCTTCAGCATTCTGAGAACTGATGACAAAAAGTTTTTTTAAAACCTGGTTAAATTCCTGAAGTTTATTATTATAATTAGGACATTCTGCAATTCGTGCAATAGTATCTCTCTTTTTAATTAAGTCCTTTAATAACTGTTTAGGTCTCGGATGACGCCCAACATCTTTAGAAGGTATACTGACCAGGATCCAAAAACGTTTAACTTTTCCCAAAACTAGCTACTTTTATTGTCTCCTCTACTGAGTTATTCCTCATGGAGTTTCTTTTTAGATTTAAAAAGTGACGAAGAACATCTCCATTTGAGGGAAAAAGTGCCCCTCTGTGTGGTTCCAAATGAGGAAGGAGATCTCCAAGAACAGAATCATCACATTCCTTATCTTTTCTTAACTTTCTTTCATTCGAAGCCATAGTTAATCATTAGGTAACTAGTTGACTAGCTAAAATCCTGAAAAAAATAAGAAAAAAGTAAATAAAAACAATTTTTAAGCCAAACCTATGTAAATTTGGTATCAAATGATTCGTTTTTTAATATGCATCGGATGAAACCATTTATAAGTATCTAAAATTGAATTTATAGGCATAAAATCAAAAAACTCAAATTTTTTTTTTTTTTTTAAATTTGACCCTAAAATTTTTGAATCAAGTGCTCGGGGGTCAAATTTTTTGATTTTGGTCTAAAAATTGGTTAGCATACTTAAATCATCATTTGTCACGATATGAGAGGGCTGGACATTAATAACTGAGATTCGTCCAAAACAGGACACCCTAATGTTAATAGTTAAAGATTCAATCTAATTATTATTGATTTATATAAAGTGTGTATGTGAAGTATAAATAAAATATATTAACTAAATTTGCATATTTTTCTTAAGATGCTTTGAAAAAAAAAAAAAGTGTATTTTGTTTTTCAATGAATGTGTTAAAATGTATTTATTAATTATTATTATTATTATTGTAATTTATTGAGATGTTTTAAAAAGTAGGTTGTAAAACTGTAAATTAGATAGGATGTTGAAAGAGAGAGAGAGAGAGATCTAACAGGTCACTAGACAGAAGAAAAAAAAATGTTGGAAAAATAAAAGCAAAGTTAAACAAAGAAGCGAGTGTGAAGAGAAAGGTCTGGTTGAGCGGGGAAAGAGCTGGGGGGGGGGGGGAGAGATGGGGGGAGATTTGTAAAGTCTCCATATCTTTTTGGATTGGCCTTTCCATCTCAACCAGATACTTTCATTTTAGGGACATTCTTGTCAAATGATAATTAGGTACAGTAGGGTAAGTGTGGTTATTATTATTATTATTTTATTAATTGTCTTTATTTAAATACCAGTATGTGTTAGATTAGGCAAAAAGATGTAGGGTTAGATTGGTAATTACTAAGTATTTTTTATTTTTTTATTGGCCAAGTAGTAAATTTATTATAAAGAAGGATTGATAGACCAATGAGTAGTGGTGGGAAGGAAAGATTTTTCAGAGGCCAAAGTAAAACTATATATTGCAGAAGGATCCAACATTAATTTTGAACTTCAATACCTTCTGACTATGTTTGGGCTAAAAATAATCTTGGGGACAGGACCCCTTCTCCCAACTCGCAACAATGGTTGGAAGTTGGATTTGAAACGGTTTAGGACTCGTGTGTGTGGGAATTACTTTACGTATAAGATCTGTGACACATGGAACAGGTTACCTTCGAAAGTTGTGAACAGTTCCTCTGTGGATCAGTTCAAGAAAAGGTTA
This sequence comes from Bathynomus jamesi, assembly GCA_023014485.1. Classification (NCBI taxonomy): domain Eukaryota; kingdom Metazoa; phylum Arthropoda; class Malacostraca; order Isopoda; family Cirolanidae; genus Bathynomus; species Bathynomus jamesi. Next base: position 173,203 of record JAJOZX010003056.1, on the reverse strand, counting down.
GACCAAATCTTGCACACTATTTGAGTGTATACAAAATTTTCCCTGGCACCCATTGCCATTGGTACCTCCTCAGTATGGGCCGCAAGGCCTTTTGAGGTACTTTTCTCTCTCTCTCTCTCTCTCTCTCAGCAGGTAGTCACCCTCCCCCAGTAGTTAGTCACCCTCCAACAGCAGGTAGTGACTCTCCTTCCACGTTGGAGGGGGCTCAGGCTCCTGCGGAGATTGTCCCCTCGTTAGTGAGGGGCTCTTCAACTCCCGACAGCCCTAGCTGTTCGGGAAACGGGTCATGCTTGGGGGCAGTCAGAATAGGGGAGGCTCCCTCCGTGCAATGTTTTTTAATGCTAGGTCGATCAGGAACAAGTTTTGCGAGCTACGGGCGCTCTTAGCATCAGAATACCAGGATATCGTTGCTATCACCGAGTCCTGGATTCATACTGATCGTAGGGACTACGTTGGGGAGTTCGAAATTCCTGGGTATAGAATGTTTCGCAAAGACCGCACCCATGGGGAGGGGGGTGGGGTACTAATATATGTCAGAGACACGTTGAGTCCAGTTGACTGCCAGTTCCGGTCGGAATGGGAGCTGCTTGGCGTTGATCTGAACGTGGGAGGGACAAACTATAGGTTAATCTTGGTGTACAGACCTCCGCATCTCCTCCTCAAGGAGGATACAGCCCTGTACACCGAACTCAGTAGCCTGCTAGGGGATAGGGTGTGTGTAGTTTTAGGAGACTTCAACTGTCGTGGCATAAAGTGGGAAAACAGGACTTGAAATAAAGTCAACATAATAAGATGGTTTAATATAAAAATTATAAAGTATAACTTAATATAGAATTATTATTTATATGGAGGAGATTACAATAATTTATAATATTTAGAGATGAAGTAAATGTAAATTTATAGGTAACTTAACTTATTAAGCTTTGTCTTTCTGATAAATGTAAAATATATTTTATACAATTACACTTTGAAATGATACAATTGGCTGATTGTGGATATTAGATAATCCATCTTGAATCAGCATCGCATTTCAACCTTCTAACTGACATGCAAAATTGGCCTCATATTCTTTAGCACATCATCTAAAAGATGCATACTCAAGTCATGCAGTGTAGAAGCTTTACATGAGCCTCCTTGCATCATAGTTACTAATTTTTTCATTTGGTTATTTTCTGAGACTCAAGAATATTGCAAATTGAGTGTCAAAGACCTTTTCAGTTTCTGAAGTTTATGCACATATCTGTCCATACAAGCAAAAATGGATGCTTTTTTGCTTGAAGTGTCTATTGAATCATCACTAGTATTAAAGCACTAGCATTTATTTTACAGAGAGTTGCTGTTACAAAAAGATCTGTGAATAAACTGGCATTTTCAAAAGGAGTGCACCTTGCAATATGTCCTTTCTTCTCTTATTATATTCTCTAATGCATGTATGGGTGTGTTTGTTGTGCTATCATCAGATGAGGATTCATCATGGTGCATTCAATATGATGTACATTTTTTAAGATGTTCTCTGAGTTTTTCAACTTCTCAACTGATTTTAGTGCCCCAATGATTGTATTTTTTTTCTTTCCTTTTTCATGATTATACTATACATACTCAAGATTCAAATTCTTTCCACTCGCTAGCTTTACACTGTCCTCTTCCAGTCATACTGCAATTAGCAATTTTTTTTAAATATTTGTTACCTAATACTTTTGGATAATTCTCTGAAAAGTAAAGAATAGATTTTGAATAAAAGCATTTAATATTTGAATAGGTATTCACAGCTAAACATCATACCCATCTTGGTAATCAGAGAAAAATCAAGTTATAATGACAGGAACATGATTATCACCAATATTTTTCTTTAGATAATCATCATCTATTTCATAATTCTTTTAGCTAAAATCTAGGGATGGACTGGATATCCAGCAACTATCCAGCATCTGGCCTATCCAGATTATTTTTCAATTAGGGCCAGGGACATAACTAATGGGGGTATGGGGGGGGGACATGTCCACACACCCTCCAATTTTGAACTGGGGGATAATATAGGTTTTGTCACCCCCCCCCCCCCCCCTACCAACTTTTTAATCAGTTCATCAGCGAGTCAGCAGAGGCCCTATTAGTATGCTGGAATGTATTATTGATTCAGTACGTACTAAAACTGCAGTGATAGATACTTTAATGAGACATCTAGTTATTTTTAGGGGTGCACCGATATACAAATTTGGCCGACACCGATATATCTTTACCTAATTTTACTAAACTAGAAAAAGTTTTTATTAAATTAATTTCAATTCATATTTTTATTTATCACTAAATGTGCACTCTGGCAATTTAGAGTTTTTACTTTGGACTTCCTAAGAGTGATATTATCCAATTAATATAATAAAAAATTAAAAATTAACTACATAAACTTAAATTCTAACTTTAGATTTACTATATAAACATTACTATATTAAGGAATGCATGATACATTTTAGATAAGTGCAATAGGTATTAATTACTTTTATTTTTTTTATTTTTTCAGACTTTGATAAATAAATAATAAACATTCATAGGATAAAATGATAAATGATAAGATAATTTTAAATGATTTGCCATTATAAATAGCATGCATAAATTTTGATTTTTGTCTTTTGAAGTTTTGAATATTTTGATCATGTCAAAATCAATGTCCAGTCCTCTTTGGGCTTATTTTGAAGTTCTAGTTGATTCTAGCAAAGCAAAGTGCCAGGTGTGCGGTACTTCTGTATCAAGAGGAAGTAACATTAAAAAAAAAATGACATCATCAAATCTAAAGAATCATTTGAAAATTAAACATCCAGCAATTTTCCGTAAAGTAGAAAATCTTGCTAAGGGCGACAGATCAGATAAAATAGATATTCCATCCATAAGTCTATTTGGTAGAAAGGTGGAAGAACAAATCCAGTGCAGTAGCAGTTCTAAATCTAAAATTGCACCCAATATTGAAACAAATCAAATAAAGTCATCCGCAAGTAGTGAGGAAACCTCAGAGGTTGGCACATGTGTTAAACAACAAACGTTGAAAGAGGTTCTGGAAAAGAAGCTTGAATGGAAAATAAATGATCCTGGGCTGTGAAATTGCACTACCTCATTGGTAAAATGATGGCTACTGATCTCCAGCCATATTCAGTGGTAGAAGATTTGGGTTTCCAGAGAATCCTAAACCATTTGGAACCAAGATATAACATTCCTTCCAGGTGGTACTTTTCTGAAACATTGTTCCCATGATTTACGATAGAGTAAAAATCAAGCTCAAAGGCCAACTACATGTTACACAATACTTAAGTTTAACATCTGATATATGGACGGCAACTCATGGCATGTATCCGTTTATAAGTTTAACTGCCCACTGGGTTTCTCCTACATTTGATATGAAAACAGCAGTTCTCAGTTTCACATTTCCCAGGATCGCACACTGGCGAAAGAATATGTCAATTTTTCCAAGAATCCTTAACAGAATTTGAAATCAATATTACTAAGGTACACATGTTAGTTACAGATAATGCTAGCAATATGAAATTGGCAGCTAGTTCAAGTTTACTGGAGGAATCTCATCTGGGCTGTGCTATCCACACCTTGCAACTATGCATACAGGACAAACTTTTTAAACAGCAAAAAAGTATCACTGACATTTTGGCTATTGCAAGAGACATTGTGGGATATTTTAACCATTCCAATGCATCAAGGGAATTATTAAAAGCAGGGTTGTGGAGTTGGAGTCGTGGAGTCGCACGTTTCAGGGTGGAGTCGGAGTTGGTAAAAAACTTCCAACTCCGACTCCAATTTCTGTGTCCTGTGTCACCCTTAATTTCTAAATCCTAAATACTAACATTTAGGTTATTTAGTTTTTTTGGTCAATAAACCTTATTCATTGATAGCCCCTAGATTAAGTTTTTTTAATATTTTTTTTTTACATTTTCAGAATATACAATTAATATTTATTTAAATATAAAATATAAAATTTCACACTTAGTTCATCATTTTTAATTCATGTAATTTTCCGCGATAAAGGCTATCCATTCATTCATTAATTATAAATAATCAACCCCAATATGGCTCATAAAATAGTCATCAGTGTTTGAACATTTTTCTATTAGTGATGATGGAAAATATTTTGCTTGTCAATGTACAGTTAAGGATAAAAATGATAAGGAAACAATTTGTGGTGAAAGAATAAGTACGTTTACTAGTGGGAAATCTCATTCTCCTACACGAGCTTCTAATCTGAAACGTCATCTACAGCGATGACATCCAGAGATACTAAAGAATGTTAACAAAAAGATGAAGAATGCAAGCCTAAAGAAATTAAGAGTGTAGCATCAACATCAAAGCAAAGACTTGTTACTTCATTTCTTGTTAGTGACAAGGTAACTGTAACCATGACTGCAGCAAATTTCAAAAAATACATTATTGAAATGGTTGTAAAAAACTCTGTTCCTCTTAGATTATTTTCAACACCAGCTTTTGTAGGACTTAATGGCGAAATGGCGCGTAAGCTGGGGGTTTCCTTGGAAAGAAATAGTATAAGATCTCTTGTAATCCAAGAAGCAAACAAACAAAAAGAAGTACTAAAAACTCTTCTGCAGAGAAAATATATCTTTTTGAAAATGGATGCATGTACACGTATGAGGACCAATTACTTTGCAATAAATGTACAATTTATGGATAGTGATAAAAAGATTGTAATCTATACATTGGCTATAAGAGACACAGAGGCCCAACACACAAGTGATTGTATTCAAAAGATAGTGCTTGAAGTATTGGAGGAATATGGCTTGCGCAAAGAACAGGTGCTTTCAATTGTCACAGACAATGCTAGCAATATGATCAGTACTGTAGAAAAATTAAATGAAGATGTTACAATTGATGATAATGATAGTGACCTGAACATACCAGTATCTTTAATTGAAGAAAGTGGAGGAGAAGATGATCCTCATGACTTTGAATACTTACCGGAAGCTGCTGCAAGGATTTCAGAAATACACCACATGCGTTGTACAGTGCATACTCTTCAGTTGGCTATTCGCGATGGATTGAAAGGAAGGTATGCAGCCAACTTGGTTGCTATTGTGCGAAAAGTTGCTACAGTTGCTAGAACCCCAAAGATTGATGCCATCCTCAAAAGAAGAGCTGGGAAAGGTGCTATTATTGATCAGGCAACAAGATGGGGTAGTACATATTTGATGATAGCTCGCATTCTTGAACTAAAACAGTTCCTCTCTGATATGGCCAACCCTGAAGTATCAATGTCTGAGGCTCATTGGGAACAAGTCAAAGAACTTGAAAGCCTTTTATGTTACCCTTATACAGTAACAAAAAATCTGCAATCATCAGATCTTACACCAGGTCGTTTTTATAAAGAATGGAAAACCCTTATTTTTCAGCTCTCACAAATTGGAGGAATGATAGCTGATGAGATGAAAGCCTCAATGATACGAAGAGAGAGTTCCCTTCTTGACAATGGTATCCTACTGGCTGCAATTTATGTTGACCCCATGTACAGAGTCATTTTGACAGAAGATCAAAAAAATAAGGCAAAATCTACACTTTGCGATGTGGCCATTCGCATGAAGGGATTTCAAGAGAAGGACCAATCGGGACTACAACATGAAAGTGATGAAACTGATGAAATTCCTATCTACAGTAGCCTGTCTTTATCAAGCTCAGAAGATGAATATGAAAAGTTTCTTGATGACCAAGAAAAGATTCAAAAACATCGCTGTGTCCAGTCAGAAGAATATGAACACCCTCCGGCTCCAACAAAACTGAATAAATTCAAATGGAATTTTTTTGCTGCACTGAAAGAAGTTGAAAAAATTGACCACTTTACAAAAATGGAAGTAATGAAAGCTATAGAGAGCTATCCAGAAATTGTACAGGAAGCTGCCCTTGCTGTCACTGCCCTACCCCCTACGCAAGTTAGTGTTGAGCGCCTTTTTTCTGCTCTTCGGATCATCAAATCTGACTTAAGAGGACAGATGAAGGAGGACCTGACAGATGCCATCCTTTTCTTATGAACAAATTTACCTAACATGTAATAAATTATTTCCAATAATAATATAATCAATGTATCAAAATAAAAAATATTACCTTAGATATCTTAAAAGAATCGGGAGAGAACTTCTAAGCGTTGTTTTCAGTCAGGCAGTCGTATGCAAAATGAACTTGAAGCACCAAAAGCTGATCATCCAAAGATTGATACACATCATATTATTTAACGATTTATTTATGAAAATTTTAATTTAATGAAATAAATTAATCGATTTGCATAATCTATAGTATGAAATAAAGGAAACAATTCTATTAAATTATATAATACACTTGCATTCTCGAAACATTTTTGTTTTTGAAGCGTTGTCGAAACTCGTTCATTCTTGAAATTTCTTCCACGTGACAGTTTCATTCATGTGACTCGAGGCACCCCTAAATGCTTTCCGAATTCCATGAGATTTCGTCTACGGTGTTTCCTTATAGGGTTGTAGCATTGGACAAATGGCTGGCAAATTTTTTTGAATTTCAAATTGTATCCCTATAAGTAGTTGTCACCCTAATATATATATATATATATATATATATATATATATATATATATATATATATATATATATAATATATTTCAACTCGGCAAGAGGGGGGTAATTCAAAACAGCAGTGAAAAATTACCTTAGACAATTATGAAAAATAATGACTTTTTTAATAGTAAAATGTTGACCCAATGACCTTCAAGTGTATGATCTATAATTTTTGACAAGATAAAATAAGGGTTTATGAATGCCCTTTCAATACATGCAAAAAACATTTTCCTTTTTGACCACACACACAGATCAGTCTTATGTTTAGTTAAACAACAAAAACATTGTCATCTGGGTCATTCTAGCACAAGCAACCTAATGAAAATGCCAGTTCAACAACTATCTGTCCTGATTTTAATTATTTTTGGTCCATTAGGTTATCTTGGGAGGGGAATTCACCTAGCCAATTTTAAGCTCCATGTGATGAGTGGTTCATGAGCTGCAATGGTCATAAAAGTCAAGGTTAAAGCCAGGTCACTGACCTTTGGAAGCCATACCATGACCACTATTGGTCATAGACCTATAAAACTCTATATTTTTTAACTCACTAAGATGTAAGGAATCTAAACCAGCAATAAAAAATGACTTGGACAATCAGGAAAAATATTGACCTTCAGTAAATTGAAAAATTAACCCAATGATCTTTAAGTACGCATAACCCCAAAATTTTTACAGAAGATAAAATAAAGGTTTGTCAGTGCACTTTCAAGTTATATGGTATATAAAAAATATTTTATTGACCATCTCCAGTCCTATGAATGGGCCAAACAAAAAGTACCTTGTGAAATTACACACATGTTGTTGGTCAATAAGAAAAACATTCTCTATATACTGAAAGTGTGTTGACAAAACTTTATTTTACCTTTGGTAAAAAGTTTGGGTCATATGCACTTCAAGGTCATTGGGTCAACTTTTAACCTTAAAAAGCTCAGTAGTTTTTCTAATTTTCCAAGGTTATTTTGAATTACTAAGTTAAAAAATATATAGTTTTATAGGTCTACAATCCACAGAAGTTATGCCATGGCTTTCCAAAAGTCAATGTCTTGGGCTTCACCTGGATTTTCTGACCCCTTTAGCTCATGAACCACTTGCCACATGAAGCTGAAAATTGGCAAAGCAAATTCACCACTCAAAATAACCTTGTACACAAAAACCAGTAAAATCAGAGGAGGGAGGTTGTTGCATTAGTATTTCCATTGGACCACCTATGCTGGAATACCTGTATATGCTCACAGTGGCGGTTCCTCATATGGGCAATATGGGCAGCCGCACAGGGCGGCATTTGTGGAGGGGTGGCATGAGCGCCTGCAAAAAAAATTAAAATAAAAATAAGAATAAATAAATAAAGAAATAAATAAAAATAAAAAAAAATAAATAATAAAAGATCAATAAATATATTTTTATTAATAAAAAACCATCTATTGCATTTTCCATAAACCTTCCCATAAAAGACCTAAACAATGCAAAATGCTTCCAGATTAATATTATTGGGAATAAAGGCCCATACTTTAACATATGTAATGTTATTTTTCTGGGTTTGGTTAAATAGTGAAATGTATATTATTTATTACAGAACGAATCTTCACACTAAGCCACTAAGGTCTGTCAAATAACCGCAAATGGATAAGAAGAGGTCAAAGCTATCAGGTGCTCAGTTTAGAAAAAAGAGGAAAGAAGAAGAGGAGAAACGAGCAAAAGATAAAGGTATAGAGCTATGTCATCTACTCTTCACTGCTATATTGCACTGCTATTTTGTGATATAGCTTTCTGAGTCATTTGAAGTGTACTATTATGTATATAATTAGCCATTAACCAAGGAGGTTGTATTATTCATTTGTTTCCTATTCTAAAAGTTTAATAAATTGTGCTTAATAACATGTTAAATTAATTGTACTAGCCTATTCATGCATTGGTCTGTTATGTTCTATTTTACTATTTGCAGGGGCACTTTTGAAATATTTTGGAACACCCTCTGCCACTAGCCAGGATGAGAAGCCGTCTACTTCTGCCATTATTGAGGCTGAGGAGCCATCTACCTCCTCAGCCTCACATATGTCTCCACAAATGCAGTCTGATCCTGAGGATGAAGACCCATTTGCTTCTACTTCTCCCCGGCAGGACTCTTCAGGTGAGTTTGTGCACATATGTCTGTGAGTGTGTGCGTGTGTGTGTATGTGTATGTGTGTGCATCCCTGCAAAGCATTTTGCAAACAGTTATAAATTATAATGTTATTATCACTGGGTCTGGGTTACTGGGTATGTGTGGTGTTTCACCACCATAATTCCATAACACCACCACCATAACAAAGTGCTGTGAATAATGTGTTATCTAACTTAGGTGTGTATACTAATGAGTAATGCTCTTGTTCTTTCTATTAGAAAGGCTGGAGCAGAATCGCCTCCTGAGAATGAGTCTGTCCACCGACCCTGCTAACTGGCCTTCAGTTCTGACTGAGAGAATTTGGACACAACTGGTTTCCAGGGGACCAAGTCAAGTACCATCTGACTTTGTATTCCCTAGAAACGACAGTGACGGAAGAAGTTTCCACCATCAATACTTCAGGAAGTCATTGGTTAGTGGGGAAAATATAACCAGAAGTTGGTTGGTCTATTCCTTAAAAAACAACAGCCTTTTCTGTTTCTGTTGTACATTATTTTCCAAGAGGAAAATAAATTTAACAAGTTTGGGACTCTCGGACTGGAAGCATGCAAGCTCATTGCTCACATCACATGACAACAGTTCAGAACACCTAAATTCTATGAAAATCTGGAAAGAACTGGCAGTGAGGATGAGAAAGGGGGAGACCATTGACAAGCAGGAGATGGCACTTCTGGAGGCTGAGAAGTTGAGATGGAGAGCGGTGCTGACACGTCTCACTGCTATTGTGCATTCTCTGGCAGTTAGGAATTTGGCACTAAGGGGACATACAGAAAAATTGTTCTCACCATCAAATGGCAATTTTCTGAAAGAAGTTGAACTGATGGCACAATTTGATCCTATAATGCAAGAGCACATTAACCGTGTCCAAAAAGGGACCTCCAGTCACACCAGCTACCTCGGCCACCACATACAAAACGAACTCATTGATTTGTCGAGCAGCAAGACCATTTCAGCAATGGTGAGCGACATCAAACAATCAAAGTTTTTTTCAATAATTCTAGATTGCACTCCAGATATCAGCCACACTGAACAGTTGTCAGTTGTGATTCGGGTTGTGTCACTGGGGGGAAGCCCCATATAAAGGAACATTTCATGGGGTTTTTGGAGGCAGAGGAGTCCACTGGTCAACATTTGGCATCTCTGATTCTGAAGAGACTGGAGGAGCTAAAAGTTCCTTTCATGGACTGTAGAGGACAATCATACGACAACGGGGCCAACATGAGGGGAAAAAACAAGGGTGTTCAATCCAGGCTCCTAGAAATTAATCCCAGAGCTCTGTTTGTTCCATGTGGGGCTCATTCTCTGAATTTGCTTGTGGCCGATGCTGCTAAGGGATCTATTGATGCCACAAGTTACTTTGGCATCTTGCAGAAGCTTTACAACTTGTTTTCAGCCTCCACACAACGATGGGCCATTTTGAAAAAACATGTGAACATCACATTGAAGATGTGGTCTGATACAAGGTGGGAAAGCAAGATCAAGAGTGTGGAGCCCCTGAGATATCAGGCAGCTGCAGTGAGAGATGCACTGATCGAGGTGAGGGACCACACCAAAGACTCTGTAATAAAGGTCGAGGCTCAATCTCTGTCAGAGGAGGTTGGGTCATACCGCTTCGCCATTTGTTCAGTGGTGTGGCATGACCTGTTGTGCCAAATTCAGCATGTGAGCAAGCAGATGGTCTCCTAGCATGCACGTTGATGTTGCAGTAAATCTCCTAAAAAAAACAGAGAGAGGTCTCCGCAATTACAGGGCAACAGGTTTTGTGGCTGCACAAATGGCAGCCACAGATATCTGTGAACAAATGAATGTGGAGGCTGTGTTAAAACAAAAACGGCTGAGGTCCACAAAGCGGCACTTCTCCTATGAAGCATCTGATGAGCCCTTGATTGATGCTTTGAAGAAGCTGGAGGTGACATTTTTCAATGCAGTGGTTGATGCTGCAACATCAGCCATTCAGGAAAGATTTTCCACGTTGGAAATTGTGGGAGAGAAGTTTGGAGTGCTGACACATTTCCAAAATCTCACATTTGAGGAGCTGACAGAACAATGTGTGAACCTTAGTACTACACTACACTTTAAGGGACAATCTGACTTGGATGGCAGAGAGCTTGCACAGGAGCTGAAGAACTTGCCTGACTTGCCATCAAAGACCATATCCTTGCTTGAACTGCTGACATTTATCCATGAAAGGGAGCTCTCTGAAATATATCCAAATTTGTGGACTGCTCTCAGAATTGGTCTTACTCTTCCAGTCACTGTTGCTGAAGCAGAGAGGAGCTTTTCAAAGCTGAAGCTCATCAAATCCTACCTGAGGTCAACTATGTCACAGGAACGCCTTACCGGTCTGGCCATCATCAGTATAAATCATACAATTGCTGAGCAGATTTCATATGATGATTTAATTCATGACTTTGCATCAAGGAAGGTAAGAAGAGTCAGGCTTTAGATGGCAGTTGTGCTGTGGTGCAATTTATTTTGTTTCTTGTTCAAAGTGTAGCATAATAATTACCCTCTCTTAAGTGTCTTATTCTATTTATGTGATAGAGCATTTGTACAATTTAGAAATTTGATTCTCTAGTTTATTTATGGCAGTTGTGCAATTTAATTTGTATTTTTCCTGTTCATAGTATCATAATTACATTCTCTTAAGTGAGTTATTCTATTTACGTGATGAAGGATTTGTAAAATTCAGAAATTTGAGTCTTTGTTTTGGTTCTGAAGTTCCAACAATTAGTCCAATAAAAAGTTATTTTGTGAAAGAGTTATGCCTGTCCTTTATTTTGGGGGGATTCGAATGTGTGTGTGTTGGCGAACGGGGGGGGGGGGGGGGGGGGGCGCTGAAGGTGAGGTTCGCCCAGGGCGTCATGTAAGCTAGGACCGCCACTGCATGCTCATACAGTACAACCTCAAGAATCCAGAACTCTAAAATCTGGTTCCACCACTTACCCAGAAAATTTTCTCAAGATTCCAGATCCAGCAAACCCCCTGAAACTTGGAAGTTCACAGACTTACCATTCTGGCATCTGGGGGGCTTGGGTTGCTAACAGTAACACTTCCTGTCTACCACTCCACCATTTTAGACATACAGTTAGGGTACTCAGTTTTCTGTCAGTTTGGGTATACTATACATTTTTGTACTTTGGAAGTGGAGACAAGGAAGATATTTGGGTAAGTACTGGAATCAATTATACTATAGAGATTCTTAAGGTTGCACTGTATCCCATTTAACTTAGATTCCTATCCTTGTTTTTAAAACAGAAGTTCATCCTTCTTACACTTTTTTTGAAGATGAATCTCCTCCCTTTGCCTTTAGGAATGCTTCCTTTACCACCTTGTCTCCCTTTACGGGTTTTCTTTTTTGAATCCTTTTTATCTAAGCCTTTATTACTTTCTTTTTCTTTATCATTATCATTTTCTTCTTCTTCTTTAATGTTCTTACTCGGTGTCCCTTCTTGTTCTTTCTTCTCTTCACTTTCGACCTCCATAAAAGAGCTCTCTTTTTCCTTTTCAGCATCTTTTTCAGGGTTGCTAATTTCAGAAGCTTTTTGGAAACTTAACCTGAAACAATCATGGCAGAGAACTTCTCCATTTCCTCCCCTCTGCCAAATTGAGGATTCAGCTGCTCTGCATTTTGAACATTCTGGACTTTCTCCAAAAAACCATTTCAAAAACTATTGAGTTGTCTTTAACAAATGATCTGAGCTTGCCTCTGAAAATTAAAAAGAAGTATAATGTAGTATAATGAATTTGGTTTTAGATCAATAAAAAATAACACTCTCTACAGCAAGTCCATAGAGCAGACCTACTTTTGCTGGGTTAGTAATTATTAAGGTTTGATTGATGGAATGTTTCAACTATCACTTCAAGTAGGCTAGCTATGTTTTATGAGGCCAAATTATGCCTTAAACGTACAAGAAAGCCTTAGAGATCTACTTATGCAAACTAAACAGATGACACACACTAAAGTTGTACATTTACTGAAATGAATACATGATAATAGTACAAGGTGGCAGCATGCATCAACAATTTTAGCAAATGAGAATGTAACGAACAAAAAGATGTACCATAATTACGAGGGGTGGTCAGAAAATAAGTTTACACAGCGTATAATTTCGTAACTAAAGGACCTACATTGATTATGTTTGTATCAGGTGAATTCATTAATCATTGTTGGCAACACTACACATCAATTTGCCATCTACCATACATTGGTTATATGAGTCAGTTGAACAATATTCTGAGTCTGTCAGTGGTCAAGAATTTCTCAAGCACATTGTCACAGGAGATGAGACATGGGTTCATCACTGTACTCTGGAAACAAAACATGCCAGCATGGAATGGAAACACCTTGGGTCAACATGACCAAAGAAGTTCAAGATTGTGAGGTCGGCTGGCAAAGTGATGGTTACTGTGTTTTGGGGGGCACAAAGGCACTTTGCTCACAGACTTCATGCAAAAAAGCACAACAATCAATGCAGCTGCATATTGTTCAACACTGGAATATTTACAAGTGGCCATTAAACATAAATGTCCTGGACTGCTCTGTAGGGCAAGGCACTGTTCCAGTAGGGTGTGTCGAATTTTTCAATTTTTAAATTCCAAATATGAGGGGTGCTAAAAAGTTGCAGCATGACTTAGGAATTCTAAAGATATTTTTGTTAATTTAAATAATTTAGTTTGCTTGGTAAGAAGCTACATAAAAATAGTGACTTTTTTACTTTTTGTGGAATTATATAATTATTATTATATTAATAATTATATATGCTGTATATATAATGCACTGCTGTTTTTGCTTATTTCACAGGTTGAAACATATTCATCAGTGTGCTGAAGATTACTTGTCCATCAGTGCTACCATCCTAACCAGTGGGAATTGACCTACAATGGCTTCTAAAAGGAGGACAAGACTGGGGACATTCACACATATGAGCAACCTAATTGGAACTGGTAGAGAGTTGTTGCCCTCTGAACTCCCAACTCTGCGAGACGTTCTGAAATATGGGCTACTGCTAAGAGAACAAAGTGGTGAGGATGTGAGAAACTACCCAGCAGCCAGTCTTGCAAAGGACATTTACCCTAAAGTGCTTGAAAAGTGGGAACGAGCAAACAGTTCTTTTGTAGCCCCCGTTGTAAATTCACGAGTCACAATCTTAAACGATCCAAGAGAGCTGGGAGCAGGCCAAAAACATCTCTCTTGGGAGAGGAAACCTACATGTCAAAGAGGCTTTCATTGCAAAACTTGACAAGCTTTTAGACATCCTCAATTGCAAGTGTAAAATTGTTCTCTGCTCTGAATTTGGCTGCCTTGCAGATGCTGGTTGCAAAAATGACTCACATTAACTGTACATGCCCTAGGGAGATGAAGATCCCTGTGAAGGAACTTGCTTTCATTAAAGGTCAGAGAGACAAGTCTGGTTCTATTGGACCACATCAGATTGGCTTGCCAGATCAACCTGAGCACAACAGACAAGTCAAAAAGCAGAAGCGGCAAGAAGACGAAAGAAGAAGGCTTGCTGAATATAAGCAGACAAGTAAGCAGGATGTTTCAATGCCATCAAATGAAATAATTTTCTCTGATGATAAAAATGAAGAACAAATAGCTGATGCTCAAGATGGAAAGGATGGAAGTTATGAAGTGACATTAGAAATACCAAGCACATCTTCAACTTCCAATAAAAAGCCAGAGTACAACACATTAGAAATACCTAATGTTGCCATGCATAGCATCAGATATGGTGTTGGCCTGCGTGCCACAGCTGCCATCACCACTGCTGCCTTTATGGATGCTGGCTTGATCACTGAAGAAGACAAGAGACTTGTAGTTGATCACAATAGAGTCAAGAGGGCCCAAGAAAAAGTTATGAGATCCCTGGATCAGGAATTTGATGATCTTTGTAAGAAGGGTGAAATTGACTACATCTTCTTTGACGGCCGTCAAGATACAACTAAAGTTATGCTGAAAGCAGACAATTCAGATCGTCAGTTCCCCAGCATCATCAAAGAAGAGCATTATTCTGTGTGCAGTGAGCCAGGTGGAAGATATCTCTACCACTTCACTCCTGAGAAGGGCTCAATGAGAAAAAAACCTGCTGAAGTTATTACTGATAATCTTGTAGATTTCATGAAGAAGAAGGGCATTGATAAAAGCCTGCAGGCCATTAGAGGTGATTCTACAAATGTTAACACTGGCTGGGAGGGTGGTTCCATGCATTGGGTAGAGGTCAAGCTTTGCCGTAAGCTGATCTGGTTGGTTTGTGCCCCCCACACTAACGAGTTACCCCTGCGACACTTGATCACAGCATTGGATGGGAAGACCTTGTCTAACAACAAGTGGACAGGTAACATTGGCAAGATGCTAGACACTGCAACCGAACTTGAAATTGATCCTTCATTCACCAAACTCTCAATTGGAGAGCCTCTTACTTCACTGAGTGACAATGTCGTAAAGGATCTCTCTACTGATCAAGCATATGGGTATAGGATCACACAGGCCATAAGGACAGGAGAACTTCCCACAGATCTGTCCCTTCTTGAAATTGGTCCAGTGAGCCATTCAAGGTGGTTGACAACAGCAAACAGGCTTTGTCGTATAGGTTTCAAAACATGGCCTTAAAGGCAAAAACCCTCAACAACTTAAGACTGATAGTGGAATACATTGTTGGTGTGTACTACCCCTGTTGGTTCAACATCAAAGTAAAACACTCTTGGGTGGAAGGCCCACGCCACATCTTGTTTCAGCTGCGGCTAGTTAGGCTGCAAAAGAAGGCTGTAGTGGATGCTGTTTTGCCAACCATCAAGCGCTCAGCATGGTATGCATTCAGCGAAATGATAATCCAGACACTCTTGTGCTCAGATGACAGTGAGGAGAGGAGAGCTGGTGTCCAAAAGATTGTTGACATGAGGGGTGGAGATGATGACACACTTGGAGATCTTTCTGTACGTCCCAGGAAGACACCTTCCATCAACCCCAGTGCTTCTTCCGTGTTGGAGCTGACAGACTGGTCTGACGGGGTATTTGAACCTCCTTTGACATGTAAACTGACTACAGCGGAAGTAAAGAAGTTCTTTGACAAGCCTATGCAAGTTCCACAGTGGCCCTGTCATGCTCAGTCAATAGAGAGGTGTGTGAAACAAGTCACAGAGGCAGCAGGCAGGGTGTATACACATGAGAAACGTGAGGGCTATATCAGAGGCCAAGAAGCAAGTCGGCAGCTGATGTCCAAGAATGAATCAAAGCAAGACTTGATGAAACTTGTTTAAATATTTTTTTTTTTACTGATGTCATTATTTTCTAATGTTGTTTTATGATTACTAGGATATGTTTTATGCAGAGAAACTAAAATTTTTATAGCATTACCTGACATTTTGAGAAGCTAAAATAATAAATGTTGTTTCCCCGAGAGCAATTTATGTGCTTTTTAATCAAACGTAGATTTACCAAGCTAAGTGTTGAGCAATCACAAAAATAATAGCAGATATGAATTCTTCACATCCAAAAACATATTTTTAAAACCCCTCAGTGAAGGAATTGGCAAAAATTAATTTTTACCTCCCAAATTGACACCCTACTGTTCCAGTCAAGCCAGCATGTTCACTGACTCATCTAACCAATGTGCGGTAGATGGCAGCCGAATCAATGTGCAGTGTTGCCAACAATGATTAACGAGTTCACCTGATACAAACATAATCAATGTAGGTCCTTTAGTTACAAAATTATACACTGTGTAAACTTATTTTCTGACTGCCCCTCGTACATTAAAAATTTGGAATGTATTTTTTTAAATTCACTTACTTTACTACTGACCAAACAAACACACAAATTTCTGAGTTTAAAAATGGTTCTCTCAGAAACTAAGCCCACAATTGTGAAATCAAAAATCATGGCAGAAATAGTAAAAACATGTTGCCTTAAATTTGAATAAAAACTTCAGTACAAATTTCATATTAATAATGTTTTCATTAAATGCAAAAATTGAATGTTACATTTTAAAATTCAAATATTTTATTCATTCCTCAAAAAACAACTAAAATAAATAAAAAATCCAATTTTTAAAATAATTTGCACACTACTTACCTGTGCACTACATAATCTTTCTGAAAAATGTAAAAACTAGAAAAGTATCTAGATAAAAATATTTAACACTAATTAGGAAAAGTTCATGGCAAGAAAAACAGCTGACAAAATGAAATCCAAACATCGTAATTAAAGGAACTGGAATTCACAAGAAGAGAGATCAAATAGATGTCCAGTACCATATTTTGAGTTCTTTTATTTTTATTTATTTTTGACTGAATAAAATTTATGAAAAATAAATTAAAACTGAAATGAAACAGCATTCAGGTTGAAGCTCAGGGAGGTGGTGGGTAAAATCAGATTACAGTGGATACTACCTAATTTGTACCCCCATAATTCATTTTTTGCTTTAATTCAATTAGCATTTGGAGTCTGAATTATTTGAGAAAATTTTCTACTTTAAAAAAAAAAAAAAAAAAAAAATGCAAAATATTGTAAGTGGAAAAAGTACAAAATCACGAGAAATTTTTTTTTTTTTTTCCCAAAAATACAAATTAAGAGAAAAAGTATGAAATCAAAATGGAGAAACTCTCTCAGTGAACGAATTAACACAAACAGAGTATGAAAATACCACATGGGTACTCTACAAGTCCTAATGTGATGCTTTGTCTAACACCTGCCTGGTCACCTGCACATACTCTGACATGTTGGGGAGTATGAAAGAGTGCAATAGGTTTTATGAAAGTGCAAATTACATGGCATATTTTGTACTTTCTGGGGGAGTATGAAAAAGTGTGAATTAGAGGCGATAGATTTTCTGAAAGTGCGAATTATTGGGCACATTTCATAAACTTTGGTTAATTTGAAAATTCCCTTAATTCAATGGGGTAGAGTCCCAAAAGTGTCAAATTAGGGGGTTTCCAGTGAACGAATCACTGCTACTTCTATATATACAGATTTGGATTAATGTGAAGAGCTATCTTCCAGGAGTCAATCTCCAGACTGGTTAGCCAAGTGATTACTTTCCATTGTTCATTGCCACAATATTAGGAAAGAGGGTTTGAAGAGAAATTTGTGATGTCAAACTGGAATAAAAAAGCTATCTATCAAGATTATCAAGAGAAACTATTGTTACACAGTTATGAGCTAACAAAGAACCAAAGATCAATTCTAGGTTAGCCCAAAAAAGATACAAATGGAAATAAAAAATATGAAAACTTTAACACCATATTTACACTTCTGTATAACACTTTCACACAGGAATAATAGTATGTGGTAGCAAAATATAAAACATACAAGGCTTTCCCTCCTCCCCCAGTCACTACTGACAGGAAACTGTGAAAAAATACATTGTTTTGTGTTCCCAGTTAGTTATTAGAGGACAGTGAAAAATAAAGGATAGCATGAAACACTAGGATGCTTAATCTAATGTGTATGATTTTTTTTTATTTATTACATAAAAACTATAGATGCCCATTATAATTACATAATAGGAAAAACTATACATGCTTGTTATAAGAGTTTATATTACAGTTTACAACAGGGCCTACACTTTAACCCCAGTCCTAAACAAGCCCACAATACAGTACATTATGTCATATTTTAATACAAAACATTAATTTATTCCATTGTGTAACTACAAATTGTCTTGGTTTTAGAACCCATTGGGAATGGGGAAAATTATCAAAGTGGGAACTAAAGAATAAAAGAATACCAGGTATGTAAGCATTGGGCCTACTATCACAGAGACTAGGCCATGGGGGCCAACACTGACAACAATGACATAAGAGAACATAATTTTTCATCATATACTCTTCCACCTGTTGACATATCCAAACCCACCACTGAAAATGTAACTAAAGATGTAAGTGTGGCATTTCCCATTTGCCAACCCAGGCAAATACAATGAAGCTGGGAAAAATTTATTCACCAAGCTTGCCTTTAATTTGGAGCATGACTGAAAGGGGTAAAGATGTCTTAAAACTAGAGATGTGCCGATACCAAGATGTTGGCCAATACCAATATCAATACCCACTTTTCAACTGATACTGATACCCTGATACTAACAAATGGCCGATACTTTGCTGATACCGATACTTTTTGATTAATGCTTAATCTGTTAAATTATAAAAAAAAATATAAAGTTACTTTTATTTTAATATTAGAAATAGGGGAAGTTGGAGACAACTGTTATTGGATGAAATTAACAATTCAAAAAAATTCAAACACAGTCATACTATCAAAATTGAAATAGAATATAGTTTTATGAACTTTTATCCAGTATCCACCTGTTTGTTTAGCTCAGGAGTCAGGACCCCGGGAGCGCAACTTCCTGTACAATGCTGAGCTGAGGACAGTTTCCATGACCTCAACTACCAAGCATGCCCTTGGGAATAATAATATTTCTTGACTAAGTTGACTTGTTAATCTGCATTGTGTGAATAATAAATAAAACAAAAGATAACGTTTTCTTCCTTTAATCACAAAAAAAATAAAATTTTGAACAATTTGCAAAATGAAAAATTCCATTGTAAGGTACAAAAAAATAAAAAATAAAATTTCCAGTAAATAACAATAAGATTAATAGAAATTAGAAAAAAACAAATTTTGAACAAATTATCAGGTCATCCCATAAGTAATGTCGTTTTTTACGATAGATTAAGTTTAAACTAGTCCTACTCAGTTTAAGCATAAATTTTCCGAAGGTTATATCTAAGAGATCTATTGTGTTTTGCTACATACTTTACAGACCTTGACCGGTGAAGACGTGTGTTTTGCTTTATGTGAACCCCTCATAAACATGGTGGTATCAGAAGAGCATATCAGGCATATAATGCTTTACGAGTTCAAAAAAGGGAATAGTGCTACTGAAGCAACGTGAAACATTCAGGACGTTTATGGCAATGATATTCTGCATGTGAGGAAATGTCAAAGATGGTTTCAAAAGTTTAGGAATGGTGACTGCTGTTTGACAGATGCAGCACGCTCTGGATACCCTTGCTGAGTTTGATGATGACCTGCTGTTAGTCGCACTTGAAGAAGACTGTTCAACAACTGTCAAAGAATTGGCCCAGAAACTCAATTCAGCCCCGTCCACCATCCATCAACATTTGCAACAACTCGGGAAATGGGTGCCACATGAATTGTCTGTTGACAATATGAGGGTGCTGGTAAACATTAGTACAGCTCTTCATTCCCATGAACTCCAAAATCCGTTTTTGCACCGTTTAGTGACTGGTGATGAAAAGTGGATACTGTACCAGAATGTTAAGCACAGTCAACAGTGGGTTTGTGCTGGAGAACCAGCGACACCACAGCCAAAACCAAATCTTCACCCTCGGAAGGTGTTGCTTAGTGTTTGGTGGGATAAAGGTGGTGTAATACACTTTGAAACCTTACCACACAACCAAACAATCACTGCTCAAGTCTACTGTCAACAACTGGATTGATTGGACACTGCACTAAAAGAAAAGAGACCTTCTTTGGTTAATCGGAAAGGAATCATGTTCCACCACAACAACGGACGTCCTCATACCACTCAGATCACTTCTGCAAAAATTGAGAAGCTTGGGTGGGAAAAACTTCCACATCCTCCAGACCTTGCGCCTTCAGATTATCATCTCTTCAGGACTCGTAGGCTGGGCTGAAACTCAAGATAGAATTAATCAGAGTCATTAACAGTTGGCTTTTGATATAAAAATAAGATTCCTGAAAAAAATAATTGGTGGCCACCAACGTGTGTCTGGCCACCCCCATTTTTGTAAAAACATCTAATGCCGCACTAACAAAATCAGGAAAATGGCAATATCTCTTCTTCTGAACATGCTAGAGAGATAGTTTGCATACCAAAAGATGCAGAATTTGATTTAGAACAAATTATTAAGTGTGGTATTTTTTCATAAAACCTTTAGTTTTTGAGTTATTTTAGAAAAACTAATTTTTGGGGCCCATAGACACCCTTTCGACGGACCTTAGTGACAAAAGAAATTCTAAAATAAGCATGATTTGGCTTTTTGATTACTAACATTGCCCTAAAAGGATGTTGACATGGACATAGTGATCACATGATATGACTTTTCCTTGTTATCTGCATCCATTATGCTTGATTAAAGAATAGAGGGTGGGGGCTGCTTCATGAACTTTTTTTAAACGTAATAAATTGAAAACTTGTTTTTTTTTCAGGTGCCTTTGTTATAAGTTTCCAACTGCAATTTGTCATTGAATTCAATATTTGCAATATAAAGTATGACTTCTACAAGGAAAACAGTTGCTAAAGTACTTGGTGATGTACGTTTTATGCCAGCAGAACAGTTTCCTTTAGGGAAATTGCCTACGTTGAAGCAAGTTATTGAAAGGTGTTTGTGTTTCGGAGACTATAAAACAGATGCTGTACTGAGAGCTACTTCTGAGGAATTGCATAAATTGTGGGTCACATATAATGTTTATCCAATATCAGTAAATGCCATACAGAGCCAACTGAAAACCCAAATAAAGGAATTCAACCGCCTTCTGAAGTATGACAAAAAGAAAAGGGGACCTAAATATCATCAAGATCTGGATGATTTGTCTTCTGCATCTAAATGAATTGCCACTTAGACACATCTTCATAACTTTAGATGGGACAACAAAAAGTCCAGACAAATTTTCTGGCCCTATTGGTTCTCAGCTCAATGGGGATGTGTCAGAATGGAATGTTGTGGACTTCAAATCTATACCTTATCCTGCATTTGTGCTTCTACCAAATGAGGTGGTCAATAATTTATCAACAGACCAATACTATGGATACTGCATCTGCTGGGCAATTATTACTGGTGAAGTGGATGAAGACCTTGCACTCTTAGAAGTTGGCCTGCTAAATCACTCTCGATGGCTCACCTTAGCCTGTAGAATTCTTCGCTTTTATGTTTCACAAAAAAGACCCAGTAAGAACCTCAAAATCATAGTAGAATTCATCATCAAAGTATACTTTCACAGTTGGTTCAATATCAAGGCTAATAAGAGGCTAAGTGATGGGTCAAGAAACCTATTCAGTATGATCTAAAGAGTAAATAAATTCCTGACAGGAAAATTAGAGAAATTTGTTATGATGTATTAAACAATAACAGCTATTTTGCTCATGGTGAAAATATTTTAGTTGGAATGCTGGCTGATGAAGATGAAGAGGTGAGGAGGTGTGCTGTCAATAAAGTTCTGTGTCTGAGGGGAGTTATAGAGGATTTTGATGATGAATCTGGTAGTAGCAATGATTTTGCAGGTGGAATAATTGAAAGTGATGATGAGAATGAAGAGGATCATGAAGGTGGTACTGATGAATATCCTGCTATAGATGAGAATGTTAGGGTCTTTAGAAAGCCAATCATCAATTTCAAAGCTTCTGCATACCACAAGCTGTCTGCTATGTCCCAATGGGAAACTGTTCCACCTGTATTAAAAGAATTCAGTAATGATGAACTGCGTGATATCATTAATACTGCATTGAAACTGGATCACGAGTGCCACAGTCAGAATGTTGAAAGGCACATCAAGCTTGTCACTGAAGCATCCTTGGCTGTTGTAGGTCATGAGCATAGAGATGGTCTTATTAAAAACAAAATTAGATCATGTAAATTAATGAAAGATTTTGTGTCTAAAAAATATTTTAAGTTCTAGATTATTATTTATCATGCTAAAATATGACAAAATGACAATTTGTTAATTGTATAATTTAATGTTTGGCATTTTGGAATGTCAAAAAGCATTTTCAATGAATTTAAAATGGCTGATTTTGATTGATTTTGATTGATTTTGATTGCTGATTGAAAACCACTAATACATGTCAATTTGCAGCTTGAGAATGTTTTATTGTGTTGACATTCAGTTGAAAGGGGGTCTATGGGCCCAAAAAATTAGTTTTTCTAAAATAACTCAAAAACTAAAGGTTTTATGAAAAAATACCACTCTTAATAATTTGTTCTAAATCAAATTCTGCATCTTTTGGTATGCAAACCATCTCTCTAGCATGTTCAGAAGAAGAGATATTGCCATTTTCCTGATTTTGCTAGTGTGGCATTAGATGTTTTTACAAAAACGGGGGTGGCCGGACACACGTTGGTGGCCACCAATTATTTTTTTCAGGAATCTTATTTTTATATCAAAAGCCAACTGTTAGTCACTCTGATAAATTAAAATCAAACAAAAATTATAGTTTCAGCCCGGCCTACTTCAGGAGTCTGCAAAACTATCTTGACAAGAAACAGTATACTTCTTTAGATGACCTGCACACCAGTCTTTGTACATTTTTTGCCTCAAAACCACCTGAATTTTATAAACATGGCATTGAAAAGCTTGTAAGACATTGGCAGAGTGTCATTGATTCTGATGGAAAATATATACTATATTAAAAAGTTTCAGTTGTTTTTTCTTGTCCTTCAAATTCCAATCTAAAAAACGACATTACTTATGGGATGACCTGATACAAAATGAAAAATTCCATTGTAAGATACTAAGATATAAAAAAATAAAATTTCCAATTTTTCAGTAAATAATTATTATTAAAATTAATAGAAATTAGAAACATATGGATAATTAAACATTAAATATATTCTTAATATTCAAAATCGAAAATTCGTAAGTTGTAGTGAAGGAACATGAACATTTTGCCTCTTTCTGCATTTAGACGATTCCTGTGTGGAGTGTAAATATTGCCCCCAATGCTAAACATCCTCTCACTTTCAATTGATGAAGGGGGAGAAGACAGGTACTTATTTGCAAGATGGCTTAATGTTGGAAGCGTAACTGCATTCTGTTTCCACCACTTTAAAGGGTCTCCATCCCGTGATTGTAATTCCAACATTTGATACTTGGTCATTTCATCTTTAATCAGAAATGATCTTGTGCAGTGCTTCTTATTCTTAGATGAACTTCCTGGAGTTGATTTTTTGTTCCACTTCCCTCACTATCATCACAGTCCTCTTGAACCAATTGGTCCATGCACTTGTCAAAATCAAATTCACTGAACTCATCACTTATAATGTTGTCAGAAGCACTCGCAGTCTCTTGCATATCTTCTTCACTCGTAGTACTTGTATGTCCACTTTCTTCCTCTTGAACAGCTTCACTCCTTTTCTTGACACTATCTATCATTGCTCTCTCCAGGTTGCTTTCTTGCATTTTGGAATCTTCACTAGATTTATTTTGGAACAAGATCTTATATCTGGGGTCTAGGTATGTGGCTAGTATTGGATTGTAATCATCCAGATAGCGCTCAAAGCGACTCTTCATTGATGAGTTAATAGCCGAAAGAGTACTGTACTTCCAAGTCCAAAGAATCTGATGTCAGTTGATGCTTTTGCCATGAAGACTTGTAGAAACTTTATTTGAGGTATTATTTCTGAGATAGTAGCAGACCTTTCACTCAACTGAACAGTAATTTTGTGAAATATTTTCAGCAGCGCAGTAAACTTCCCAATCAAAGTCCACTTGTTGGCATCAAATACAGGGAGGTTGGGAGTATCAAGGCAGTAGTTGGCAATTGCAGTTTTTTGCTCAAACATACATTCAATCACGAAATAGGTGCTGTTCCACCGAGTTGGAACATCCTGTATCAGTTTGTGTTCGGGCAAGTCATGCTGTTTCTGTAGCGCAGCTAGTTTGTTGTATGCAAGTACTGAATGGCTGAAATGTCAAACTATTTGCTTGCAACTTGCAATCATATCTTTAACTATTCGTTGTTCGAAAATACTGTCATGAACCACGAGTTGTAGAGTGTGGAGGAAGCATGAGAGACTAGCATAGCCTGTGTCTTGAATGCCTCGGACAATATTATCTCCATTATCCCGTACAAAAACGTGAATCTTGTAGGATGGTATTTTAAATTCCTGAACAACACTTTCGATCACCTCAGCAATGTTTGAAGCAGTATGGGATCCTGGAAAAGGTGCAACTCTTAAGTACAACAGTTTTTCACTCAAAATTGATGTAAATTATATTTATATATTTATATATTTATATATATGATGAATAAAACCACGAAGGAAAGGAAACACAAAATGGTGCTCAAGCGCTTTCGTCTAATGACATCCTCAGGAACACTATACAGTGGTGTAGTGCTAAATAAAGAAGTGGGGGAACGCATTTTGAAAGTGTTACTCAGATGCGGGGGGGACAATGGTGAGCGCGGCGAGCCCATACAGCTGGGGGTCTAGGGGCACTGTAAGCCCCCCAGGAAATCTTTTGAAATCTGACCAATTTCAGGGATATTTTGAGGTCATATGCACTGGATATTAGGATATATTCCAAGGTTGAAGATGCAGTATTTACAGTGTCATTAGATACATGACATCCAGTACAATCAATAAAAATAGCTAACTAGAATGATTAACTAAAAAAAAGTTAACAACTGGTATGCTGTGGTGACTGTTTCACCAGATCTTTCTAGGCTAGCATTGCCTCAGTCGAAGCTAAAAGAAATGAAACAGTTAATGATTCTTTCTCATATTTCTTCTGGGGGTGGGAATTAAAATTTCATGACATTAGAGATTTGTAAGTTTGGATTTATTTGAAATAGTGAGGGAACGCTGTTCCGTCTACCAAAAAAAGTAAGGGAACGCCGTTCCCACGCGTTCCCACAGCACTACACCACTGTATATATATACAGGGTGGGGCACGGGAATCAAGTGTTTTTTGAATAGCTAGTAATCGGCCATTAGGAATGGGAGGGGTGTGCGGTAGGTAGCATTCCATTCCTGGGTTCATAGCATTTAACTTTAACTAACACTCACCTTTATCTTTCAGGTGCCATCATGGAGCAGTGGACGTTAGAACACCGCATGTTCGCGTATGACCATTTTGTTAGGAGTGGCGAGTCAGTGACAGCAGTTCAGCGTGCGTTTCGCCGCAGATTCAACATTCATCGAAATTACTCTGTTCCCGCTCGTGACACAATCTTACGTTGGGTTAACAATCTTCGAACAGGAGGCTCAATAATGAAAACAAAACCGAAGGGGCCGCAACGCACTGTGCGTACTCCAGAGAACGTTGAAAGGGTCAGACAAGCGATGTTGCAAAGCCCAGGCCGCTCTGCTCGGAGACATTCAGCTGCACTCGGAATCAGCAATCGTACTGTTAGACGGATTTTGCATGAAGAATTACATTTTCACCCATACAAGTTAGCGATGGTGCAGGAATTGAATGTAAACGATTGCCCCCAATGACTGAATTTTGCACAGGAAATGCTTGCACTTTATGAGCAGAATGAAAACATGATGGTGGTAATGAGTGATGAAGCCCATTTCCACCTTAATGGGGCCGTCAACAATCAAAACTGTCGGTATTGGGCTGCTGAAAATCCGCGACAACTCCATGAAAAACCGCTGCATAGCCCTAAGGTTACAGTTTGGTGCGCGGTGGGAAAGTTTGGCGTCATCGGTCCCTATTTCTTCGAACAAAATGGGGTTACCATTACCATAACATCTGGGCGTTACATTGAGATGGTGAACACCTTTTTCATCCCTGAGTTACGAAGAAGGCGTATTGCTCGTCGACATTTGTGGTTTCAGCAAGATGGGGCCACGCCACACACCGCAGAGCGTCAATGGCTGTTCTTCGCCCCCTGTTTCCCAACCATCTCATTTCGAGATTTGGTGACCATTTCATGGCCCCCTCGGTCCCCTGACTTGTCCACATGTGACTTCTTTCTATGGGGGTACCTCAAGTCACGTGTCTACGAGGACAAGCCCCGCATGTCTGTAGTTTGCATGGTATGACTGAGTTCAGACTGTGTTTGCATGGTTTGTAAGCATTCTTATTTTACTTCTTTTCATCTTTCACCCCTTTTCTATTCTCTCTGACTATTTTCTGACTTGTTTGCATTGGCCAGCGGATGATGATGGTGAGTTTTTTTCTCTTTTTCTGAATGAATGTTAACCCATGAGTGATAGGTGTTGCTACTTATTTAACCCCTTATTTTCTTCTCTTAACCCCCTACTCTTTCCTTTCTCTCAGGCTAACCTTAGAGTGGATCTTAGGGTCTTTGTTAGCCTTAGCTTCTGTAGATCTGTAGAAAAGTATGAATATACTAACAAAACTGGCAATGATTCACAATTAACAAAACCCTCTGGAAAACAAACAACAATTAGTGAGATTCAGCAGAAATGATAGAAAGCAAGGTAATTATTCGTTTTAGTGCTTTTTCTCCTTTCTGAACCAAAACACATTTTTCTGGTATTTTTTTGGTGTGATTTGTTCAAATCTGAACTTCGTTTCTTTGGGAAATGAGCCATTTTTTGAGAAATTTTAAAATTGAAAATTTTCAAAAACGGCTCATTTCCAAAGAAACGAAGTTCAGATTTGAACAAATCACACCAAAAACACACCAGAAAATATATTTTGGCTCAGACCTAACCTAAAACACAACCTAACCCGCCATTTTTTCGCAATTTCTAACCTTCAATAGCAGCGTTGGGGTGTTTATACAAATGAGCAGCGACCAACAGGAATAAATAGACGATTTCGCCAGGCCACAAATTTGAACTTATTGGCCTAGGCCGCCCTAGCCAATGCTCACAGACGTCGAAGCAAAAACTCCTCCAATTAACTGCACTTTCGGAGCCAAACATGCTAAATAGAGCTGTGCATCTAGCTTTGTCAAGAATAACCCAACGTACAATAAGTTTGCCACAGTTTGAGGTGGGATTTTTCAACCCACGTGCCTTTTCGACGGGAAACAGAGAAGGAACACTTTTTTTTCTGCCGCACTCGTCCCTAGTCAATCTTGTGCAATAATAATAATGTACGTCTCTGATTGGTTCGGATAAGGTCACGTGAAACAAAAACCATTTAATTGGCTGATTTGACCGATGTTTCCTAATTTTGCCACGAGATGTCTCCCCATAACTGGAGAGGACACGATCGGTTAAATTTTAACAGCGTTAAGAGCTAAACACTCGGTCAATGGCCTATAATAGCTGCTTTTTACGTCTAAATTTTTTTTTTTTTCCATAAAAAATAATTATTAAATTTCCTTGATTTTTATCAGTTTCCCTGAGGTTTCAAGGTGTCCTGAAAACGAATTTATATGTTAAATTGTCATAGAATGTCTCCTTCTATCGAAAACGAACAAAGCATTAAAACGAATATTAACCGAAAGCAAATGGGAGACAAGTACCAGAAATGATTTGTACCAAATGTGAACCCTTGTCCCAGCCCAGCTACCCTCTAAACTTGACCCTGTGACCTGATTTTTGTTATACAAAGCGGCTATCTAGTTTGTAGTGTTAGGGTCACAAGCCTGATTCCAGGGCAGATCCCAGTGGCCAACAGTGGTTGACACAACCTCAATGGACTTTGGAGCTCCAACTGGATTGGACCCACAATCCAAGCCTGATGAGTCTGTACTAGTTGAGTCGAGTCCCAACTGGTTGCATAGACAACACAAGATTATTAGCTACATGCACCAAGCACCATTAATCACAATAATAAAATAACAGACAATTAATCAACAAACATTAACTAGAATCACAACTTCATAATTGATCACTGGAAAACATAACTTACTCACGAAATCAAGACTCATAAATAAAAATACAAACATTGACAATTACCGCAAACCTATCTCACATAAGTTAATCAACCTATAATCAGTGCCAAACAAGCATGGGCAAAACCCAAACTCTGGAATAACATGACTGGTGTCCTATAATAATGATAATAGGTTCTGTAGCTAGTTACATGACTGCATCACAGAAGAACTGGATTTGGCTAAAGGAAACTCCAGGGCTCAAGCATGCACTGCAAACTGGACAATAAGTAAAGGTCTGGTGTCTGATTCTAACCTGGCTGATTTATTACACCTGTCTATATTCAGTCACACTTTCAACATATATATACAGTGGGCCCTCGTTGTTTGTGATTAACTGCAACTGAGAAAAACATCACAAATTACGAAACTGCAAACAATGAGATCCATTTTCAATGTAAAATGGCTAATTGGTTCCAAAAGCTCAGGGATGGCAGTGTAAAATATCCTTAAAATGCCAAAAAAGTTTTACTTTAATAAAATAAACATAAAAATAGTAAACAATGATTCGCATCAAACACTAATAAAAACCAATAACATTACTGTAATATTACATAAACAATGATATTTTACATATAAAACTTTTTACTGTTATGTAATATAAAGCAATAATATTTTCTAAACACACTAAATATAGTACACTGGCATTGAAGAGCACAAAATATGACAACATCACTCAGTGAAAGAGACAGTGCAACTGAGCTTGCATCGACTTGCATGGGCAGCACAGGGTTGGCAGATCAATTTTTTAAAAAGTAGCACAAAAGTTAGAAAAAGTAGCGGATTTTGGTAGAAAGTAGCCCAATAAAGAAATTTATTTTTGAAAACTCAGGAAATATAGAAAGCATGATTTTTATATCATAGTCAAAGTGATTCTTACCTTTAAAAGTTAAAATTCCAACGTATCGAGTATTTTTTCTCTTCTTCACTCAATTCATTCTCGTATATACTTGAATTATAGTTCAGCATGGCCTTAGTTGGAGAAAAATTATAGCAACAAATATTTGTTTTTCAAGCGTCATTTTCAGTCTCAATATTGAAGAAAGAAGATGCAGCCCCATCCTATTTCGTAGCTTAGTTTTGGTGGATGTTACCCTTACACACTTTACACAAAACTTTCGTATTATCATCTTTTATCTCTTTTACCCATTTTGAAAACTGAGGATCTCGCAGCCATGCTGTCTGAAACTTTTTATCATACTTTGACCACTTACTCATTGTAATTTTAAAGGGTATGATATCTGAATAATAAAAATTAAACAGTGGTCTCTCACTTAATTGAATTTAACAATTAACCATACATGTATACTTTTTATCTTTATTTTGCAAATTGTCAGATTTAAAACACTGAATAAACATCTGCAACAACACGTCACTGAAGCTAATTAACGCTGACTGATTCCTCATTCGCATTTCGCCGCGGGCGGCGGCCCCGGAGAGGCAGTTGTACCACATACTCAGAACAAAATTTTGTGAATATTAATTAGGATTTTTTGGAGACAAATAAAATTTCTAGATATTATATAAAAGTGAATTTGCTCCAAATAAAATTACTAAATAATAATAGGAAATATTTGGTTCATATCTAGACTAGAGATTACTGAGCTGAAGAATAAGCATCTGGCAACTCTGCTCTGCCATGAGGCATCTAACTTTAAGCGAGGCTAAACATGTTACATACATGTAAACTATAAATTCGAGCTCAAGATATTCGCTATTCGCTAAATGTAATTAGATTAAACTTTAAACATAACATTTGAAATAATAAATTTTAAAATTATTTTGATAAATTTGGGAATGTATTATATTTCATTACAATAATATAGATGTCTGGAAATAGCTTAGATTCGAATAAAAACAATTTACTATTGGTAGCACTAGCATATTCTGTTTAATTTAGAAATTATTACTAATTTACAAAAAATAATTTGAATATTGAAATGAAACCGAAAAGTAGCGGATTGTAGCCCAAACAATTTTTTAAGTAGCCCAAAAGGTAGCGAGTAGCCCAAAATTAAAAATAAGTAGCGTACTCTCTTGAAAAGTAGCGTAATCCGCTACTTGTAGCCCAATCTGGCAACCCTGGGGCAGCATGGTTAATGTTAATGGTGATATAGTTCATATATAGCTAGGAATGTTACTAGTCGAATTTAATTCCACCTTCAAAATTTAATTTTTAACACCGCTAGATTTACTTTCATTACTTGTAAGCAAAGCTGGGCACTTGCGTTTTTTTTTGCGGTACTGCGGTACTGCGGTACTACCGCACTACCAAACCGGTACCGCATAACGCAGTACCGCAAAAAATGCGGTAGCGGTACTGCTGTACTTTCAGCGATCCTTTGCGGTACTGCGTTATGCGGTACCGGTTTGGTAGTGCGGTAGTACCGCAGTACCGCAGTACCGCAAAAAAAAACGCAAGTGCCCAGCTTTGCTTGTAAAGTCCTCTAAGTACATTTTTTTTATTACCTTAATATATGTGTAACTGATTTAATTACGTAAAATCGATAATCCTAATTGAATTCTATTACTTTTGACATATTCGAATTCATTTTCTTTCTGTACTTCAAGTCACTTCCAAATTAAACTTATATGCATACACCATCATTAATACTACCTGTAATTAGATTTTAACAATAACTGACTTAAACTTAAAAGATTTTATAACCCTAAACCCATCTTAAATTATTATACATTATTTTTAAACTTTGTTAATTCAAAAACCTTCCAAATCCCTACACGTACACACGCATGTATGCACACTATATATACTATATATACACAAACCTTATGCTAAAATCATTAGATATCACAAACTATTTCATTGCGTGTAAGTGCTAACTAACTATGCTATTTAATCTTAATCATTTTTGCTTTCTAATATATCTTGCTCAATGCTCATGCATTTATTCAGTTAATTGAACAATCCTCTCGGCTAATCTGTCTCTCGAAATTGTAAGATGCACTCTTTGTACCTAGTACACCCAAATACACACTAGACCACAGGTCTATACATCATCCACTACGTAATTCGATTTGTACCTACAATAGTCAATAAAAATTAGTTTATAGATTGTACGATTTACGTTTTTCCCTTTTATCTACTACTCATCATGTATGTAATTTTTCCCACAGAAAAATAAAAAAATTTAAAAAAATTTAACTATCATTGTTTGTCTAACTTAATTAGTTGTTTAAATTAAAGTATTAATCTTTGAATTTTTTATATTTTGTAAGCAAGTGTCATGTTAAAGATTTGATTACTCTGCATTGTACCCAAACCCCCGAACTCACTTGTTCTGTATAAAAATTTGTAATGTAAAGAAAAATTCGTCATCTAACTTGAATTAGTTAGGATGTTATTTTCTCATTTGTATTGTATTAATTGTATCCTATTATATTATTGTATACATATCATTTTAACAGCGCCGGCCTTAGGATATTTCGGGCCCTGTGCAGAGTATACTGTACGGGCCCCCCATGACACAAGTCAAATTGTTTTTCATTGCTAATCATTTTATTTTAGTAGATTGTTAACAAGTACAACAAGTAAAATTTAACTATGCAAGTGCACCTGTAACAGAATACCAACAGACCAACAGGCTTTACTATTATTACTACTTATTACTTTATTATTATCAAATATTTAAACTATCATAAGAGGTTTCAACCAGCGCCGGCCTTAGGATATTTAATTAGGAATAGGATAATTCAATTTAATTAGGATAAAAAAATAAATTACATTAATTTACACCATTTTTGGCACTCTGACGTCGATGGTAAATTTCTGTGAAATTTTCGGGCTCCCCTAAGTTGCGGGCCCTGTGCGACCGCACGGTTCGCACACCACTAAGGCCGGCACTGATTTTAAAGGGGAGAGCAATGTAAAAATGAACAATGAATAATCAATATTCATTTTTACATAAGAACCAAAATCGCTTAACGCGAGTTTGGATAAAAAATTTATTTGTAGCTTTCTATTTTCGTTTGTGTCACAACCCTACGATCTACCATTTCTATGGTTTAGTCGTATCCATTTTCCATTTGTTATAGAATTTATTATAATTAATTATGGTTGTCTTGCATCTCACCCTCGACCCTAGATTATGCATACACATTGCATATAACAGGATTGGAACCTGTAGTTGTACTTCTTAGTCAGTAATACCCACTCTTTGTCTCTAATTCGTTCTTGTAAATCTTCCTAATAATGATTTGTACTATACGTACAAATTCAATAACTATGACGTCACATTTTCCCGTCATTAATTTCCCTTCATCATATCTCTAGTATGCAATGTATGGTAAATTCTTTAATAATAATGTTGTGGTGTTATGTAGTATAAATATTATTATTCAACCATATTCATCTATACGTCCATATCTTATCTTGACCATTACCCTATATAAATTTTATTAAATATTCATTTTTACTCGTGTCAGTCTATGAAACGCAAAACTTTATTCATTCGTTCGAAAACGCACAAATACGTTCTCGTATTATTTTTTTATTTTAATTTTTAATTATATCACCTCCCGCAATGAACTCGAAAATGTTTAGGTCAGTGATCGAATTCGCTAATCACTGCAAAATCGAACGCTTCTAAGATAAATATCTCCTCTCGCTCCGATTCAAATTTATAACATAATACTTATAACATAATATAACATATTATGTTGTATATTGTAGCTGGTTCCTTCTTGCTACTACTTGTATTTGCCGGGAAGAATGAAGGATACGAGAGGCAGGCTATCTCTTTTAGGGGCCTCTCGTGTCCTCTTCTCTCCCTGTCGTTTGGGAGGTTAGCATCTTGAAGGAAAAGCCGGTCGTTTTCAGAGTTTATTGAGTTCTTGGTTGGCTGAGGTTATTTTACAGAAGATTTTGTTATTTTATATACAGCTGAATTAATTAAATATATATATATAAATTTATGTACAATACTTATTTATAAAGATTATATATGATTCTTAAAATTACACAATGATAAAATATATACAATTTGGTACGCGCAAAATTGGTTTGTCGGTAACTAATATAAAAATAATATAAATGCGGAAAATTAACTGCGCGGACCCACACTACTGCCCACCCCGAGAAGCGGAGCACGTATATCAAAAGTAGAAATATTCGGGTCTTGATTTGAATCGGATCCTTCGTCCAGCTCGCGTTGATCCTCGGTCGGCCTCGTTTCCGGTTGTTGCATTGTCCTGCGCGCCCGTCCTGAGGTCTGTATTTGCTACCTCCGAGGTGCGTCCTCCATCGTCCTTTTTCCTTGCGTGCTTTTTCTCCGATCCGATGTCGTCCGATTGTGCGCCCGGTACCTGTGTGGGACCTGAAACTATATACGCCGGTTTTAAACGATTAATTGAAATGGCTTCTGATGATCCGTTAGTTTTTTCTATTACGAAGTACTTATCGTGGCGTTCGAGAACACGGAAAGGTCCTTGATATGGTGCCTCGAATGGTTTTCGAACGCGGTCGATGCGTACCCATACGTGCAGGGCCGGATTAAGACCTTTAGAGGCCCTAAGCACTTAAAAGATTTTGGTGCCCCATATATATGTAATTCAAAATATAAACAAAAATAAACCATAAAATAAAATTTTATTTTTTGAAATGAAACAAAACTTACAGTAAGATGGAAAATAATGTTTATTTTTGTATACTTCCACTTCATTTATATTTGAAAAGTTTTCTCCTACTTTTTTTAATTGCAAAGTCTTTGATCAGATCCTCAAAACTAATCTTACGTAACACATCTGCTTCTATACTTAGTAGAGATAAGGCATCCAGCCTGCCTTGTTGCATAGTTGTTCTGTTGGTATTTTTAATATACTTCAACTGAGAAAATGAACGCTCAGCTGAGCAATTTGTGACCATTAATGTTAAAAATATACGAAAGGCAATTTCTACATTTGGGAAGGCACACTCAATATTGTCTTCTACAATTATTTTATAAAGTTCAGCATGACTGAATCTTGTTTTTACATTTTTTTTTGCACTGAACTTATGGCACCATATGAGTGAAACTGCTGAAGCTCAGCAGAGAAATTAGTGTTCAAGTCCTCCGGTAAGCATCAATCATCTTTTTACAACCCTGAGAATACTTTTCAATTTCAGTAGATGATGAAGTGGTGACATTATGTGGCACATCACTTAGAAAAGAAAATCTCTCTGCTATTTCTTTGTATATCTCTCCTCTTCTTCTCATCTCAGTTTCAAGTTTGTCAACAATTGTGTAAAAGGTGGTGATAAGAAATTTATCTCTGGCATTCAGATATACTTCTGGTGCATCTCCGTCATTGGGTACCTTCTTTCTGATACGTTTGCGAGTTTGAGCTGCCTTGTAATCAACATCTGGTAGCATTTCCTTTGTAGCTGCTTCATATCTTTCAAATTCATCTCGTGAAGTGCACAGTTGGTCAGCTAATGATCCATACAGATCTGCACATGTTTTTAAGTTCACATCCTTATTCTGTAGAACTTTGCTTACTCTATGAAAATTTTGCAAAATCTCATCCCAAAAATTCAACATAAAAACGAATTCTAGCTCTTGCATCTTATTTGCAATATTATTTGCTTCTCTTCTAGTGTCTCCCTTTTGTGACTGGTCTTCAGCTATACATTCTAACGCTTCTAAAATTTTAAGGAAAGATTTCAAAATTGCTGCTGTTGCCATAGCATGTGCCTCCCATCTGGTATCAGAGAGGGATTTTAAGACACTTTCATTTCCAATACAACCTTTAAGAATTTCCCACCTGCTGGTTGAGGCTAAAAAAAAAGGTATAGAGCAACTGCACTGTAGAGAAGAAATTAACCGCCTCTTGACAGCAGTCAACAGCACTTCGGCCTACCAGATTTAGTGAATGGGCTGCACAGGGCACATATATAGCAAACTTGTTTGTTTCTAAAATTTTTTGCTGCATCCCCTTATAACGCCCAGACATGTTGGCAGCGTTGTCGTAAGATTGACCCCTACATTTTGAAAAGTTTAGCTTACAAACTTCACGTAAGTACTGCAACACCTGATTTGCCATTTCCTCACCAGTATGGCTTTTCATTTTCAGAAAGGTTAAAAAGCGTTCAATAGGCTGTCCATCTTTTAAGTACCTAAGTACAACACTTAACTGATCGATATGTGATAGATCTGGTGTTGAATCAACTGACAAACTAAAATAACCAGAAGATTTTACTTCGTCAATAATGAGTGCGTGGACCTTTTGAGCCATTAGTTGAATGAGTTCCTCACAGGTGGTTTTGGACAGGTAAGAAGGATTTCCTTTGCCAGAATTTCCATATTTCAAAATGTGACCTGCTAAAAATGGATCAAACCGGCTTATGAGCTCAAGCAGCCCTAAAAAATTCCCATTCTGCAATGATCCAAATCTTTCTTCTGTTCCTCGAAAAGACAAGCCACGTTCAGCTAACGTACAAATAACAGCTATGACACGCCTCAAGACATGTTCCCAGTAATCACACTCTTCCTGAATTTGTTTTTCCAACTGTTGTCCCAACCCCGCACCTTGTCTGCGAGTTAAGTATGTTAGCATAGAGTCTCGGTGAGTAGTGCTTTTTTCATGATGATCAATTACAATAGTATTTCGCCAGTCACTGAACCCTTCTCTTATAACAAAATGTGAGACATTTTTAGGAGCAAACAGTTTACAAACATAACAGTAAACTGATCCTGTTGATGGTGAATACAATAACCACTCTCTCTTGTATTTCTCACCTTTGGCTTTTGTCCCAACGAAAAGTTTTTGTGAACAGTATCTTGCTGGTTTGCCACTACTGAAATGCCGGTAAGACTTGTCAAATGGCCCATTGTGGTGTTGACAGTCACTGGGTCCACAAGCAATCCAATAAGCCACATCATCAGCAGAGAAATCAAGCCACAACCCTGGATCTTTTGCTATATTTACTTCATCTTCTGCAGACTGATTCATTTCACCACCATCACCATGGTCCACTAAACTTTCATTTTCAGCAATTATTTCAACCCCAGAATGTCTTGTAAAGCAACTTGAATCAACATTTGCAGTAGAGGTATCAAGAGAATTTACAGGCAAAGTGAGATCAGTAGTGAGACATGTGGTAGATGAACCTGCTTGTGACACCTCGGTGATTCCAACGTCATCATATTTTGATTTTGAAGTGATCAAAGTGGTATTTGTGTCCACTTCTGATGACGGAGATTGGTTTTGATTTTGAAGTGATCAAAGTGGTATTTGTGTCCACTTCTGATGACGGAGATTGGTTTTGATTCAGAATCGGTATATCATGTTGACGTTGTGGTCGTGGAACTTGTGTAAAGAAATCAGTCAGCTTTGCAGTCTTGGACTCTAAATCCAAAGTCTTCTCTTGTTTCTCTTTTGATAGTTTTCGCTTTTGTGCACCACTTAACTGAACACGTTTCATCTTGGTTCTTGGGGTCTGTAAAATACAGAAATAAAAAGAATATTTTATTTGTATATTATGTGGCAATCAACACAGTTACACATATCACAATCTTGGCTTTGTTCTTTTATTCTCAGAAAGACAAAATGGGAACATGGGAACCGTACACAACCAAAGTCGCAATTTAAATATAAGTGGCAATTAAATATAACTCAACCGAAATATCAACTCGAAATGTTGAATACAAATCAAATCGAAAGAAGGAACCAAAAGAAGGAACCGAAAGAAGGAACCGAAACCTATAAAATAAAAATACTTAACATTAGAATTAATAATACGCAATCTATAAAATATCAATATTAACATTTCACTATTAACGAGCCACATTTTATATTTACATTTATTTATTTATTAAAACACAATATTTAATTATAGGAAATATGAACATTTGCTTAGGGCCTAAATTGTCCTAACTACGTTTGATGTTATATATACACATTACAAATTATTCACTCTGGTTATTACAATCTAAATTCTTTTATACTGTTATGACAATAGATAAATAAATTATAAAATAAAGATACGTGTATGATAAATATTGTTATATATACAAATAAAGTACACTTCATAGACTTACCCTAGAGAAGAAGAGAGAGCAACAGATAAACTTCTTCAACGCTAATTAACTTAGGTCAGTATATCTTATTATTATAATGGCCGTGATAAACATCACTTGATACAACAGCAATATAGAGAGTTTATAGTTTCTTTTATTTTAATATTAATTTATATTACAATTCTATAAACCTAAATCTTTCTGTAAAACAATACCAAATGATTATGTAAAATATATATTTAATATTATATGCACAAATCACACGTTCAGAATAACTTCCTATAGCACACGAAAATATTTAATCTATATGTATTTTTAATATGGCGCTCAGATTTGATATAAACAAAATAATAACGCAAAGCGTAAAGTGTGTGATTACAACGAAATATATTTATTCTCTCAAAAGGGTTGTTGTTCACTACAAATTCAAACAATGAAAAAAAATAAATACTATATATGAATATATATAATTCAGTTTTCAACAGCTTATAGGCTATAAGCCGCGATTATAATAGTATAATAAATCCATGGTAAATCCGACAATGGAAAATTTCTGTGGTGCCCCCCTTCCCTTGATGCCCTAAGCACGGGCTTATTTTGCTTAATGGTTAATCCGGCCCTGCATACGTGGCTTGATTTGTGGAGTTCCGATGGAATGAATGATTTGGGGGCTGAGTGAATGTTTCCTTGAGAGAGTTGGGCGAAATCGATTTGTGTCATTTTCTTGGCTAATTCGGAGATGAATTTTGAATTGGATTTTGACGACGAATTGGCGATCATTGGCCTCGGGCATAATAGGGTGGTTCCGGTGACGGTGGTGAACGGTGAATAACCCGATTCGTTGGGGAGACTGCGTAAACCAAGGAGAACTATGGGTAAAGCGGGGAGCCAATCTTGTTTTCGAGCGATGATTGCTGTCTTGATGGTGCGATGAGATCTTTCAATTATTCCGTTGGTCTGAGGGCGATACGACAAAGTTCTTAGTCGGTGAAATCCGATGAGAGCTGAGAGTTCCCTAAAGAGTTCGGATTCGAATTGGGATCCGCGGTCCGTTATGACTTGCAGTGGTACACCAAATCTTGAAATCCATACATCGAGAAATGCGTATGCTATTGATGTGGCTGTAGTATCAATCAGAGGATTGATACTGCAGCCACATCAATAGCACACGCATTTCTCGATGTATGGATTTCAAGATTTGGTGTACCACTGCAAGTCATAACGGACCGCGGATCCCAATTCGAATCCGAACTCTTTAGGGAACTCTCAGCTCTCATCGGATTTCACCGACTAAGAACTTTGTCGTATCGCCCTCAGACCAACGGAATAATTGAAAGATCTCATCGCACCATCAAGACAGCAATCATCGCTCGAAAACAAGATTGGCTCCCCGCTTTACCCATAGTTCTCCTTGGTTTACGCAGTCTCCCCAACGAATCGGGTTATTCACCGTTCACCATTCACCGTGCCATCTTGTGGCACGATCGATGCAGGTTAGGAGATATCTATATGGGGAAGGATATGTTTGACCGGGCAAAGTGGTTGGCGGTAAGGGACCGACGATGTCGATATGTACCGTTTCAAATCTTGAACTTGGTAAATCGAAGGGGGTTATTTCTGATTTTGTATGGCGAGAAATTTTTGAGGATTGACATGATTCACAATTTCGGGACCAAGTTCGAATATCCTTATTCATTGAGGGCCAAAATCTTGATTTAATGATACGAAGTGATTGCTTGATGCCTGGATGAGAAATATTATGAAATTGATTGAAGATGGAAGATCGATGCTGCTTGGGAACAAAAGGACGGGGATATGGCGTGGATGTATCGCAATGTAAAGTTGTATTTTGACTATTTTCTGGAAACGGGAACGGCTTGAGACGTGGGAGAAATTCTTGCGTTTCTTGATCTTTTTGTTGAGATTCCGCGATTGCTGATAAATCGAAAGCGTCGATATGTACTGCGTTTACGTTGCGTGAAAGGCAGTCCGCTACGACGTTTTCGGATCCACAGATATGTATTACATCGCATACGTATTCCGTGATGGCAGACCAATGACGTTGTTGTCGGTCTGTCTTGGCTCGTAAGGGACTCTCGTAGGCAGAAACCATCGGTTTGTGATCCGTGAAGAGTATTACTTGACGACCTTCTAAAAATTGACGGAAATGCAGGACGGCTAGGTATGCTGCGAGTAATTCTCTATCGTATGCGGCGTACGCTTGCTGAGTTGTAGTTAATTTCTTGGAAAAGAAGGCGATGGGAACTGGTGTGCTGTCGATTATTTGATGAAGAACTGCTCCAGCTGCTATTTGTGAGCAGTCCGTAATTAATGAAGGATTGAGCTTGATGGAAGAGGATGACAAAGCGTAACGGCGTTCCGTAGTGCATCCTTGACATCTTGAAAGGCTTGAATTGCTTCGTCGTTCCACTGTAGACTTTTGCTTTTGACTTGAGTTCTGACGATTTCACTTAAAGGTGAGACTAAATCGGCGTAACGGGGTATCATATGACGATAGAATCCCGTCATTCCTAGGAATCTTCTGAGGCTTTGGTAATCTTGCGGTTGGGGAATATCTTGAATTTCGGAGACTTTGTTTACAGGAGGACGAATGCCTGCTGGGGAAACTTCATGACCCAGAAATTCAATTTTGGATTGCTGAAATATGCATTTTTCTAAGGAAATTCTTAAATTGTGTTCTTGAAGGATCTTGAATACGCGTTCTAAGTCTTTCAAATGGTCAACTGCGTTATTTGAATGGACTAAAATATCGTCGAGATACACAAATACGCAGTCAACTCCTCTGAAAATTGTATCCATGAAGCGTTGAAATGTTGCAGGGGCGTTTCTTAAACCAAATGGCATGTATAAATACTGAAATAAACCAAATGGAGTTGTTATAGCCGTTTTCTCGATATCTTCTGGGTGGACTGGAATTTGGTGATATGCTCTGACTAGATCGATTTTGCTAAAGCATGATTTTCCGTGCAGAGATGTTGACAGACTTCTTATATGAGGAAGTGGATATCTGTCCTGTTTCGTGACAGCGTTTAGGCTTCTATAATCACCACACGCCCGCCATTCGCCTGGTATCTTCTTCGGAACGAGGTGTAACGGTGAGGCCCATGGTGATTTTGAGGGTTCTATAATTCCATCTTGAAGTAAGTTGTTGAAAGTAGCCTTAGCTGAGGATAATTTATCGGGTGGAAGACGTCGAGGGCTTGCAAACACTGGTGGTGCGCTGCCAGTGTCGATGGTATGCTTGACAGTGTTGGTGGAAACTTTCTGCGGGTGAGCTGGTTTCAGTAGTGAGGAGTACTTGTCAAGCAGGTTCCTGATTTCTTGAGGTAATTTGTCGGTAGGGTTAATTTTGATGAGGTGAAGGTCTTTGGATTGCAAAGGTTTAGTAGTGGCTTGAAGAGTTGTTGCTCTATCCTTCAAAATGCCATGCTTGCAGTCCACAAGGATGTCATAATGGGATAGAAAATCGGCGCCGAGAAGTGGACTGGAGACTTGGGCGACGACGAATGGCCACCTGAATATTCTTCGTAATTTAGGAATTGATATGTCCAGTGTTACTTCTCCGAATATTTCGAGCGGCTGACCGTTTGCGGTGGAAATCTTTACTGCGGTTGGGTGGAGTTGACAATCATTGACACAAGTTGGTGTTAAAATTGAGATGCTCGCTCCTGTGTCAATGATAAAATTGACCTTCAGACTGGCGATGCGAGCTGCGACTGAGATCAGCGGCAGGCCGGACGTCGCGTTAATCACAGCCTGCTTATCTAGTTTTTCCGACGTTTCTCTTGATGGTGAGGAAGATCTTGAATTTGGGCGTGACGAGGGAGCAGCTTGGCGTCATCTTTATTTGGCCACTTGCACCATGGCCTGCAGGTCCTTGCTTGGGGGCCATAATAAAGGTGCGCGCGGCACACCACCGGCCGCTGATTCTCGCTGAAGGGTTTTAGGCCGATGGGGATATTAGTTCTTGGGCTTGTATTGGCTCGAGTTGACGTTGGCGCCGCGTAGCAGCTTTGTTGAGCGAACGGTATTAACTCATCGGCTAGTTTGCCGAGTTGAGTTAGCGTCAGCTCCTTTTGTGCTGCTACGACGGGCGCTATTGAGGATGGGAGCGCCTGGATGAATTTATGCTTCACCAAATCATCGCTGACGCCCACCTTCAGTGCCGTTTGGTGGATATCTTGAAGGAATTGGGAGGGCTTTCCAGTGAGAGGAGTGTTGGAGATGAGTCGTTCGAAGAGTTCTGGCTTCGTCTTTTCGTAATGACTCACGATTTCTTCTTTTAAATCGGTGTACGACTTGTTGGAGAGAGTTGCTGCTGAAATTCGTGAGACGACTTCGGGGGGTAACGAGGCTAGAACATGGAAAAATTTGGTCTCTTCGGATGTTATTCTGGAAATGTGGAATTGTGCCTCCATGATGGAGAACCATCCTGCGGCCGACGCTTCAGAGAACGTGGGTGGCTTGATGGTGAAATGGTGCACTCCTGATTCAACAGATTCCATCTTGCGGGAATGTAATTCGGGTCTGCTGCTGCTTTGGTTCCGACCGGCTACTACGGGTGGGCGGCGAAGAGGCGTGGCTTCGGTTTGTTCCGCCCGGCGACTGAAGGATGCTGCTTCTGCTGGCTGCTTCGGGTCACTCCGGGGTCACCAATTGTAGCTGGTTCCTTCTTGCTACTACTTGTATTTGCCGGGAAGAATGAAGGATACGAGAGGCAGGCTATCTCTTTTAGGGGCCTCTCGTGTCCTCTTCTCTCCCATTCGTTTGGGAGGTTAGCATCTTGAAGGAAAAGCCGTTCGTTTTCAGAGTTTATTGAGTTCTTGGTTGGCTGAGGTTATTTTACAGAAGATTTTGTTATTTTATATACAGCTGAATTAATTAAATATATATATATAAATTTATGTACAATACTTATTTCTAAAGATTATATATGATTCTTAAAATTACACAATGATAAAATATATACAATTTGGTACGCGCAAAATTGGTTTGTCGGTAACTAATATAAAAATAATATAAATGCGGAAAATTAACTGCGCGGCCCCACAATATAAATCCATACCGTATGTGCCCATGTACTTTGTATTATATTTCTAACATCTTAATTGTCTATTAATATGAAACACTGTAAAAACAAAACAAAGTTATAGTAACTGTTTAATTGTAATTAACTGTAATACTTTAATTTAATATAACGTAATGTACTTTAATGAAACTGTAATTAATAATAACTTGTAATGTACTTCAATGAAACTGTAATTAAATGTAATGACTTAATATATAATGTAAGAATGTACTTTAATAGAACTGTAATGGACAATCATAAGCGAATGTGAAGTTGTGGGGCCGCGCAGTTAATTTTCCGCATTTATATTATTTTTATATTAGTTACCGACAAACCAATTTTGCGCATTACCAAATTGTATATATTTTATCATTGTGTAATTTTAAGAATCATATATAATCTTTAGAAATAAGTATTGTACATAAATTTATATATATATATTTAATTAATTCAGCTGTATATACAATAACAAAATCTTCTGTAAAATAACCCCAGCCAACCAAGAACTCAATAAACTCTGAAAACGACCGGCTTTTCCTTCAAGATGCTAACCACCCAAACGACAGGGAGAGAAGAGGACACGAGAGGCCCCTAAAAGAGATAGCCTGCCTCTCGTATCCTTCATTCTTCCCGGCAAATAGTAGTAGCACCAAGAAGGAACAAGCTACAATTGGTGACCCCTGGAGTGACCCGAAGCAACCAGCGAAAGCAGCATCCTTCAGTCGCCAGGCGGAACAAACCGAAGCCACGCCTCTTCGCCGCCCACCCGTAGTAGCCGGTCGGAACCGAAGCAGCAGCAGACCCGAATTACATTCCCGCAAGATGGAATCTGTTGAATCAGGAGTGCACCATGTCACCATCAAGCCACCCACGTTCTCTGAAGCGTCGGCCGCAGGATGGTTCTCCATCATGGAGGCACAATTCGACATTTCCAGAATAACATCCGAAGAAACCAAACTTTAAGCCGCTTCAATCAACCAAACCAAACTTTAAGCCGCTTCAATCAACAAACCAAACTTTAAGCCGCTTCAATCAACCAAACCAAACTTTAAGCCGCTTCAATCAACCAAACCAAACTTTAAGCCGCTTCAATCAACCAAACCAAACTTTAAGCCGCTTCAATCAACCAAACCAAACTTTAAGCCGCTTCAATCAACCAAACCAAACTTTAAACCGGCTTATATAACCCCAGCCAACCAAGAACTCAATAAACTCTGAAAACGACCGGCTTTTCCTTCAAGATGCTAACCACCCAAACGACAGGGAGAGAAGAGGACACGAGAGGCCCCTAAAAGAGATACCCCTAAAAGAGATAGCCTGCCTCTCGTATCCTTCATTCTTCCCGGCAAATACAAGCAGCACCAAGAAGGAACAAGCTACAAAGTAATCCATAATTGTAATCGTAATTGTAATGAACCAAAATTAATACGTACTCAGTCATGTACTCAAATTGTACTTATGTACTACTATGAAATTATATCGCCTTCATAAATGTAGACTCGGTGAAAAATACAAATTATTTTTTTATTTTTATTTTTTTTACTATTTTTATTTGGAATTTTTCAAACATCTGATCATGTGTTTAAAAGGGGGGAACTTAACCTTCAACTGACTTCAACCAACATTTAGGCTTATATTATACATGTATTTGTAAAATGAACTTCACTTCATTACGGGACTCTGCTTGGGTCACTGCTACGAGCCTCCCTTGTTAGCAGCCTCACTGCGAGGAGGGAGCAGAGGCCCCTTGCCTCCTTAACTTTTTTAGATTCCGGCCTGAGCCATGGTCGAAAGAGGTCGAACCTCTACCCCTGTAAATTCAGAGCACTGCCTGTACATTTTAAAAAAGTAAACTACAGTAAGAGAAACTTTTTATTTTCCCCCTCGAGTTGGGCTATCTTCAGAGGAACTTAGTCA
The DNA here is from genome assembly GCA_023014485.1 of Bathynomus jamesi. NCBI lineage: Eukaryota > Metazoa > Arthropoda > Malacostraca > Isopoda > Cirolanidae > Bathynomus > Bathynomus jamesi. The sequence goes on along the minus strand of JAJOZX010003056.1, from coordinate 128,870 downwards.
GTAAAGTCGATAAGTTATAAAAGAAAAGTCGATAATTTTAGTCTCAGAGAAAGTATCAGAGTATTATAGCAAGAGAAGAATTAATAACTGTCGCCCCTAAAGCGACAGAAAAGAATTAGAATGTTATAGAAGAAATATCCGTTGCTGCCTCCCAACTAGAACCCCCGTCAATTCGAACCACCCAGGGCCATAGACGGAGGGGGTTAACATATATATATATATATATATATATATATATATATATATATATATATCAGTGGCGTGCGGTCCATGGAAGCAAGGGAAGCAATGCTTCCCTATTCAAAGAAAGAAGAAAATGCTGTATTATACTTTAAAGTTTAAACAGTTCAATATGTGTTAATAATTTGTACAAAATCATTTTATTATACTATTTATAGCATTTGATTGGTAATCAGGTGGATACATAGTATATACATTGGTTGCCGTTCGTGCAAAAACCTTTAAGAAAGCCGACGCAAAAAATCTCGCGTTGGACAACAATTGACGAAATGCATCCTTTTTCCCAATGACTTTCGCTTTTTTTTTACTGTTACAAATTGTTTCTTTCCATTCTAAAAACTCATTTAATGTTTAATAATGTAGTATTTATTGAATACAACAAGTTTCATATATAGTTTTTCTACTAAAAAATTTCATGGCCATGTTAAGCGAAAAAGAATATATATTTATCGTTATTTTATCCTTCCCTATGTCAAAAAGGAATCAATTTAGAAATCGCTGTCCAGATCTTAGAGTTAATTTTCTTGAAATATCTGGCAACTTTACGTGCTGTCTGCTGTCATTCTCTCATTTAAAGCGAATACGTAACTACGCTAGAAATGCGCAAGGGTAAGAAAGGCTTGCAAGTTTAGCTTTAATCTCAATTGAGAAAAAGTTTCTTAAGGATATGAAAACCGATGCCTTTTACGAAGAAATAATAGATATATTTAATAAAAAAGAAAGAAGAATAGAATTAACCTATAAGTAAAGTAAGTAGATGATTATATGTGTTTTGTTTTTATTATATACGAGTATTTTAAAGTTTTATTTTTATTTTATATAATCTTTGTTGTTTTTGCTTGAATTGCTTCCCTTTGACGAAAAATCACCGCACGCCACTGATATATATATATATATATATATATATATATATATATATATATATATTATATATATATATAACGTAAAGAACGACGCTTGTATAGGAGATATTCTGCGCAAGACGAGAGAGAGAGAGAACGAAAAATATGAAAAAAATGAGGTAACCACCCGGGAATCGAACCCGGGATCTTCCGATTGCCGGTCAGATGCATCTGACCGGCAATCGGAAGATCCCGGGTTCGATTCCCGGGTGGTTACCTCATTTTTTCATTTGTTTCGTTCTCTCTCTCTCTCGTCTTGCGCGGAATATCTCCTATACAAGCGTCGTTCTTTACGTTATTTATACTGCGTGTTCTTTGCAGTTGAATGTTATATATATATATATATTATATATATATATATATATATATATATGTAAAATGAACCATAAATAATTCCCATATTCCTATATATCTTATTCTTCATGTAATTCTTGTATTCATTTATATAGTTCTTGTATCCATTTTAAGAAAAAGTATCCATTTTAAAAATTCATGTGTTATATGGTTCATGTATTTATATAATCCTGTATATTCTTATATATTTAACTTTATATAATGCCTATACTCATATGTATGTACGTGTGTGTATTCATTTTTACATAAGGACCAAAATCGCCCAACGCGAGTTTGGATAAAATTTTTGATTTGCTTTCTACTTTGCCAAATAATTGGTGACCTGTTGTTTTTTAAAATCTCATAATCATTTTTTTAGATTTCGCTTAATAAGGAATCCTGCTTAAGCTTTGCAATGTTCATATTTTGTATACATTCTCTTCGTTATAAAAGATGAGATCATGTCTTGCCTAAGCATTAAAATTGTACATCTTAAACCTTAAAATTTTACTCATATGCATATTTTAGTGTAAAGATGCATAGTCCGATTTCCACTTTTAGTTAACTTGGCAGATCATGATAACATCAGATCTGAAAAGTCGCGGTTTAAGATAAAAATATGGTTTCGTCTTCAAATATTTTGTTTACTCGTTCAAGCCTTACCACAGCTAAAAATTTACTTTATTTTCGAATATTGTGCAAAAATAATACAGCCTTTTTAGCATTTAATAATAATGATGTTAGCAGTTTTTGGGTATATAAACCCACTAAAAATCTTCCATTGTCATTCAGAAGCTAATTCAGAGGCTGAGCACTACCTGTACATTTTAGCAGTAAATTACAGTAAGAAGATTTTTATCTTATCCTTCGAGCCTTGCTCTCTTCAGAAGAACTTAGTCATTAAACTTTCCGGATACGCTATAAGAAGAGTCCGGAACCTTCAGCATTTTTAGTAAGTCTATCAGAGTCCTCCGAGCCACTATAGAAGAACTCGGAGAGTAATATAGAAGAAAACTACTGCAAGTCACACATCCGTTGCTGCCACCTAACTAGAACCCCCGTCGACTTCGAACCAACCCGGGCCATAGACGGAGGGGTTAACAACTGGCGACCCTTTAACCAGGATCTTCACGACTCCAGGATTCTTCCAGTCTTCCAGACCCTGGAACCAGAACCAACACCCAGTTGACCGGCGTGTCACGACTTCTAGTTCGTCACATCCACCCTTGAACCGGTGCGTCACGACTCCAAGTTCTCCACGCCTAGTTTTCATCCAAGAACAAGTGGCCAGCAAGACACGTCTTCAGGACACGTCTCTAAGGATTTCGCCGTAGGAATCTTGTTAAGTACAAAACTCTTTTTTAAATAATCTCTAAAACATTTGAAAAGTCAGTATTATTAACAGTTAATATTTAATATTGAGCCAGAATTAACACAAAACACAGTGAACACTTCAGACACCAGTGATACATTTTTTTTATTGAAAACAGTATTTTCACAGAATTATTGTCACAGAATTATTGTCACAGTTATTTTCACAGTTATTTTCACAGTTATTTTTACTATTCTAGTTAGTATAGTATAATTTTATTTAATGTACCAAACATAGTATTACCATACCTTCACGTACATTTGAGTGAAATTTGTTTACATTTTTTTATTTTGTTTGCAATCTTTTCAAATTTTCCCTAGTTAGGCAAATTGTTGTGCATTTATTTTTTTAGATAGTGTAGTTAGGAAAACCCCTTAAGTGATCATTCCATAAATTAAGATCGGTCAAGCAGACCTAATTAGAACACATTAATAAGTACCTTCACATATGAGCGATTCAGACGGTGCGCTTTCTGACATCGAAAATTTACCTACACCCATTTTTCCACCTACCCCGCGCCCTTCAAACATACTCCCAAACACACAAGCCAATATGTCTCAGTCTCAAACCCCCGCCCCAGCATACATTAACTTAGGCAGACTAGTAAACCTTCCCATACTGTTTTAATTTTTAAGGGGACCATAGATAATCGCTTTGTTGAACCACGCGTAAGACCTTGGATTGAATCTTTAGAGCAACATTTCTTACGCGAAACCATCACCGATGATGATATAAAAATTAGGAAGCAAAAAGATTTATCGACCCTAAAGAAGGGAATGCTCATGACACAGTCACCTACGTCCCATCAATTAGCGAAGCTACAACATGGGACGATTTTAAACAAAACTTATTAGAATTTTTTAAAGAAATAACACTTGCACAACCCTTAGCCACGTTAGAAGCAGTCTTCCAAGCTAAATGGAAGAAAGAGGAACACGAAGATTTAAACAATTTTATTACACGTACACATAAACTTGTAGGAGAAGCCCTCCGTGCCGCAGAAAATGCATGTGGCATAACTTTCACTTCGAAACAAAGAAATCTAATAGTAGCCACAACCATTTACCAAAACCTACCCGGAGCACCTAAAAAAAAGTTTCAGGAGTTTTTAAATGTTGACAAACCTGTAAGTGTAGCCATAAACAAAACACGGGAACATTACCCCGATTTAGCAAACCAAACTACCGAAAGGGTAGAGAAACCCCTGTACATTATATTCAGCAGCAGCAGCCACAACACCAACAGCAACAACAACAACCCTATAAATCGAGGCCAATGCAGGGAACACCCCAGAAACAAGCCCCCCAAACCCAGAATACACGCCCTCCTCCACAGTGTTTTAACTGCGATAGCTTTGGGCACATGATAAGTCAGTGTAATTATCCCTCTTATTGCTCCCACTGTCACGAACATGGTCATCGCCGTGGCGATCGCCAAAAGTGTGCTGATAAAGCCCCTGCAGGGTATAGACCCCACTTTCAGAAACCAAACCAACCACGTTCCCAAAACGTATCCCAAAAGTCATCCAATCCCCAGAAACCAGTCCATTCCCAGCCTCAGTCGAACTACCAACCCAATAGATTACGACCACAGGGTCAACCACACTCTTACCCCATGTACAAACCTCAGTACAACCAGCAAGGTCAGCTAGTTCGGTACGTAGAAGTACCCGTGGAGGAATCATTTTCCCCAGAGTACAGTTTTGAAGAACACCCTCCAGCGTATGGTAATCCCGTAGAATATGACCCAGGTCCTCCCATAGAAGACCATTCGAGCCCTTTTTTAGACCCTACATTGGAGGCAGCAGTTCAACCTCCTCCCTCCTAAATTACAGTAATGAACCCAGATACGCACACAAACTCCCCATCAGGATAATAGGTGCGGACCTCCTAGATTTAATAATAAATTGTAGCACCGATAACCAAGATTTAACTGCTCTCCTAGATACAGGAGCACACGCGACGTTAATTAAGAAACAATGTGTAGATGAATTATTAGAGAATACAAATTACAAATATGAACTTAAGGCACCATCCTGCCAACTCAGAGGAGTTACGGGCACACCCATACCTACATACGGAGAAATTGAGTTATATTTAGAAGTTGGAAACGCGGTATACCCGCGAAATGTTGTATAGTGGACACAGTCGCCACCTTTCAGACAGACATCCTACTAGGTATGGATTTTTTTAACCGGAATCAATGGGAGATTTACCCAGCCGGAAAGTTAGTAAAGTGTCGAAATAGGACACACCATCTCCGTGAGAATGACAGACAGCTTAATGCTAATAGAATTAGTTCAGTTCAGATTTCCGAAAGAAATAGGAAACCCCCTCCACTTGATAGCAGTTCAAGTCAGCCGGTTGTATCCAGAGGGACAACCGCTCCAGAAATCAGACCCCAGGGTAATCAGTTCCAGTTGTTGAATCCAGTTGGATCAACACAGTCAGTTTCCAGTCAGCCAGTTTCCAGTCAGCCAGCTTCAGTTCAGCCAATAAGGCAAATTTTAGTCGCCGAACCAGAATCAGATTCACAATTTTTCATATGCCCTACCGAGCATATAACAGTAGCACCTTATGAGAAGATTTGTTTCCTAGCAAAAGTAGTTGACAGTCAAGGAAAATTATTAGAGTCAGAGCGTACTCTGATTACAGAGAAAAGTAATTTCAAAAGAGATGTTCTTATTGCCCAAGTCCTTAGTCAGAGTCAGAATTCAGCTATCCCTGTTGTTTGTTTAAACAAAGGAAAAAGTCCTATAGAATTAACTTCAAATCAGAAAATAGGAACTGTTTCCACAGTAGAAGTAGATTCAGATTTCCCCATCAGTATGATAAATCGTGTTTCCAGTTCCTTAGAGTTAAATCCTTCAGTATTAAAAGAAGAATATAAGAAATGTCTGGAGCACTCCCTTCAGGAGTCACCAGCTTTACAGGATCCCAAACTAATGGAATCACTTCTCGATTTCCTGATAAGAAATAGAGATGTGATTGCCCTAAAAGGAGATCCTCTGGGCCGAACTAATTTGGTCCCTTTTGAAATCAAGTTGGAACCCAATTCCAAACCCATTTTCATTCCTCCCTATCGGGTTCCACATTCCCAATTAGTCACTATTGAGGAACACATCAAGGACATGTTGGAGCAGGATGTCATTCAGCCTTCAGCTAGTCCCTGGTCCGCTCCTATGATTCTCGTCTCCAAAAAGGACGGAACATCTCGCCCTTGTATAGATTTTAGACGCCTGAACAACATTACCATCCCAGACCGTTTCCCGATTCCAAACATGCAGGAAACAATTCTGAACGTAGGGAAAGCGAACTTTTTTCATCCCTCGATTTAGCATCGGGTTATTGGCAAATGGAGGTCAGTCCCGAATCTCGGGCATTGACTGCTTTCTCCACTAACCGAGGCCATTACGAATTCCAGGTTTTACCTTTCGGAGTCCGAAATGGGCCTGCTAATTTCTCTAGGTTGATGAATATAGTCCTTTCCGACCTATTAGGTGTCGAAGCTCTCGTTTATCTTGACGATATTATCGTCTACAGTTCGGACATAAAAACACACTTTCAACGCCTTCAGAATGTGCTATCACACTTGAGAAAAGCACACCTTAAACTGAAGCTTGCAAAGTGCAATTTTTTACAAGAATCCCTGGTATACCTAGGATTCCTACTCTCGTCCACAGGAATTAAACCTGATCCAGCCAAACTCGAAGCCCTGGAAAGGTACCCTGTACCCAAAACCATCGACGACGCCCGTGCATTTATTGGTTTTGTCGGATTCTATCGGAACTTTATCCCCCAATTTTCAAATATTGCTAAACCCATTACTAATTTGTTCCAGAAAAATTCGAAATTTAACTGGGAATCCGATCACCAACATGCCTTTGAAACTTTAATTAATAAACTAACCTGTCATCCCATTTTACAATATCCTGATTACACAAGACCCTTCATCATAGCCACAGATGCTTCCTCCTATGGACTAGGAGCCGTCCTGTTACAGGACGTAGACGGTGTGGAATTACCCATTGCTTATGCCAGTCAACTTCTCTCTGCACCTCAACGGAATTATTCCACTACGGACCGAGAGGCCCTAGCGGTATATTGGGCTTTGAAAAAATTCCGAAATATCGTCTATGGCTACGATGTAACCATCAAGACTGATCATAAGCCACTCACGTACCTCTTCAAGGAGCTACTTGAAGGACGATTGAGTAGATGGGCTCTGTTGATTCAGGACTTTGCAGCAAAAATCGTATACAAACCGGGAAAACTGCAAGTTATTCCAGACGGATTGTCGAGACTCAAGCCCGACGCCCAAGTGAATAAAATAGGAATTCTTCCTGTGTTCGACTACGAGTGTCTGCAATACTCCCAACAACAGGACCAACACACCCAAAACCTTCGGGCGCGCCTGGAACAAAAGGAACCATCGAAGGTAAAAGAACAGTACAACCTCAAAGATGGGCTCGTACATTTCAGGAACGAAGATGGAAACGACCTCGTGGAGATACCAAAGGATCTCGTCGATATAGCCATTGGACTTTGTCACGACTCACCTTTGTATGGACACATGGGGCCGGATCGCACCATCAAGAGTCTTTTGGAGCGATACCACTTTCCCGAGATGAACAGAACGGTACAAGAATACATCGCCGAATCCACAGCTCCGATGCATATATATCCAGTATGCCAAAGGCCCTGGCAAAGAACTGGAATGGATATACTGGGACCATTTCCCAAAACATCAAAGGGAAATCAGTACATCATTGTGTTTACGGACCACTTCTCGCGTTACAGCGAAGTAGCCGCCATTCCAGACCAGACCTCGGAAACTGTGGCAAGAGCCCTAGTGGAACGCGTCATCCAAAATCATACCACTCCTTCCATCCTAATCTCGGATAACGCCCTTAGTTTCACTTCCAAACTGTTCGAGTCACTCTGTAACATGTGTAAAATTAAAAATACACACATTGTGGCATACCATCCGCAGGCAAACGGCTTAGTGGAAAGGCACAATAGAAAGATCTTGGAAGCCCTGCGCCACGTTGTCGATGCATCCTCCTGTACATGGGATGATTCCCTTCCCATGGTACAAACAGCCATCAACAATGGCTATAATGTGTCCATCGGGGACACCCCTCATTTCGTCCTCTATCACTACGACAAGCGTCTACCTTTTGATTTGCCCGACCAAACCGACCCGGCAGTTCTAACATCTTCCGAAATGGCAGAAGCAAATCAGCAACTAGCTGAACGATCTTTCAAGATTTTTGACATAATCCGCTATGCCCTCGACCAACGAAACCAAAAGAGCGTGAAACCGCCAGGTGCTCATCGCAAATTATACCCAAAATGGGATGGCCCATATAGGATTATGAAAAACCTCGGAAAAAATCGTTATGAAATCCTCGACCTCCGGGATCATTCCAAACTAAAGATCATTCACGTTGACAATTTGAAGATAGCTTCCGAAGAACACCTTCCCAAAAAACAGCTGCCAGGCGTTCGAGCCGCCTATCCTTCAAAAGGTCAATATATTAACAAATCGGGCAGGGATCAAAAAACTGAAGTGGTCACCGCGGGAACCGCTACCCGTGACGAAGATTGGTACCTCGTAATACCACCAGTACTCGAGGCAATCTCTGAACAAGAGGAGGCCCCAGAGCCAAGCGTCCCATCGGACCCAGACCCTGGAGAAACCCCTTCGAGAGGATCACTCAGTGGAACTCCACCATCTCCTCCAACTCCACCATCTCCTCTGTCACCACCCTCACCGATTGATGATCGACGCACGGACCCTACATACCGCCCGCAAATGCATCACCCAAGTGAACTAGAACCTTCACATAAGAAACGAACCCGCTCAGAATCCGAGCTCAACGGTCGACCCCCATTGCCACCAAAACGAGGCCGACCCCTTCGCCCACAAACACAAGTATCCACACAACCACCCCAGCTCCGTATAACCTAAGGCGTAGAAATGAATAAAATTGTTCCCCTTATAATTTTCCAAATTATTTACTCTTGTAGCCTAGCATTAAAATTTCTACCGGAGTTGTTATAGAAAAACTTGCAGAAGGTAAATTTTTGAAAGGGCACGCAGACCTTTATATAAATTTGCAGCCCCCTGCTAGAATTAAAATCAATCTCCTTCAGATACAAACCCAATTAAAAACGTTTGAAAGTAAAGTCCAGAATTCTTTCCAAGGAAAAGATCAGATTAGTCGCGTTCTGTTAGAAAATACCCTCGAAAATATTCAAACTACAGCACGCGCCCTATCAGAAATATTAGCCTTACCATGGATACAAACTGAAACTAAAAATTCAGAAAACTTTAACCAAAGAAGTAAAAGGGGACTGATAGATATAGGAGGGAAACTGTTCAAAGGTTTATTCGGATTAGCAACCGAAGAAGATATTAAAAGAATTGAACTTAAATTAAATCTCTTCGCGCGAAATCGACAATATAATGGACACATGTAAGAACAAACTATTAGGTCATTACACGAAAACAATCGCTTCCTCCACTCCCTTTCGGACAGATTCACATACCTCGAATCCATGTTAGCTCAATACAAAGCACACAAAAGATATCTAGAATTAATAGAGATAATGAATCTACAAATAACTCTAATCGATAAATACTTACAACGAATAACTACGATTCATTCCAAGGTTTTGCGTGCAACCCAGCTAGCCCATGGAAAAATCACTCTTTCCACCCTAATACCATGGGAAATACTTCAGTCCTTGATTCACACCGCCCAGTCACAATTAAAATTATCACCCATATTCCCACTCAACCACACTAATTACCCTCAATTTCTAGAATACACCTGGACTGTACATGGACCACGCCCCTACACATACCTCATACTTATACCATTCTTCGATGTCCTCACTTATGACGTATATAAATTTCACCCTTTCCCAACACCCTACCAAAATAACTCTAATGTCTATCGATTGTATTTACCCACCGTACCACCTTACCTTTTCCTCACCAAAGATCTATCAGCTTATTCTATGATGTCAGATAGCGACGTCCGGCATTGCCGATTCCCGCAACCAAATAAACAACTCGTCTGACCTCCACTCAAACCAGTTATTCTTCCAACTACTAGGTCTTGCTTTATCGATTTAATTCGTGACCGGCATGCCCCCGTATGTTCATTTAAAAAATTTCATTCCCTTAAAACCATCCAACTACGAATTGGACCAGACATCTGGGTTTCCTTCGCGAACAGGACTGCCGCTACTCTCGAGTGTCCATCGAATTATTCCCTCATTACAATCCCTATGGTTATTCGGCTACCAATTGGTTGCTCCTTGCGTTCAAAAGCCCTCCAAATATACAACCCGTATAAGGTTACCCTTAATAACTCATACCCATTCCCGTCGCAAATTAAATTTAAACCCGTCATAGAGATCTTAAATCTCTCCATAAAACCTGTAACCATCCTACCCGAACTACATGCCCCTGAATGGAATGATCAATTGAGCCGGTTTAAAATTTCGGATGATAACCAAAATAACCTCTTACAAATACTACAACCGGTAACCATTTTCTCAACATCTGCCGTTAGTATCATTATTGTATGTGCTATTATCCTCGGTATATTTGTGGTGAAAAGATCATTCTAGGAACAAAGAAAACCAAGTGACACGGAACATGAAACTATTTATGCACGACCAAGAGTGCGTACCCAGACCACGTGAACTAGACTTAACCACCCGAATTATGTTGTATACATAAATCTGTATTATAAAACCAATAGTTATCATCTAGTTAGCATTAGTTAGGATGTTACATTATTATATTAATATCATTCTAGAGCGGGGAGCCCTGTAAAAATGAACCATAAATAATTCCCATATTCCTATATTATCTTATTCTTCATGTAATTCTTGTATTCATTTATATAGTTATTGTATCCATTTTAAGAAAAAGTATCCATTTTAAAAATTCATGTGTTATATGGTTCATGTATTTATATAATCCTGTATATTCTTATATACTTAACTTTAAATAATGCCTATACTCATATGTATGTTCGTGTGTGTATTCATTTTTACATAAGGACCAAAATCGCCCAACGCGAGTTTGGATAAAATTTTTGATTTGCTTTCTACTTTGCTAAATAATTGGTGACCTGTTGTTTTTTAAAATCTCATAAGCATTTTTTTTAGATTTCGCTTAATAAGGAATCTTGCTAAAGCTTTGCAATGTTCATATTTTGTATACATTCTCTTTCGTTATAAAAGATGAGATCATGTCTTGCCTAAGCATTAAAATTGTACATCTTAAACCTTAAAATTTTACTCATATGCATATTTCAGTGTAAAGATGCATAGTCCGATTTCCACTTTTAGTTAACTTGGCAGATCATGATAACATCAGATCTGAAAAGTCGCGGGTTAAGATAAAAATATGGTTTCGTCTTCAAATATTTTGTTTACTCGTTCAATCCTTACCACAGCTAAAAATTTACTTTATTTTCGAATATTGTGCAAAAATAAT